>JANAVB010025399.1:10127458-10372458 GCA_029216955.1 Iris pallida | reverse complement strand
GGATTCATTTATTGTCTCAAATATTCACTTGTAGCATACCATATCTCAATGGATTGACGTAATTTTTCTACCGCGTGTACATTCCCATAATGATGGTGTTTCTCCAAAATAAAACTTTGTTGTTCAGCGTCTTGGACTAACCATCCCTTAGAAGGTATTGTTAAAAGGTCATCAATTCCTAATGAAATAGATGTAGCAGTGGCTTGTTGGAAACCCAAAGTCTTTACTTGATCCAGGATATGTGATGTATATGCCATTCCGAAATGATCTATTAATTTGCTAATAAGTCATTTCATAGCAGTTCCATCTATCACTTTATTGTGAAAGGCCAGGTTGGCCCGTTCTGCCATAAGTACCTCCATGTTTCGACGAGTAGTATTGGACAATGGACCTGAGTTAGTGATTCGAAAACTTCCTTTACTCAATCTTTATTTTCACATAGAAATTCATAAATTATAATGATACCAATGATGTGGTAGCATCGTCCTTTGTAACGATCAAGACTGGTAAGTCCATCAGTCCATACTGTTGTCCATGTACCAGTCGAAGATTCGGCAGCTACCGCGACCCCCGCTTCTTCAGCGTGAACTCCGGGTTGAGGAGTTACTCGGAATGCTGCCAAGATATCAGTATCTTTGGTTTCGTAATCAGGAGTATAATAAGTCAATCTGTAATCTTTAACACCAGCTTTAAATCCAACACTTGCTTTAGTTTCGGTTTGTGGTGACATAAGTCGCTCCCTACAACTCAGAAATTAAGAATTCTCACAACAACAAAGTCTACTCGATATGGATTAGGCATGAACGAAATCTTTGACAAAATCTTTCAAAAAATATTCAACTAATATTATCAACGAATTAAAATGTGAAAATGGTTCATTATTAGACCATGTATTTGATTCACCAAATACATCATTATTGTATACTCTTTGATATATATGGCACAACCTAATTATCGTTTTTTAAGTTTCTAACGGACCCACTTCTTATTTTTCATCTAAAAATGGAAATAGTAAGAAAAATTCCCTCTTGACAGTGATATATATTACATATGTAAATCCTAGATATGAAAATAGGCATAATTCATCCATGAAAGCGGAAGGGTATAAAATAAGAAAAAAATAGGTGGAACCCATATATAAAGAATTGGGTGAACTTGAAAATGGACTCATTGAATGAGTAAACGATTGACTTGGATTCGGTTGGTTGGATGGTACCAACTAAATCGAGTACTAACTCCCATTTATTTCTTATTGAATTAACCGATCAACTTGCTATTGGACATTTATTTTTGATTCGGTACTATGTACTATTCCAATCTCCAATACAAAATATTTTCGACATATTTCAATTATTTTATTATGAGAACCAATCCTACTACTTCTGATCCTGTGGTTTCCACACTTGAAGAAAAAAACCTAGGGCGTATCGCTCAAATTATTGGCCCAGTACTGGATGTCATTTTTCCTCCGGGCAAGATGCCTAATATTTATAACGCTTTGGTAGTTAAAAGTCGAGATACTGTCGGTCAGCAAATTAATTTGACTTGTGAGGTACAACAATTATTAGGAAATAATTAAATTAGAACTGTAGCTATGAGTGCTACAGATGGTCTGACTAGAGGAATGGAAGTGATTGACACGGGAGCTCCTCTAAGTGTTCCAGTAGGCGGAACTACTCTCGGACGAATTTTTAATGTTCTTGGAGAGCCTGTTGATAATTTAGGTCCTGTATATACTCGTACAACATCTCCTATTCATAGATCTGTGCCTGCCTTTATACAGTTAGATACGAAATTATCTATCTTTGAAACAGGGATTAAGGTAGTGGATCTTTTAGCTCCTTATCGCCGCGGAGAAAAAATAGGACTATTTGGGGGAGCTGGCGTGGGTAAAACAATACTTATCATGGAATTGATCAACAACATAGCCAAAGCTCATGGAGGTGTATCTATATTTGGCAGAGCAGGCGAACGTACTCGTGAAGGAAATGATCTCTACTTGGAAATGAAAGAATCTGGGGTAATTAATGAAAAAAATATATCGCAGAATCAAAAGTAGCTCTAGTCTATGGTCAAATGAATGAACCCCCGGGAGCTCGTATGAGAGTTGGTCTGACTGCCTGTCACTCCCTGATTCCGGTATACGTATTTTAGCACGTATACTGCTTATTTGTAATTTTGTTGTATTTCTTCATGTATATCCTAAATTATTTGACAAAATAATATTTCGTAATTTATTTTCTGTGATTTTAGTTTACAGTTTTGGCTCTAATTGGGTGACATACTCTCGGTTCACTTGAACCCGTTGGGTCCTCATGAACCAACTTGGTTTAGATTTTATATAAAACTTATCTCCTTCTCTCTCCTCTCATTATTCCTCTCATTTATTTCCTCCACCAACCAAGGCAAGTGCCAACTTGCTCAAGAGATGGATTTATATTTTGTTAATGATTTCTTACAAAATTATTTGTCAAAATATGTTCTTCTCCTCAATCTATACTAGTTTAGAACTTGAAAATTTCCATTTTGAAGCTTTGATTTTTGTAGATCTAAGTTTTCTCCATTTTTGGATTTACATGGTTTTGATCTATTTTCGTTAGGATTTTGTGGGTTTTGATGCTTCCATGTGGAAGAGAATTCAATTTCACTCAAGTTAGAACTTTGAAAATCTAGATTTGGTTTTGATTTGGTCAAGTTAAGAAAATTGGAAGTTTTTGGTGTTCTTGAGGAGGCTCTCGGCCTGGAAGAGAAGACCCTTCAGCCTGCGCTCTTTAGCGCAAGTTGAACTGCGCAGCTCGTCTTTTGACGAATTGCGCAACCCTTCGGCCAGCGCATTGCGCTGAGCTGAACTGCGCTGGCGCTCCTTAGCTCCAGCGCCATCCGATCCTGCGCAGTCTAATCCCTGCGCAATCTAACCCAGCGCGCTTGACTTCAGCGCAATCCATTCCCTGCGCGATCTGATCCTGCGCAGTCTAACCCTGCGCAGTCTGATCCATGCGCAACCCGACTCTGGCGCAATCCATCTCCTGCGCCATCTAACCGCTGCGCAGTCCAATGCCTGCGCAACCTAACTCTGCGCGTTTGACCCCTGTGCAGACTAACCCTGCGCGTTTTGACTTCTGCGCATTTGACCATGCGCATTCTGACCTGGGCTCTTATATATTATATTTTCTTATATATATATAGGTGAATGTTTGTGTATGCTACATATCCTTACGCCTTTTGTCCCGAGCATGATATGAGCACTAATGTGACCCCGGAGAACAAAGTGTTCCTTCCTGATACATGTACCTGAATGTCCCAGTTCTTGTTCATGCTCGACAAATAGCTCGTAACTCCACGTGGCGTATTTGCATTGATGCATTACACTAAGGAGGGTAGAATATGTTGACATACTAATTGACATGGATCCTCTTTGGGGTACTCGTACCAAAGTACGACTTTAGGAGGATAATCATGCAGGCCACAGCATGTGAGTCCAAGATTTCACCTAGGGTTAAACTAGGCAACTAAATATACTAGATGCATGGGGAGGGCAGAATCCCGAGATCGTGTTACACCAGCCGCCTTGAGATATTGTCTTGACGCGCCGGCTGGTCTCCACGGATGCTGTGTCATCTGCAACGAGTGGATGACTGTATCCGATTAATTTCTGCTATATATTATATGTTTTGGCAAGGTGGCCTTGCGAGGGACCTGTGCTCAATCATACCTGTCTACGCGAACCCCTGGATTGGCTAGCCTTGCTGGAAAGATACGATCTGAGGATTTCTTAATAACATGATGCGAGGATAACCTCGCCATACTAGAAACTCGTGGACTTGACTGGCCGTGAAAATGACTTGCTTGTATTTTTCTTTTACTTTCCGCGAGTAACTGAGGAAAGCGGACTGTTATGGTACGAGATCCAACCCATGTTCTTGTTTGATTGTTGGGTTGGTTATCGTACTATGACAGGCTGCGGACCGAAGTTACGAACGGAAGCCTTAATTTGATTGTGATGTGCTACTCCTGTGAATGACTAAGGAACATGGCCCACCGCGGTACGTGATCCAACCCATGTTCTTGTTTGATTGTTGGGTTGGTTATCGTGCTGCGATGGTCTGTCGACCGAAGTCACGACCAGGAGATCTTCTTACTTATATCTGTAAACTTATGTGAAGGTCATAGAGTGCGACGCGTCCCGGCTCCATGTGGCACCTTTTGTCCTTGTTTGGTTGTAAGGGTGCCAGATGGGTCCGACGATGTAGCGCTACCCTATAGCCGCAGCATAAGCTTTATCCTTATCATTATAACTGGGTTTTATCTTAACTCTTGTGCCCCTTTGGCGGTACTTGCTATTTGGGGGCTGACCCCGCTGGTTTTGTTTGGCTAGATCTCGTAGCAGAGCCAGAGGACGCGATCCTTCTTCCTGACATCCATGGTGCATACTAGGAGCATGGCTGGTCGGGGACTCGAGTGGGTTTCTTCTCCACCACTCCTGCTTATACTTTTGCGGCGTTTAGCCACCGGCACTTGTTAGCCGGATTACTTGATATTTTGTGTCAGTACATAATTGTAATTAAACAGACTGCAGCTGTGTATAATTTTGTGCTCATGACTCTCTGAGATAGCTATGTTATAAAGCTAGTCTCTCATGATCATTTTGATGAAGCGTCGGGGACGCCTTACTGCTTTATCTTTAATGTTCATTTATTTGCTGATGTGATTTGATTGATTGAGACATAGAACTCTGTGGGACCATAGGAGACTCGCTTGTAGCATGTACCCCCTAGTCTCTCGACAGCCACGATCGCCGTCTGACGTTACGTACCTCATATGGAGTAGCTGGCCTAGTCCGTCTCCGTATTTCGGTACTGGGGCGTGACAAGGTTTTAGTGGTGGCCCATGCAGGTCTGTTTTTCAGACTTGTGGGGTATTGCGATTTATTAGGAGTCTCAATCAAAACTTGTTCCCCTTGAAATCATGTTTCGAATTCTCTGTCCTTGCCTTGATCTCTAACCTGACTTGCATCCTCGAAATCTTCCTCGTCCGGACTTGATAATCTTATATTCTTCTCTATAGGGGTGCTTCATTCTCAGTAGCGGGTGAGGCCCATGAGGAAGAGCAGCAAGAGCATGGCTCGACTGGGCAGCAACAGGGGAGAGAACCTTCTCCAGTGCAGGCACGAACAGAAATGGAACCAGAGGCAGTGCAGCCGCAGGTTATTGAAACTCCTGCAGCACCAGTAGCGACGGCAGTACCAGACGCCGTAGCACTCCTGGAGATCATCCGGGGGTTTCTTGTCACTAACCAACAGCAACAGACTCGGCAGCAGGAGCAGAACGTGTTGCTAAACCAAGGGATTCAGTTAGCTCTTGAGAGGAGTGCCGGGGTTGACTCGGGAGCCTCAGGAAGGTTCCGTCGCTTGAACTCGAGGTATTTTGATGGCACGGAGGATGCCATCACTGCGGATGCATGGATTCAAGACATCGAAGCCATTCTTGTGGCAGCCAAGGTTCCAGACGATGAGAAGGTTGATCAGGTCAAACTGGTACTTCAGGATCTTGCCCGCGACTGGTGGGCATCAGAAGAAGTTGGTACAAGACGCCCTGTTCGTTGGACCACCTTCAGTGACAGATTCAAGGCCAAGTATTTTGGCGTAGTAGCTCGATATGAGCTCCAGCAGAAGTTCATCAATCTCAAGCAAGCAGGCAAGACCGTAGATGGGTATGCAGCAGAGTTCTGCAGATTGTGCCGTTTTGCACCATCAATGGTGGCAACGGAGCCAGAGAAAGCTATGAGGTTCCAGCAGGGACTTCATTTGGAATTATTGCAGCTTGTGGAAGGACACGACTACCAGACGTTTGACGCTGTCTTGACAGCAGCTCGGAGGCACGAGCTCACCCAGCAGAGGTTGGCATCGAGGACAGGAGGTCAGAAGAGATCTCATTCCCAGGTTGGAGGAGGAGCCATGCAGCGAACATCGGCACCAGCACCCGGTGTTCGTATTCATGATACAGGAGCGCCGCAGAGGACGGCCGCGTCAACTATCACAGCGCCAGTTCGGCAGCAGCAGCCGAGGAATCAGCAGCAGCGTCAGAGGGTGCCCCAGGGTTGTACCTTCTGTGGTAAGGGAGGACACACTAGGGATGTGTGTCGGTCAGCGAATGGCTTGTGCTTGAGGTGTGGTAGTCCAGACCACCGTATTTCGACTTGTCCTATGATGCAGAGGCCTGGAGGGCCAGCATTAGCAGTAAGGCCCCTAGCCCAGCGTCTACCAACGCAGGCTCAGATGTTTCGCCAAGCGCAGGAAGCCGAAGGCCCTCAGAGGCAGCGACAGCATGGTCGAGGAAGGCCGCAACAAGGGGCTCCGCGGGGCCAGGCTCTCACATTAACCTTGGGAGAGGCTCTAGCGTCCAGTGACGTGGTGGCAGGTAAAATTCTCGTCACCTCATTTCCTGCGGTAGCATTATTTGATTCAGGCGCTACTCGTTCATTCATCTCTGCACAATATGCTACACGGATTGGACTAGTGTTTGAGGCATTGCCGGAGAGGATGGATATACTCACCGGCAATGGGCTCGTAGAAGTGAGCAGAGTGCGCTTTTTATGTCCGGTAGAGGTGTGTGGGCATTTATTGCCCGCATCATTGATTGAATTCCCTATGGGGAATTTTGATGTTGTTCTTGGCATGGACTGGTTGAGAGAAAGTCATGCGACCATTGATTGTAGAGGAGGTAGGGTTATATTCAGCATTCCTGGGATGGAGCAGTTCATCTTTACTCGAACCTTGAAGAATCAGACTGAAGGCGTCATCTCTGCAGTAGTGTCGGAGTCAAGACAGATCCCGAGAGTGGTCGAAGATTTTCTTGATGTATTCCCTGATGAGCTTCCAGGGATGCCCCCAGTCAGAGAGGTAGAATTTAGCATTGAGTTGAACCCTGGAACGAGGCCTATTGCAGACAGAGTTTACAGAATGTCGCCGTCAGAACAGGATAAGTTGTATCAACATGAAGAAGAGTTGAAGTCTAAGGGATTCATCCGAGACAGTAAATCGCCCTGGGCCGCGCCAGTGATTCTAGTTCCCAAGAAGGATGGGTCGACGAGAATGTGCATCGACTACCGCAAGCTGAATGCAGTAACAGTGAAGAATAAGTACCCGCTACCGAGGATTGATGACCTGTTTGATCAATTGAGCAAGGCCCGCATCTTTTCCAAGATCGATCTTCGTTCGGGATACTATCAGGTGAGAGTCCGAGAGCAAGATATTCAGAAGACGGCATTCAGATCAAGATACGGGCATTATGAGTTTTTAGTAATGCCCTTTGGACTAACCAATGCCCCTGCAGTATTTATGGATTTGATGAACCGCATCTTTCTTCCATATTTGGATAAATTTGTGGTAGTGTTCATAGATGACATTCTTGTCTATTCCAGCAGTGAAGAGGAGCATGAGAAACATCTTAGGACTGTCTTGCAGACATTGAGGGAGCATCAACTGTATGCGAAGCTCGACAAGTGTGAATTCTGGTTAGATCACATTTCGTTCCTGGGGCATGTAATTTCTGGGGCAGGAGTATCAGTGGATCCGAAGAAGATTGAGGCCGTAGAGCATTGGCCAGTCCCGAGAACAGTTGCAGAAGTGCGAAGTTTCTTAGGACTAGCTGGTTACTACAGACGGTTCGTGGCAGACTTTGCCAAGATCTCTGCGCCCTTAACGCGTTTGACGCACAAGGACGTAGAGTTTGTTTGGTCAGCTAGCTGTCAGGCATCATTTGAAGAATTGAAGAAGAGATTGATCTCAGCCCCGATCTTGACGCTTCCAGTGGGAGCGGGAGGCTTTACAGTATATTGTGACGCATCTGCGAAGGGTCTTGGATGTGTATTGATGCAGCACGGAAAAGTGATAGCATATGCGTCTCGGCAGCTTCGAGACCATGAGAAGAATTACCCGACTCATGATTTAGAGTTGGCAGCTGTGGTGTTTTCACTCAAGTTGTGGAGGCATTATTTATACGGAGATCGGGTAGAGATCTATACTGATCATAAGAGTTTGAAATATGTATTCACGCAGCGAGAGTTGAACATGAGGCAAAGAAGGTGGTTAGAACTACTGAAGGATTTTGACTTAGATCTTCAGTATCATCCAGGCAAGGCGAATATAGTGGCAGATGCACTGAGTAGGAGAGACAGTGCCTTTATCTTGACCTCGCAGAAGCATATTTTAGAAGATCTTTAGAGTATGGGAATCGAAGTAGTTTTGCCGAGGGATATAGGAAGAATGACCAGTATGCAGATTCAGTCAACCTTGGTAGAGAGGATAAGGGCAGCACAAGCAGAAGATCCACAGATTCAGAAGTTGCGGTCGGAGTGTGAATCAGGCCGTAGGAAGGAGTTAGTGATTCACGAAGATGGTACGCTCAGGTTTGGAAACAGACTCTGTGTACCGAGTGGAGACCTTCGGCAGGAAGTTATGTCCGAAGCTCATAGTTCCATTTATTCCATTCATCCAGGAGGAACGAAGATGTATCGAGATATCAGGCAGTACTTTTGGTGGAATGGCATGAAAAGAGAGATAGCGAGATTTGTATCCAAGTGTCTGGTATGTCAGCAGGTGAAAGCCGAGCAGCAGAGACCAGCAGGATTGCTCCAGCCGCTTCCTATCCCAGAATAGAAATGGGAGCACATCACGATGGATTTTGTGACCGGTTTACCTAGATCCCCGGCTGGCAAGAATGCGATCTGGGTAATAGTAGATCGACTCACGAAGGTCGCTCATTTCCTTCCTTTCAGAGTTGGGCAGACTACTGAGCAGTTGGCAAAAATGTACATGAAGCAGATAGTGAAGCAGCATGGTGTTCCAGTTAGTATAGTATCAGATCGGGATACTCGGTTCACTTCCCATTTCTGGCGGAGCTTGCACCAGAGTTTGGGGACCAAGTTAAGATTCAGTACTGCATATCATCCACAAACTGACGGGCAATCAGAAAGAACCATTCAGACGTTAGAAGATATGCTACGGGCGTGCACCTTGGACTTTGGCGGATCTTGGGAGGATCACCTTCATCTTGTGGAGTTCCCCTATAATAACAGCTACCAGGCTAGCATTCAGATGGCCCCGTTCGAAGCATTGTACGGAAGGAAGTGCAGGTCCCCTTTGGCATGGGACGACGTCGGAGAACGAAAGTTGTTGGGGCCAGAGATGATCACGCAGACTGTGGAGATAGTTAAGTTGGTCAGAGAGCGCCTTCGAGTTGCACAGGACCGACACCGTCATTGGGCGGATCAGCATCGTAGGCCTCTAGAGTTCGGAGTTGGCGACCAAGTGTTTCTGCGGATTTCGCCTACTCGGGGTATCATCAGATTTGGAACCCGAGGAAAGCTTAGTCCAAGATACGTTGGTCCTTTCAAGATTCTCGCTCGGGTAGGCGATGTGGCTTATCGACTTGCCCTTCCGCCTTCGTTAACTGGCATACATGATGTATTTCATGTGTCCCAGTTACGTGGGTATGTCCCGGATCCGAGTCATGTCCTCGATCATTCAGAGTTAGTCGTTGGTACCGACTTAACTTACGAGGAACAACCCGTATCTATTTTAGACCGACGAGAGAAGGTACTCAAGAATCGGACGATCAGCCTTGTCCGTGTTGCTTGGAACCATCACTCTCCGGGAGAATCAACTTGGGAGCGCGAGGACGAGATCCGATCTCGGTATCCGCATTTGTTTGGTTTATGAGGTATATCTTTATGCCATAATGACACGATCCCACATTCACTGCACCTGCTTGTATTGTACTTTTGTGATGTAGATAATAACTGCTTGTTAGTTAACTTGTATATGATTGTGCCTTGCTTATCCTGATCTTTCAATCCTGTCTTGGCTGGAAATTCCGAGGACGGAATTTTTCTAAGAAGGGTAGAGATGTCACTCCCTGATTCCGGTATACGTATTTTAGCACGTATACTGCTTATTTGTAATTTTGTTGTATTTCTTCATGTATATCCTAAATTATTTGACAAAATAATATTTCGTAATTTATTTTCTGTGATTTTAGTTTACAGTTTTGGCTCTAATTGGGTGACATGCTCTCGGTTCACTTGAACCCGTTGGGTCCTCATGAACCAACTTGGTTTAGATTTTATATAAAACTCATCTCCTTCTCTCTCCTCTCATTATTCCTCTCATTTATTTCCTCCACCAACCAAGGCAAGTGCCAACTTGCTCAAGAGATGGATTTATATTTTGTTAATGATTTCTTACAAAATTATTTGTTAAAATATGTTCTTCTCCTCAATCTATACTAGTTTAGAACTTGAAAATTTCCATTTTGAAGCTTTGATTTTTGTAGATCTAAGTTTTCTCCATTTTCGGATTTACATGGTTTTGATCTATTTTCGTTAGGATTTTGTGGGTTTTGATGCTTCCATGTGGAAAAGAATTCAATTTCACTCAAGTTAGAACTTTGAAAATCTAGATTTGGTTTTGATTTGGTCAAGTTAAGAAAATTGGAAGTTTTTGGTGTTCTTGAGGAGGCTCTCGGCCTGGAAGAGAAGACCCTTCAGCCTGCGCTCTTTAGCGCAAGTTGAACTGCGCAGCTCGTCTTTTGACGAATTGCGCAACCCTTCGGCCAGTGCATTGCGCTGAGCTGAACTGCGCTGGCGCTCCTTAGCTCCAGCGCCATCCGATCCTGCGCAGTCTAATCCCTGCGCAATCTAACCCAGCGCGCTTGACTTCAGCGCAATCCATTCCCTGCGCGATCTGATCCTGCGCAGTCTAACCCTGCGCAGTCTGATCCATGCGCAACCCGACTCTGGCGCAATCCATCTCCTGCGCCATCTAACCGCTGCGCAGTCCAATGCCTGCGCAACCTAACTCTGCGCGTTTGACCCCTGCGTAGACTAACCCTGCGCGTTTTGACTTCTGCGCATTTGACCATGCGCATTCTGACCTGGGCTCTTATATATTATATTTTCTTATATATATATATAGGTGAATGTTTGTGTATGCTACATATCCTTACGCCTTTTGTCCCGAGCATGATATGAGCACTAATGTGACCCCGGAGAACAAAGTGTTCCTTCCTGATACATGTACCTGAATGTCCCAGTTCTTGTTCATGCTCGACAAATAGCTCGTAACTCCACGTGGCGTATTTGCATTGATGCATTACACTAAGGAGGGTAGAACATGTTGACATACTAATTGACATGGATCCTCTTTGGGGTACTCGTACCAAAGTACGACTTTAGGAGGATAATCATGCAGGCCACAGCATGTGAGTCCAAGATATCACCTAGGGTTAAACTAGGCAACTAAATATACTAGATGCATGGGGAGGGCAGAATCCCGAGATCGTGTTACACCAGCCGCCTTGAGATATTGTCTTGACGCGCCGGCTGGTCTCCACGGATGCTGTGTCATCTGCAACGAGTGGATGACTGTATCCGATTAATTTCTGCTATATATTATATGTTTTGGCAAGGTGGCCTTGCGAGGGACCTGTGCTCAATCATACATGTCTACGCGAACCCCTGGGTTGGCTAGCCTTGCTGGAAAGATACGATCTGAGGATTTCTTAATAACATGATGCGAGGATAACCTCGCCATACTAGAAACTCGTAGACTTGACTGGCCGTGAAAATGACTTGCTTGTATTTTTCTTTTACTTTCCGCGAGTAACTGAGGAAAGCGGACTGTTATGGTGCGAGATCCAACCCATGTTCTTATTTAATTGTTGGGTTGGTTATCGTACTATGACAGGCTGCGGACCGAAGTTACGAACGGAAGCCTTAATTTGATTGTGATGTGCTACTCCTGTGAATGACTAAGGAACATGGCCCACCGCGGTACGTGATCCAACCCATGTTCTTGTTTGATTGTTGGGTTGGTTATCGTGCTGCGATGGTCTGTCGACCGAAGTCACGACCAGGAGATCTTCTTACTTATATCTGTAAACTTATGTGAAGGTCATAGAGTGCGACGCGTCCCGGCTCCATGTGGCACCTTTTGTCCTTGTTTGGTTGTAAGGGTGCCAGATGGGTCCGACGATGTAGCGCTACCCTATAGCCGCAGCATAAGCTTTATCCTTATCATTATAACTGGGTTTTATCTTAACTCTTGTGCCCCTTTGGCGGTACTTGCTATTTGGGGGCTGACCCCGCTGGTTTTGTTTGGCCAGATCTCGTAGCAGAGCCAGAGGACGCGATCCTTCTTCCTGACATCCATGGTGCATACTAGGAGCATGGCTGGTCGGGGACTCGAGTGGGTTTCTTCTCCACCACTCCTGCTTATACTTTTGCGGCGTTTAGCCACCGGCACTTGTTAGCCGGATTACTTGATATTTTGTGTCAGTACATAATTGTAATTAAACAGACTGCAGCTGTGTATAATTTTGTGCTCATGACTCTCTGAGATAGCTATGTTATAAAGCTAGTCTCTCATGATCATTTTGATGAAGCGTCGGGGACGCCTTACTGCTTTATCTTTAATGTTCATTTATTTGCTGATGTGATTTGATTGATTGAGACATAGAACTCTGTGGGACCATAGGAGACTCGCTTGTAGCATGTACCCCCTAGTCTCTCGACAGCCACGATCGCCGTATGACGTTACGTACCTCATATGGAGTAGCTGGCCTAGTCCGTCTCCGTATTTCGGTACTGGGGCGTGACACTGCCCTAACCATGGCGGAATATTTTTATCGAGATGATTTGATTGGTTAAATAACATATTATGCAAATCCATGACTAAAGTTTTGGAATAGTGGCTAAATAATCCTACCGTGTTACATACGGCAAATATTGATAATTGTTCGACGCTATTTTTTCCATTCCTCTGTGTAAATAGCCCAATATGGGTTCACAGTCAATAACATCTTCACCATCGAGAGTAAGGATCAGTCGAAGAACTCCGTGCATGGATGGGTGGTGAGGACCCATATTAACTATCATTAAATCTTTTCTTGTAGCCGGTACAGTCATATCTTTTCTTCCTTAATTTGTTATTCCATTCCATGAATTTCTCAAAATAAGGTTCATCAAAATGAGGAATCTAATAACTAATAAAAAAATTCAAACCAATCTTAAAATTTTAAATTTTTATTAACGAGTTTTTGACTCCCGGATATTTAACTGATCAATTAATTTCTTATAGCGTACCCTATTTTTCTTTGACAAATAATTCAGCAGCCGTTGACGTTTTCTCAGAATTTTTTGTAGACCTCTTTGTGATCAAAAATCTTTTTTATGTAATTTCAAATGTAAAGTGAGTCTCCGTTTCTTATTGCTAAACCCTAAAACTTGAAATTCAACAGACCCACAGTTTTCTTCTTTTTTTTCTTGTGGAATAACCAACATAAATGCATTTTTGATCATGAAAAACAAATTTTTCTATTTTTTTCTTTTCTGTAGATTTTCTCGATCAGGAAAAATAATAATTATACTAGTCATTTTAATCTAGTACACACAAAAATTTGTATTTATTCATATACACTACTTTGCTTTCATTTATTTTATATATTTTATATTATATAATTTATATATTTTATATTATATAATATATTTATATATATTTATAAAATCAAATTTTCTTTCTTTTTTTAGTTATGTTATCCAAATCAAATGAAAATTTTGATTTGTAGAGAAAGAGATAATAAATTTATACATTCCTAAAAGAAAATTGTTTTTTTTTTGTTTTTTAGGGGAAAAGGGATTCTGTCGATTTCTTCCGAAATCCATTGATTTTTAATCAAATCGGTGTCATGATATGTATAATATGAATATATTTTTCTTTTGACTTTCTATGGTATGTGATACATAGAAAATGTACTTACTATTAACTTATTCTGTTTTGAATTAACTAATTCAGAATCGGGGATACATGTGTATCCTTGACATACTAAAACGACGGACATTATCGGTATCAAACCAATACCGATTCATACAAGCTAAATCTTCTAATCGATAATTAGGCCAAATAAACAATTTGAATTTGATTAATTTATTTGCATCCATATTAAAATGCTTGTCCTTATTCAAAAATTGTCCACAGTTTCTTATGTTGTTTTGATTGCAAATTTTTTTATTTTTATCCACAACATTCCAACTATGGGAATTGAAACAAATTAGAATTCTCCACTCTCTACGACGTCTGGGAGATAGAATATTTTCAGGAACAAGGAAATCATATTTTTAGGTATGATTATAGAAAAGATTCTCCTCAAGCAAACCGGCCTATCCTATGCTACATAGAAGGAATTACATGGTGGTTGGATGCGGAGACACATTTGGTTATGAATTCCAACGTGGCGGATAAAATCATATATCGTATCGACATAGGCCAATCAATAGTTCAAGTCGCACACTCCTATAATCCACCCTCTCTTCGAAGAATCCACTTTAACTATTCGTATTAAATAAAAAATACAATACTTCGGAGTTGAAGAGAAGTATCCAAATAATATGTCTTATCTTTTTTTATTCAATAATCCATATTTGTAGTAATGAAATACTATTGTTCCTTCCCCAATATGATATATGCATATGAGAAATGACAAATATTGTCACGACCCGCACCCTAGAGTAGGGGCACGAGAAGTGGGTACGTCCAGCCTACGCCACAGTATCGGCGGTATAACGCTGTCCTAGGTTACTATCTAATCAACAACTCACGCAATTATATAATGTACTTGTCAAATCTCAACTCCGAACGGAGGACAAGTATAGATATAATGAATCTCAATCACAGTCTAAGAACGATAAGATATCACAGAAATTTATAACTAAAGACTAACAACAACATTTATAAGCTACTAAAATAATATCTCAACAAACTCAAAAACAAACTCGTATCTCAAGTTATTACAATTCAAATTCTAAAACATGAAAACTAAACCAAGTCTACTAGCTAGTCCCCCGATCACTCCTGAGTGTCGGGGCCATAGGTCGCTAAGCCATCTCCTGCTCCAAGGCAAGTAGGACAAACGTCCTCAGGGCAGTCATCTGTAATATTTTCAACAGGTCCAGTCAGGACAGGAACGAGTACAAATCATCAAGAAATTCCAAGTAAATGACAGAGAACTATAAAGCAGTTATAGACAGTTTTATTGATGAATATGGTGGTTTGTATACAGGTGATGGTATAGAGAAACAGTTAAGGTACAAGGAAAGTAAATACTAAACAAGAGAAGAATCATAGCAATGAAGACTGTAAAAATAGAACTAGCTGAACCAGGGTAATATGATATAAAGTCCAAACAACAATGTAGACCAGTGTAACTCCAATATAAGTCCAGTATAGGATGAATCTCATACAAGATGAATCCCATAAGGGATGATTCCAGTCATAGTGATCAATGATTCCAGGGTGAGTCCAGCCTATATTCTAACAGTGTGTTTTAAAATACCGAGATCGACATGTAAACGGCTGTAGGTAATACGGCACACCGCACACTTGGCCAAGTATGGGATGGCTATCGTTCCAGAATAGTTCCAAGGGAGTGGTTCCAGATTGGGGTATGTCTACATGTCTACTCTAATATTTCCCCGCCCACAAGTACAAGTGAATCCAGAAACGACACGAGAAATAGAGATGAGTCCAGCCAAACATAATGATACAAGCAAAAGATTCCAGAGTGATTCCAGTAGGTGGTTCCAGTAGTGATTCCAGTAGTGGTTCCAGAAGGTGATGCCAGTAGTGGTTCCAGAAATAGAGGCCAGACAAATAGTATGTGTGTCGCATACATGAATTCAGAAATATCCATACGTGTTGTAAGAATCACATAAAACTATCTAGAACTGAAGTACAGTAATTGACAAGTAAATAAAAGAACTATCAGATAATGTACTCGCCTGTTACTCTGAAAAGAGTAATGAAATATCAGATGTCTGCACTGGAGTCACAAAGTCCTAAATAGAGCAGTATGGACCCTGGTCAACTGTCTATGTCAAACTTGGTCCAAGTCAGACTTGGTCAACTCTGGGTCAATCCAAGTCAACTACACTAGTCAAACTAGGTCAATCCTAGTCTAATCAAGTCTCACTAGGCCTAACCAAGCTTAGACTAGCAAGCACACATCAAACTGGGCTATACAAGCCATTCTAGGTTCTAACAAGACTAATCTAGGTTTACTAGGCAATATCATGCCTAAAACAACCTATAATACATCTACACAAGTCACTCTAAAAGCCTAACTATAATACACCCAAACATATATATATAATCTAATATAGGATACACACATTAATATCTAAGTACACATATTGACAAGGCTATATAATATAACTTGAAATACATAACCTATAGCCACTATACAATGTCACCCATACCCTATATCATAATATGTAGTACCTTATATCATACATATACATTATCTATAGGAACCTATATATATATATACATATATGTATATATATATATATATATATATATATATATATATATATATATATATATATATATTTTATATATATATATATATATATATATATATATATATATATATATATCTCAAACATATATATACTTATGAAAAAGAGTGAAAGGGGGGAAAACATATGAATATTCAAAGTGTGTGTGTGTGTCATGAGTGAGAGTGAGGGCATGGTGACATGAGGGTGTGATATATGTAATAGGTTAGAAGATGTCTCATGTGTGTGAGAGGATAGAGGACAGTGAGGAAGTGAGAAAGTGAGTGATATGTGTCTTGATAGTTAGGGAATTAGGAATGGCAGTAAAGGAACATGGTGAATGGCAGGGAAATAATGTGAATGGGATGTTGTGTGTGTGACTGATCAGGAATAGGAAATCAAATGGCAAGAAAACAGTGAGTACCATCACTGATTTCAGAATTGGTGGGGGACTGAAATCAGTGGGTGTGCAAAACAAGGTGTCAATGACAGTGCCTATATGTAGGAACCAAGTGTAGGGCCCCATGGCTGAACCTCATTGCCTGGACAGCACAATGTGGACAGCCATGTGTGCAAATCATGAATATGTGTGTGGAATACAATTGTGTGTATGTGAGGGTGTAACCACTCAGGGAATGGTCTCAGGGAATAAGGTCCAGAGAGGCTAACAGTGTGTTTTAGAAAACAATAATGTGTAACATAATATGTGTGTCAAAAGAAAGAACAGGAATAAATAAGAGGGAAAACTGAACAAAAACTATTACATTGCATTCAAGCCTAACTCAATATCAACTCAGATTTTTAGAAAAGAAACAATGACAGTTTTTATATGACATTCAACATCCTAAACCAAATTAACACCCAAACTCAGGTTATATAAACACATTTGAAATCATTAATCAGTCCAACAAAACTCAGTTTTCAACACATTAAACCAAGTCACCAACCTATTCCTTAAACTCAGGATTCTCAGGTAAAAATAATAGCAATGACAGTTAACACCACTGACATAACAACCTAACAGTTACTAATACATGGGTGGGTGAAACTTAGGTTTTAAATGATGTGAAACTCAGAAATTTTAGTGTGCCATCAGTTAAAAAGAACTCAAACAGGACTTGAAGACTGCATGTATCAGTCATGAATCATTTCACCATCAAAATCCTATTATCAAATGCAAGACCAAAATTAATATGTAACACCCATCTAGCAAGTCCTATTAAACATGTATAGGAATCTACATGATAATTAACATCAAGAAAACAGTTTAATTATACTTTAAAATTAGAAAAAAAAAAAACTGGACTGTGTATCAGTCCTCCCTACACTACAAACAGTGCAAAACTCCCATTTCCAAATCAAAAGCCTATTCTAATATGTCAATGAATTAACATGAACAAACAATTATGTGACAATCATTTGTGATACTTAACATCAGTTAAAATAGGATTTAAATGGGTTCAAGTTTTAGGAAAACTAAATAACAGGTATCAGCCAATGTGTATCAGACTACCTGAGTCCAAATCCCCCATTCCATATGACAAAATCTAAACTAATAAGTAAACTCAAATAACAGGGATCATTAAACATATATAGGATCTAATTTAGCAATTTAAATCACAATTTAAACCATTAAAATAGAATTTAACACAGAACACGTAAATAGGACTGCACACGCATGGTGCACGACCAGTGCACAGTCAAATACGTGTCCGACACGACACAAGGACTCGTAAAATTTGACGAGCCTCGTGTCAGTCACTGCCCTAACACGTGTACCAAAAATCAGGTGGCCACGTGGCGTGTGCTGCGCGCAATCGACCCCGAGCAGCAGGGGATGCAACACAGCTCGCGCGCGCGTGGCACCCCGCGTGTTCACGTGTCCGTGCAGCCTAGACACGACACTAAGACACCACAAAAACTATAGAAATGCATAAGCGAGACCAAATACTAATTTCCTATTCAAACCAAACCACAAATTTCATACGAAATACCTATTGGGGTATTTCATCAAACAGTATGCACAGCCTACTGATACGTGTCCTGTTTGGACACGAAATGACACAAAATTTTGGGGAATCCTATTCCTATAGTTAGGCTAGATATAGGGCTTCCTAATGATGCAATTTTTACAGAAATTTAAGGTGGGGATAAGGAATTACCTATATGTATCACCAACTTCACAAAGCTTCACAAAGAGAACTCCTCTTGATGGTCAACCACCTCAAAAGCTCTCCAAAACTGAGAACAATAATTCCCAACAGAAAGTAGATGGAAATTAGAACCCAATGCAATTTGTTTGGGTTAAAAAGGGATTAAAATGGATTTAATAGGATTTTTAGAAGATGGAGAAATACCTTTTCTAAAACTTGATGAACCCTAATGAAAAGAGGCTATCCCTAAAATTTGGGAGGATATAAATAGGGGGAGGGGCTGTTATGTGGCTGTTGAAATCAGTAGGGTTAGGGTTTTAGATGAGTGGTTAGGATCACTCCAATAAATTCCTAGCCTTCCTATTGGTTGAGGCTTCTTTTCACAAATATCTCAAAAGGAAATATCTTCTCTAATAATATCTAGATATTACTAACCTTGGCACTTAGTAGGAATGTTCTAACCCTAATTTTAACCTCATGACTAATCTAGGTTAGGTTAACCTCTAGGTTAAGGCTTCACAAAAAGGCTAGCACACTATTTAATTAATATAAACTACAAATTCACAAAATTGCCAAAATGACCAAAATACCCTTAGGCTAAAAATAGGTAATTTGAATTCCTAATCACATGACTAGGCTCCTTTGGTCATGGTTAGTCTCTAGGCTTACCAATACTAGGGTTTAGCTAGTTAACCATCAAAATCACCCATCACTATTTTAAATAGTTTTAAATTAATTAAAAATCACCAAAAATCACAATATGATTTAAATATCATTATTAAATGATTATAATTATAAAATTTTCAAAATTGCCCTCATTTGCAAAACTGGGTGTTACAAATATCTATGATCTGTCTTCGATATAAAGGACCCGAAATACTTGCTTACGTATCATTGGGAAGTGCATTAACATAAATACGACAGTAAGAAGAGGCAGTACGAAAGTGTGTAAACTATAAAAACGAGTCAAAGTGGATTGGCCGACACTAGCACTTCCACGCAATAACTCTACCAAAGGTGATCCTATTACAGGAATAACATCAAGTACACCTGTCACGATTTTTACTACCCAATAACCAATTTGGTCCGGAGGTAAGGAATAACCAGTTACACCAAAAGATGCAGTCAATACACCCAAAACTACATCTGTAACCCAAGTTAATTCGTGGGGTTTTTTAAATCCCCTTGTAAGATACACACGAAATACGTGCAGAATCATCATTAAAACCATCATACTTGCTGACCATCGATGAACTGATCGGATTAACCAACCAAAATTGGCTTCAGTCATTATGTATTAAACAGAGGAAAAAGCCTCTGTAATGGTTGGACGATAGTAAAAAGTCATAGCAAAACCCGTAGCTACTTGTACTAAAAAAAAAGTAAGTGTGATTCCCCCTAGACAATAAAATATGTTGACATGAGGAGGAACATACTTACTATTTATATCGTCTGCAATATATATATATATATATATATATATATATATATATATATATATATATATAAAATATATATATATATATATATATATATATATATATATATATATATAAATATATACATATATTTATATATATATATATATATATATATATATATATATATACCAAATAGGCTAATGGACTAAAACCCAGCCCAATAGGCTAATGGGCCAAAACCCGACCCATTGAACAGTAAACCCGTAAACCTAATAACCCACATAAACAGTAACCAAACCCGTTACTGGTCAAACCTGAACACAATAACCCAACCCAATAACCTATACCCGTGTCCGGACCGTTAGGGACACGAGCGTATGAGTCTGACACCGTGTCTTGTGTTCTGGGGCTAGAATGACACGTACGACACGAATCTCATGTGTCCGAGCACACCACTGAGTTCCTCGACACACGACGACCCTACTCACGTGTACACGAGACACTGACACGAACCAAGGAAGAAATGACACGTACGTGTCCAACTGTAACCGGCGTTCGGGGCTACTGTGCGGCGGAAGAGACGCTGTGGTCGTCGAGAAAAATTCGAACGGAGTTCGTCTCGTTGAGGCGAACACTTTGGCGGTGGTCGGAGACGACGACGGCGGCTAAAATAGCGGGGATCCTAGATCTAGGTTCTGGCGAACTCGTCGGGGAAAACGGGCTAGGGTGGTGGCTAGTGTGGTCGGGAAAGTGTAGGAAGTTAGGGTTTCGAAGGGGGTTTTATAGGAAAATTTTAGGGGTTAGATTAGGGTTTCGTTTAGGGATTTAGGGTTTAGGGTTACGGCTAATCTTTGAGGAAGACGACAAGGCTACGGCGGTGGTCACGGCCGTTTTACAAAAAAAAACCCCGCCTTTTCATAATTTGCAGAATTACCCCATCGCCTTAAATATATGCAAATCTAAATTTGCAAACTGACCCCCGCTGTGTTTTGTACAAATATTAAATTTGCACAAACAAATCTAATAATACAAACTGACTTAAAATAATTTAAATAATTACAAAATTAATTTTAAAAATTGCAAAATGATATTTTAGTCTTTAAAAACAATTTAAAAATTATAGAAAATTCCTAAAAATCATAATAATTTATTTTAAGGCTAAAAATGTGATTTGCACTTAAAATCCTTAATTTAAAATATTTAAATAACAGGGGCTTACTAATCTTTCTTCGTTGAAAAATTTCGTCCTCGAAATTCACAAGGATAGAAGACTCTACAAATATTTAATATAGCAAGCAATTCAAGCAATGACTAAGTCTACTATTAAGACTAACCTCTAAGGTATCAAGTGGGAACGGATGGTTCCCTCGCGGCTGGTGGGTCGAACAAGTAAGGATATCTCTCCCTCATGTTCGACTCCCTTTCCCAAGTAGATTATCCGGGAAAGTGACGGCTCCAAGCTACTTGGACAAAGGGTATGACTTTGTTCCTCAGCCTCTTCTCTCTTCAATCCAATTTCTCCACTGGCTGTTCAGTAACGGCAAGACTCGGCCCGATCTCCAACTCTGAATGATCCAGTACATGGCTGGGGTCTGGAATGTATCTCCTCAGCTGAGAAACATGAAAGACATCGTAAACTCCCGCCAGGTTGGGTGGTAGTGCAACCCTGTAAGCTACCTCTTCGATCCTGCCGACTATCTCGAACAGTCCAATTTATCTAGGGCTCAACTTGCCGCCTCGTCTAAATCGGATCGTCCCTCTGGTAGGTGATATCTTTACCAACACTATATCTCCGTCGGCGAACTCCATCGGTCTGCGACTAGCATCGGCCTAGTATTTCTGCCTGTCCTGAGCAACTCTGAGTCTGTCTCTAATCATCCTGACCTTCTCTGCTGTCTCAGTGATCATCTCTAGCCCAAGAATAACTCTATCTCCCACATCATCCTAAATGAGCGTTGTACGGCATCGTCATCCATATAGTGCCTCGAATGGAGACATACCGATGCTGGCTTGGTAGCGGTTGCTGTATGAAAACTCTACCAAGTGAAAATAACTCTCCCATGATCCTTTGAAGTCCAGTACACAAGTCCTCAACATGTCCTCGAGCGTCTGAATCGTCCTCTCGGACTGTCCATCAGTCTGTGGGTGGTACACTGTACTGAACTTAAGCCGACTACCCAACTCCTCCTGCAAGCTCCTCCAGTAATGGGATGTGAATCTGCTGTTCCGGTCTGATACGATGCTCATCGGTACTCCGTACAAGCGAACTATCTGCTGCATGTATAGCTCTGCCAACTTGTCGGTGGAAAGTCCCACCTTGAAGGGTATGAAATGACCATACTTCTTCAGCCTGTCAACGATAACCCATATGGGATCCTTCCCTCCTTGGGAACGAGGAAGCCCTGAGATAAAGTCTATCGTGATGTGTTCCTACTTCCACTCAGGAATAGGTAACGGCTGCAATAGACCAGCTTGCCTCTGACGCTCCGTCTTGACCTGCTGGCAAAATAGGCACCTTGAAATAAAGCGTGATACATCTCTCTTCATTCCGTGCCACCAGAGATGTTCCCGCAAGTCACGATACATCTTGTAGGCACCGGGGTGAATAGAATATCGCGATTTGTGCGCCTTCCATAAGATTGCCTCTATCAGCTCACCCTTCGGCATGCATAACCAGCTTCTGTGCCTCAAAGATCCATCCTCTGCTATGGTGAAGTCATCAAGTAAACCATCTAAAGCCTGAACTCTGAGTCTGTCGAGGCTCTCATCTGTAGACTGAGTCTCCTTGATCTGCTCCATTAGACCTGACTGAATATCTAGTATCATTATCTGTGTCACTGATCCTGGCTGAATCATCTCAATGTCGAGCTTCTCCAGATCTCCCCGTAAATGTAGATCTATCATCAGATACCATGCCATCGGATGCCTCCTCAGCGCATCCGCTACCATATTTGCCTTTCCATGGTGATACTACAAATCGATGTCAAAGTCCTTTATCAACTCTAACCATCTTCTCTGCCTCATGTTCAGCTCCTTCTGCGTGAACACATACTTCAATCTCTTGTGGTTAGTAAAGATTTCCACTCGCTCTCCATATGAGTAGTGTTTCCACAACTTGAGTGCAAAGATTACCGCAGCTAACTCTAGGTCGTAAGTAGGATAGTTCTGTTCTTGAGTCCATAATTGCCTAGATGAGTAAGCAATCACTTTTCCATGCTGCTGTAAAACATATCCTAGCCCTTTTCCGAAGCATCGCTGTAAATGGTGAAACCTCCAGATCCTGAAGGTAATATCAAGACTGGAGCGGTTGTCAATCTCCTCTTTAGCTCCTCAAATGGTGCCTGGCAGTTCTCTCACCAGATGTACTCTTCGTCCTTCTGTGTCAGCTTCGTCATAGGTTCGACTATTCTAGCAAAGTCCTGGACAAACATCCTATAATAGCTTGCTAATCCCAAGAAACTTCTGATCTCTGAAACTGATGTTGGAGCCTTCCACGTATTGACGGCAGCAATCTTTCTGCGATCCATTAAGATCACCTCTCCAGTGACCACATGATCGAGAAACTCCACTCGGTCGAAAAAGAAGTCGCACTTGGACAATTTTGCGTACATCATCTCCTTCCTCAGAATCTCGAAAACTGTTCGCAAGTGTTCTTCGTGCTCTTCTGGCATCTTCGAGTATATCGGGATGTCATCGATAAACACAGCGATAAATTTATCCAAATACTGGTGAAATGTCTTGCTCATTAAGTTCATAAAGATAGCTGGCACATTTGTGAGACCAAATGACATCACCAAAAACTCGTACTGTCTATACTTGGTGTTGAACGCAGTCTTCTGGATGTCTTCAGCTATGACTTTTACCTGGTGGTAACCTGATCTCAAGTCTATCCTGGAGAACACCTTCGGCCCCCCTCAACTAGTCATACAAATCATCTATCCGAGGCAGAAGATATTTGTTCATAATGGTGATGATATTCAATTCCCGTAGTCAATGCACAACCGGACTGTACCATCCTTCTTCGGCATAAAGAGTACTGGTGCTTCCCATAGAGGAGTACTAGATCGGATGAAACCCTTTCTCAATAGGTTATCGATATGCTCCTTCATCTCTACGGCCTCCTTGGGGTTCACTCTATAGCAAGCCCGGGATACTGATGATAAGCCCGGTACTAAATCTATAGTAAACTCCACATCTCTGTCAGGTGGAAGTCCTGGAAGATCCTCTGGCAATATATCCATAAACTCCACAATGATAGGGTATGGCAATGCTAGCTCCCTAACTGTAGCATAATAGTTCGTCTCTAGGCTGATCTCCGGTCCTGTCCTTCTGACACTGAATGGTGTCGTTCCTGGGGGACTGAACAGAATACTACCCTCAAGACAGTCTATAGCTGTGTGAGCGTAGCTAAGCCAATCCATTCCCAATATGATATCATATCTGGGAAGTGGCATCATAAAGAATCGTCCCCCAAACTCTCTCCCAGCTATAGTAATAGAGCATCTATAGATAGCTCTAATGGGTACTGGTCCATCACCTGTCATTACTCTACTCATCTCTTTGGTGGCTGTAGCTACTAAATGGTGTTTTTACAAAAATTCTAATGACAAAAAGCTATGTGATGCACCAGAATCAAACAAGCATATGGCTAGAAAAGTATGCAAATAAATATGACCTGTGATGATATCGACCAAATAATCTAGCTCCGAAACCTACTCTGGCTCTGCCTCAAGAGCTAGACTATAAGCCTTCCCCTGGGGTCCTCTCTGCTGTAGCTGTAGATGCTGCCCAAACCATTGCTGCTGGGTCGGGAGCGGTGGCCCCCTAGGCGGTCCCGTGCTTGGCGTCCTCGCTACTGGAAAATCTCGAAGTTGATGGGTGGCAAACCCACAAGCTAAGCACTGCTTCAACCACTTCCTACAGATGGCATAGTCTTGCCCTGGCCTCCTACAATATGCATACACAGCTCCCTTCTGCTGCTGTGGTCCTGGAGCTCTAACTAGTGGTATTGGGTGATGCGATACGGAAGGATGGTATGCCTGCTGGTGTGGGGCCGGTGCTCTCGACTGGAAAGCCTGGCTCTTGGAAGGTCCTTCGTTGTGTCCAGAAGTTAGCCTCTTGCAAGACAGAAGACGTTCCTCTTTCCCCCGGGCCAACTCCAGGCTTTGGTAGTAGTCAGTCGTCCCGTTTGCCACTAGGAGGATGTCGATGTCTGGGACAAGACCAAGGCAAAATCTGTGTTCCATCTCCTCTGGGTCTGAAATCAGGCTAGGGGCAAAACGACTCAAACGACTAAACTCCGCTGCATACTCGTCAACAGAACGGTTCCCCTGCTGGAGGTTCTGGAATTGTAGCCCCATGGCTACTCTAGCTGTAGTCGATAAGAATTTCTTCTTGAATTGGATCTTGAACTGATCCCATGTAGCTCTTCCTCTCACGAATAGTGGCCCATTCCTGAACCAGACTCTTGCTAAGTCTGTCAGCAGAAATCTTACTGCCTCGACCTGAAGGTCACCTGGCAACCTAGCTCCAAAGAGCTTCCTCTCTACTGAGTCCAACCAATCATCTGTGACTATAATGCCTTCAGTCCTATGAGCTCCTTTGGGTTTAAGTTCATGAAGTCCTTGATATTCCTCGCTCTCGGTCGTATCTCTACCGGTGGTGGAATGATGGTATACTCTTCAGAGCGCTCCATGCTCTGGCGAAGTAAGGTGGTCTGCTCCTGATGGATCGTTAGAAACCCCTAGATCAGAGTGAGTAGCTGGTTCCTGTCGAGAGTGACGGAAGTTTGGACAGGTATAGCAGCAGGTTGTGGTAGAATCATCTGGTCTTGCTGGGAAGAGGTGGTGGAGGCATCTGGCTTGGTAGATTTGTGGAGTGAGGGTGTATGGTAGATAGAGGTAGAAGTGCTCCGGTCAACTGGTCGACCGGCTGGATAGGCAGTACGCTATTTTTAGGTGTGGCTTACTGGGATGAGCGTTTAAGCACCATCTAATAAAAAATAAAAGAACTTTTTAAGTAAACAATCAAAAACAAACAAAAAAAATCTAATTTATAGTAACGGTCCTATGTTGTGATTAGTTTCCTATGTTGCAATCCTAGGAATCCTCTAGGTGTTCTAAATGTTATTCCTAGTGTTATCTAGTTATCTTAAGTTCCTAATTACAGGTATGCTTGGTACAATGACGTAACCAAATAACTTAGTCAAGGACCTGCATGAGCCACCACTAAAAATATGTCACGACCCGCTACCCAAATTGTTGGGACGGATTGAAGGCTTGTCCAGCCTACGCTTGAGTTATAGCGTAGTAAGTTGTTCTTTTAAAAGTAAACATTAAAAGATCAAAGTGTGCTAATAGTTCCATTTGTCATATTGAAGAAATCATCACAAGCACAAAAATCTAACATACGAATATGTTCAAAATACATAGCCAAAATGTAAAACAGGATACAGGTCCAGTAACAAAATACATAGTCTAAACAGTCCTGCTCTCAAAGTTCAGAGCAACTAAAATAACAAACTAGACGAGTTTTCCCGTAGGTACATCCTCGTGGGCTAAAGCCTGATCCTAAATGGTGACCCCATAATAGGAATCACATAGAAACTCCTCCTCGGTAAGTATACCTACAACGTTATCCTGTCATGATAGGAGCAAGTACTGGTTCTACAAACAGAATAAACTTAGCATGGAATGAAAAAGAGATGTAATAACAGGAAATCATGTCATATCATGATCTATCATGTCAAGGATACGTTTGTCATGGCGACATACGTATATATAATGTATAAAACTAGAGCATGTACGTGATCGTCAATAGGTGTACAATGTACTGTGGAACAATTAAATAAAATGTACTTCCATACAAGTAAAAAGGCGATAGATGTACATACGCACAAATACAGCTGGATAAGTACCTAAGGTAAGGTTTGCATATAGAATACGACCTTGCTCGGATTCCGTAGAAGGAGACATGATCACATACTTAGCTAACAGTTTTCCCATAACCTATATTACAACATGTGAGTGATACTGAGAGCAGTGTAAAGCATGGTAGGTACTGAGAACAGTATAAAGCATGTGAAGATATGACTTGCAGTTCAAAAAATAGTATTTTAATATAATTCATTCACAGTTTATTATCATATGCAGTAAATAAAGTTTGTAGGGATACTTGCCTCGTGTAAAGCAAGGATATGAATACAAAGCTATAGATATCCGGTGTCCTTTCACTGTCAAAAAGGATATACAATCTTAGTTTTTATACTAAGCTTAATACTAGGACACTAGTGGTGTGACACGACTTTCTAACTAGACACCTAGCCAAATGATGACTTTAGCATAGGAGACCAATGTGGGGTGACACAATACCTAAACCAACTTTTTAGGGTCTCTATACAAAGGTAGGGTAAAGTCCCAATACTATAATATCCTAAAATCAAACATAACTTCACAAGACATAATTATTAAATTAATAAATCAGACTGTACACTGTGTTCCAATATTTATTAAGATAGACAAAAAGCTCCAATATATATAAAATAAATTACCAAAATGATCTTTGTTAATTATAGAAATTTATACTAATTTTTTTGGAATTTACAAACTATTATAGATATTTATTAAAAATCAGTAAACATAAGTACTTAGAAAATGAGTTCTGTTTTCCTATTTTTGTAAAATTGCAAGAATACAAAATAGATCGTTGAATAATTATATTAAATTAGCTAAATTGATATTGTAATTAAATACAATTTTACCCAGATTTTTATAGCATTTATATACTGTCTAAGAATTCAAATACAACAAGGTACAGTTTCTAAAAATATATAATTAATTATTTAATATATTTATCCACGTATATGAAATTGAACCGAAGTCCAGATACGGGACCCAAGGCCATGAATCAAGTTCGATATGACTCGTACAGTCTTTGAATGTATTTAGACTCATCTAAGTCCACAAAACCCATGCTAGGTCAGGACTCAAATGGCCATAATTAACAGAATACCTAAAAATATAAAATTAAATATATAGACATATGTGCATATTAAAATAATATAATAATATTTTAATGTAGTAAAATATACATAACAATAATATTTATTGACAATAAAATAACATTAAAATTTACATCTATTAAAACATAGCACAAAATATACATATACATAGAAATATATATATATATATACATAATTTTTTTAATATATATATATATATATATATATATATATATATATATATATATATATATATGTATATATATATATATATATAGAAAAAAAAAATATATATATATATATAGAAATACTTATAATATAATTTAAGTATGTATAATTACTATATATAATGTTTATAAACAGTATATATAATATATATAACAATATAAATATCAAATACATATACATATGTATGTATATTTATGTATATGTATATGTATATGTTTTTTTTTCCTATACATATACATATACATATACATATACATATACATATACATAAATATACATACTTTTTTTTTTTACATAAATATACATACATACATACATATATATATATATATATATATATATATATATATATATATATATAAATATATATATATATATATATATATATATTTTATATATACATATACTATATATACATTTTATTTTTTTGTTTTTTTTTGTTTTTTTTGTTTTTTTTTTTGGAGAAACTGTTACCTTTATTGATAAAAGAGGGTAATGATTACATCCAACCTCATGGTAACAAGACAAAGAAATAAAGAAAAAGCTACTCTAAAGCCCAGAGAGGGATAGCCGGGAGGTGACTACAACTGGAAAGAGACTTCCGAAACTGTTCCTTCACCTCCCGAACCAAAAATACCAACCCAGCACCACGTCCCTCGTACCGATGCTTGTTCCTGTTCTTCCAAAGCACCCAGATGATCGCCCCAGCCAGTGATCGCCGCTGATGACTTCCCTGACCCCGGAACCACCTTTGAAGAAAGACCAAAAAGTCACTATGCATCCGAGCCTTGAAAAAACCCCGAAAGGCAGACCAAACCTTCATAGCAAGGTCCCCATGGAAGAATATATGCTGAAGGGTCTCCCCATGCCCATCCTGACAGCAATGACACCTGGATGCCAAATGAAAACCAATCTTCTGAATATTGTCATCAGTAGGGAGCCGGTTGTGACAAACCCGCCACATCAGAATGCTCCACTTTGTCGGAATACACTTGCCCCATATATTAGAAAAGAGTGATGATGTAGGGTGAGAGATCCGACAACATCTCCAAGCCGCAGCCATCGTGAAAGAACCTTTCCGCTCACCCCAAACCAATGAATCAGGATCCGAAGTACAAGTCAGATTCGCCCCTCTAAGCCGCCTCGCTGCCTCTATTCCAAACTGCTCCAGAAACAACGTCAGATCCCATCCATTGGTTGACCAAAAAGAACGGATAAGCGGACCACCATTATCGGAATTCCTCGCCCTCGAATCTCTGATCTTCCGCCCCCTATCCGAAAGTACCCGAACAGTTACCGTTCGTTGTGGAAGAACCACCCGCCTCCCAGCCAATCTAGCCGACCTCCGAAGCTCCCCAGTACCCAAGCGCTGTGAAGCCATCGAACCAGACTCCCTCTCCTGTGTTCGACTCCGCACCCGAATCCGTCTCCCCGTTCCACGCCTGGTCCCCGAAGTCACTCCCTCAACCGAAGGAATAGCAACACTATCCAACCGAGGACCCCCCGGAATCCAATCTTCACACCTCGCTGATCCCTCGCCACGCCCAAGTTTAAACGAGATGTGCGGCTCCGCCAATTTTCTCCCCCTCAAAATCCGTCGCCAAATATGAGAGCCCTTGGAATTCATAAACGCATCACAAGGATGACGCTTATGAAAATATTTTGATTTAAGAAGCTCCACCCAAAGGCCCTTACCATGCCTCAACTTCCACCAAAGTTTCATAGAAAAAGCATCCATAATGTCACTCAGGCACTTGATCCCAAGTCCGCCTTCGGGCTTAGTCCGAGTAACGAACCGCCACGCCAGCCACCTCCTCTTAGCCACCCCATCCTTACTACCCCAGAAGAAAGCCGCAAACATCCTCAATCGTCCTGAGAACCGCCCAGGGAGGACAACATGCAGCCAATGTATACATAGGGATAGAAGAAAGAACATTTTTAATAAGGACCAACTTACCCCCAGGGGATAGAATCTTGTTTTGCCAACCCGTCAGCTTCGAACGGATCTTCTCCAACAAATAGCTGAACATCCCCGCATTCCTTCTCCCGCAAGTTAGCGGGCAGCCCAAATAAGAGAACGGCAAAGTACCGGTACTAAATCCGAAAAGAGTAGAGATATTCTGAGCACGGTCCTCACTCAAAGGTGTCACAGTATAAAAGGCCGATTTGGAATAATTAATCTTCTGACCAGAACAGCCTCATATCTATGCAATACTTGCTGAAGAGCACGCAATCCAGCAATATCCCCCGAAGAGAAAATAAGAACATCATCCGCATAAGCCAAATGCGAGATACGCGGCCCCCCTATCGGAGTGTGAAAAGAGGATCTCCTATCTGTGTCTTGAAGCAGCTTGAGATTCCGAGAGAGTACCTCCGCAGCAATAATGAAGAGAGCCGGGGAGAGAGGGTCCCCCTGTCGGATCCCTCTAGACGCCGAAAAAAAAGTAGTAGGAACGCCATTAATAAGAACCGCAAACCGGGTATCTGCCAGGAGACGATATATAATATCATAGAAGACCTCATTAAAACCAAATCTCCGAAGAACCCGCAGGAGGAAATGCCAATTGACTCTGTCATAGGCCTTCTGCATGTCCAGCTTGATAGCAGCATTTCCACCATGATTGGGTTCCCTCATTGAAGCCACCATATCCTGAGCAATAATGATATTGTCCACAATCTCTCTCCCCTTAACAAAAGCACTTTGCTCTGGAGAAATAATTTTGGGAAGATATTCCCGCAACCTGCAAGCAATGATCTTGGAAATAATTTTGTTACAGAAATTGCAAAGGCTAATAGGGCGAAAATCAGAAAGGTTCCTCGGGTGCTCGACTTTAGGAATAAGGAATAAGAAGGTATCCGAAACGGATAACGGAAGGCGTGCACCCAAGAAAAAAGAGCCAACTGCTTCCTCCACGTCAGCAGCAATAATGTCCCAACACACTGAGAAAAATCTCCCAAAAAAGCCATCCGGTCCGGCGCCACTAGCCGGGTCCATCCCCCGAACAGTCTCCAGCAGCTCCGCTCTATCCGGACAACGAACAAGATCAGAATTGTCCTCCATAGAAATAATTCTAGGGATGACATCAAAGAAGGCGTCCTCATCTGAAATAGGCTCAGCTCTAAACAGCTTCGAAAAGAATAAAGCCGCCTCCGTCGCTACCTCCTCAGTAGACCCAGTTTCTGATCCACCAGCCCGAATAATTTTCTGAATACCCGCCTTCCTTTGCCTGCTCCTAGTGCACTCATGAAAAAAACGAGTATTCTTATCACCTTCCAGATCCCATCTCAATCGTGCTTTTTGTTTCCAGAAAGAATCCTCCACCTGGACCTTCTGCTTCAACCTGGCGACGGCCTCCATCCAAGAAGCCCTCCCCCTTTCCGACGGATGGATCTCGTAGTCCTGCTCCGCCGCCAAGGCAGCGTCCTCAGCCTGACGGACCTCCTGGAAAACATCTCCGTAAGTAGCTCTGCTCCAACCAGCCAGAACTTGCCCCGTTGTCCGCAAGCGCATGCCCAACCGCTCCAGCGCATCATAATGCCAGCAAGAATTCCACGCCCGTGCCACGATCGCAAGAAAATTCGGATGAGAAGTCCAAAGATCAAGAAAGCGGAAGCCTCTACGCACCGGGGAAGAAGCTGGCTGGCATGATATCAAAAGAGGAGCATGATCAGATTCTGCCCGATTAAGATGCTCGCAAGAAACCTGGACTCCATCCAACCAACTACCCGTCACGAGGAGCCTGTCAAGACGGAATCCCTGCCGATCCATCCCCGTCTGCCCGTTCACCCAAGTATATATGCTACCTCTGAAACCAGCATCAGAATGCCCGGCCGCCAACTGAAAGTCGAGAAAGTCCGCAATGGCCCTCGTGTTAGGGGGTCGACCTCCAAATTTCTCATCCGGAGAAGCAATGATATTGAAGTCCCCGCCCACCGCCCAGGGCAATACAATATCCCTGGCTTGGACGTCCAGAAGGTGCCTCCACAGACTCCACCTTTCCTGTCTTGTCCCTGCACCATGAGCTATCGACAACCGCACCGGGGCCGAAAAACAACTCAGAGAAAGCTGCACTGTGGTAGCCTGGTCACAGGAATCAGAACAAGTAATCCCAAGACCCGACTTACAGAAAATCCAAATATTGCCCTTATCATTGCAGAAGCTAACATCAAAACCCAACCTCAGTCTATAAGAAAGAAGCTTTGAGGATATCACCTTGGGTTCAATAATGGCAAGAACCTGAATCGAGTTGGTCCGACACAAGGACCTGAGATGGGATAAAGTAGCTCTGTTCGCCATCCCCCGAACATTCCAGATAAAGAATTTAACCATGGACCCTCTGGGGTCCCGCCTAATCCGGGAAGCATGTGATCAAAGAAGCCGATCCGACTGAGGTGCCATCGACTTCCTTCGCCTATCAGCCATCTTCTTAAAGGGAACCATCTGCCAGTCTTCTTCACGCCCCTCCGAAAGTGAGGTGGAAGGTCTAGCCTCGAGCAGTGAGACCACATCATCCCCCGGAGGAGATACATTGCCCCAAACGGATAGAGGACCGTGACCGTCCTTCCCCCACTCCACCAGGCTACGATCTTCAGTGTCAGAATCCGCTGCAACAACTCCCTGTCCCAGCTGGCTATGAATAATAATAGGAAGGCCCGATAGAACAATAGATCCAGTACCCCGCTCAGGGCCCATCAGCCCATCCAAGCAAGAGCTTGGAACGCTGCGTCCCTCCATCATGGGCCGCCCGTCATCCGACCATAAAGCTAGCTGGCCCGAAGATGGCTCTCCCACGTGCCAGGATGGCGAAACGGAATTCGTACGAATATCAACACTCCCGCACAATCTGGGCTGCATGGTCCCCGTGCTATCATCACGCCCCTCGACGCGCCTCCAAACCTGTCGTGTCCCCTTCCCTTTCTCACGCCTCGACCGTCTCCTCCAACGACCCCTGCTGGTCCCACGGCCCCCCACCGGGCCGTCCTCCTCACTCACTACTCCAGGAGAGAGGCCGTCGGGGATAGACGGTCTATCAGCAATACCTACTGAAGAAGGCTCCACCCGTTGACGACCACAATCATTCTCAACGTGACCATGATGGCCACACGAAACACAATAGAGGGGACTCCGCTCATAGATAACTGGCTGCGATCGAATACTATCAGGAAGTTGGAAGAACACCTCATGTTGGAGTGGTTTGCTGACGTCCACTTCAACCAAAACCCTGGCAACCCCCGGCCTAGAAAATGACGCCGTAGCCCGATCAGTACTGAGCGGAGTGCCGAGACCAGATGCGATGGAAAGAACCGCATTGGTATCAAACAAACAATATGGGAGCCCGGGGAAGGCCACCCAGATAGGAACCCGAGGGTCCTCTCTCAACGGCAAAAAATCTACCGACGACCTGAATATCATCATCGGAACCCGTCCAACGAACCAGCAGTCCTTAGACCGCAGCCGAAGAAAATCACTCTCGACATGAGGCCGTATGAGGACGTGACGGTCATCAATAACCTTTACTTCAATCAACCCCCTGAAACCCCTCGAATCGAAAGCCTTTCTAATAGCCTCAACCGGGAGTCGCCGCCGAGCAAACTTGCCAATAAGGTCTAACCCATACGGCGCCGTGAGGGCCTCCATATCCGCCTGAGAAAATACAGCCACCTTCCGACCATTGGAAACAATGGCAGGTCGGAAGTCCACCCTCGGCAAACCTCCCGTCACCGCCGACGCGGGTCCACCCACAACCGCAGCGAAGGTCCGCGCCATGCCGCCCGTTCCACCACTAGCCGCCTTCGATGTGACCTCCGCCGAAGACGGAAGATCCACCCTCAATGCCTCCTTGACACGGAGAGGGGACCCTCCTGGATAGGGACAGCCCCCCTCCCTCAATCCGAACATCGCCACACGGAGGACCGGAGCCCCCTACCAAAACTGTCACAGCAGACGGAGTGCAACCCCGGTCGCCGTCCAGCGGCGTGTGCCGTCCCAGATGATCGGCAAGCCCCGCCGTGGGACCTGGGCCCGCCAACACACCGCCGAAAGCCGGCAGGTCAACCCCCGAAGCCCGGCCAGGGTGGCCTGAAGTCCCCACCATAGGTGGGACGGAACCCCCCACAGCGTTCGGAGCAGCGCCCTCCGGCAGTCCGCCCCCATGGGCGGATACACCCGCCAGGCGGCGGTCAGCCCCCGGGACAGAACTCCGGCCAGGGTGGCCTGAAGTCCCCGCCTCAGGATCTGGTGGGGCGGAGCCCCCACAGCGTGCAGATCAGCACGAGCAGCCTCCGGCAGCCCGCCCCCATGGGCGGAGACACCCGCCAGGCGGCGGTCAGGTCCGGGTGCCCCCGGCGTCGGACCACCCAGGGGGGCGGAGCCCCCCGCCGAGAAAAGCATGAGTTCTCACGATCGCCTGATCCGTAATACTATATATATACATATATATATATATATATATATATATATATATATATATATATATATATATATATATATATATATATATATATTTTTATATATATATATATATATATATTTTTTTTTTTTATATTTATATATATATATATATATATATATATATATATATATATATATATATATACCCAGCCTAATATGCTAATGGGCCAAAACCCGACCCAATGAACAGTAAACCTAATAACCCACATAAACAGTAACCAAACACGTTACTGCGCGGGTCAAACCCGAACACAATAACCTATATCCAGCCCAATAGGCTAATGGGCCAAAACCCAACCCAATGAACAGTAAACCCGTAAACCCAATAACCCACATAAACAGTTACCAAACCCATTACTATACGGGTGACACCCGAACATAATAACCCAACCCAATAACCTATACCCATGTCTGGACAGTTAGGGACATGAGCGTATGAGTCTGACACCAAGTCTTGTGTCTGGGCTAGAATGACACGCACAAGACGAATCTCATGTGTCCGAGCACACTACTGAGTTCCTCGATATGCGACGACCCTACTAACGTGTACCCGAGACACTGACACGAACCAAGGAAGAAATGACACGTACGTGTCCGACTGGAACCGGCATTCGGGGTTGCTGCGCGGCGGAGGAGACGCTGTGGTCGTCTGGAAATATTCGAACAAAGTTTGTCTCGTCAAGGCGAACACTTTGGCGGTGGTCGGAGACGACGACGACGGCCAGAACGACGGGGATCCTAGATCTAGGTTCCGGCGAACTCGTCGGGGAAGAACGGGCTAGGGTGGTCGGGAAAGTGTAAGAAGTTAGGGTTTCGAACGCGGGGGAGGGGGAGGGAGTTATAAGGAAAATTTTGGGGTTAGATTAGGGTTTCGTTTAGGGATTTAGGGTTTAGGGTTACGGCTAATCGCCAGGGAAGACGACAAGGCTACGACGGTGGTCACGACCGTTTTACAAAAAAAACCCATGCCTTTTCGTAATTTACAGAATTACCCCACCGCCTTAACTATATGCAAATCTAAATTTATAAACTGACCCCCGGTGTGTTCTGTGCAAATATTAAACTTGCACAAACAAATCTAATATTGCAAACTGACTTAAAATAATTTAAAAAATTACAAAACTAATTTTAAAAATTATAAAATGATATTTTAGTCTTTAAAAACCATTTAAAAATTATTTAAAAATTCTAGAAAATTCCTAAAAATCATAATAAATTATTTTAAGGCTAAAAATGTCATTTGCACTTAAAAATCCTTAATTTAAAATATTTAAATAACAGGGGCTTACACACTATGATGACCGATATACGGATGTAAGATGATTAATGCCATAACGATTGGATCGGTACATGAATAGTTTCTTATGGAATCACGAGAAGATAATTCAAAACGAATATTGATGGTCCAAGTAAATTTCTAAGAGATAACCGTGTTTGGTGCTAGCGAAATTCATAATGGATGCTTTCAAAAGAAGTACGATTATATAGTTGTCTTATTTTGTTGGTTAAAGAGTACAGACCATATCGATGATCTAAAAATGTGGAAATTAAATATGTCACAAAGAGATGGAAGGAAAGAGATGGTAAATGATAAATCATTGATGTAGCAATGTTGGAATATGAATCGAAATAGTTAGCCTGATTGAATAGACCCAATTTGAGTACGATTTGGAAATATAAGTCAGATTGAGCAAGTGATGTTGCGTCCGTGCAAGTAAAAACTGAATAGTTGGATGTTCAATTGATAAAGTTTTAGATGATAGCTTCGGGATTTACCCATAAGACTTGTCGAAAAGATTTTGTCGGTTCTGGGTAAGTTTAGAATGACTGTGTTTGGTATAACCCGAGTATGAATACGGGTAGAAAGACTTGACCCTAGAATGTCGGTTGGCTGTCTAGAGTGTCGGTTGGTTGCCTAAGTTTCAGATTTGCTGGCTATGATATTTCAGTTGTCCGTATTGGGGTATAAGTTCACAAGATTGGGGTGGTGTCCCATGTCCCTTAATTTGGTCGGATCATAAATTATCCCTGAGATAAAACAGAGTCCCTATGATAAGAATTGATTACCTTTAGAAAAGAGATAAGTATGTCCCTGATAGCTATCCATCTCACATGAGTTAGCAGAATGTCTGGTTTAGCTTAGGTTATCTGACCGTAGAGACTTGACTGAATGCTCAGTTGACTGTTGGAAACCCGTAGGATATCCTATTGATGTTGCGTGGGTATAGTCGAAATGAGTATGATGTGTCAAAAAGTAAACTTTGGAATGGAATCGAGATTGGGAAATTTGATGTTATAATGTTGGATAGGATGACGGATCATATTGGTCTCGGAACTTTGTTGCCTTATTTGGGAATGTCAAAAATTTTCTAAAGCTGGTTGGATTTGGTTGGTTGTATCATATTGAGATGCTTAAAATGATGATAGTTGCCTTGAGACAGTCGAAATAAATTTATTGATGGATAACTAGATTAGAATTGGAAGGAAAAGCGTAACGACGGAATTGGATAGTACATGAAGTCGAGATCTGCGAGAGCGAATGTGAATAGGAATGACCCTCGAGATTAATGTCGCTGGAAATAAGAGTTACTTATATGAGAGGATAATATGTTGGCTTGATCAATACGAGAAAATGTTTGAGTACAGCGAGAAATGTTATTAGAGTAGAATGACGGTACAATTTGAAGGATGGATCATGATCGGGAAAATTTACGAGTCGCAAACAAAGTGTATGGATGTGAATGATGACGAGTACAAGATTTGATCGATGAGAATCGGGGTATCGAAATGAAATGTGGCTATGGGATTTATCAACTTTGGTGGCATGAACGACAATGAACTTGAAAGGAATACTTTGGGAATATTTTGGATTGGTTGTGCGAAAAATTTCTCAAGTTGAATTTTGTAACATTCATTGTGTTATTGGTTTGTTGGATAATTGAATAAACAAGTTGGGAATATATGAGATGCTCAGAGCAATCACTGATGTTCGAAAAAGAAGTTACACTATAGCTCATTCGTTTTCTCCATCACTGATCTTGGCTGAAGTGCTTGTATTTCTGGAACACCTAAAATATGTGTATGATTCCAACTAAGTGGTATGCCAAATTCAAACAAAGCCACGAGGAGAATTATCACGTGCTAAAGAAATTGCACAAGTGTTGGAGGAAGATCAATGATGGTAAACTATTTTGAATTAAATTGGAATGCTATGATGAGATAGTACATTACATGAAATCAATCGAGATATTACGGAGAAATGTTAAATGGGGCAAGTTGATCGTTGAAAAGTTTTATAATAGGTGGTTCAAGTTTTGGGGATAAGTTTTGTTTAAGTTTCGAGGACAAAATTTTTTCTGAGTGGTATATATTGTAGTGCCCCGACCCGCAAGATGTATTATGACTGATGGTAGGTTCGATGAACCCTTGTTGGACTTGGGAATATGCGAAGATCGCTTGGAAGGCTATGCGATCGTGGCGGGAATCTGTAGAAATTAAAAATCAAGGGGCGCCACCCATTAAAGTGCGCCATCATCAAGTTACATAAAATCATTAGGTTACGCCAGTAATTGGTTGTGCTAGTATCAGGTTACACCAAAGACAAGGTGCACGGTGCCACATGGCAAGCATCCTCGAGAAGCTATAACGGTTGCCATCATTATTGACAGCTCTGACAGCACGACAGTCGAAGAAAATCCATTCGAATCCTACGTAATACGGCGCTTGAAAAGATTTTGTCAGCATATAATTAATGCTGACAGGTAGCCCGTGTAAGTCATCGTGTGGCACGATAATTAATCAATACAGCACAGAAGACCCAGTCAAAGGCGCCAGTTGTTGGGTTACGCCCACACGCAACCTGGCTAGTTGGCACCACCTGATCAACTTTTATTCAGAATCATGATGACGTGGTGCATATTCTACTAATCTCGAAGAACGTGTCCACTACACTGCCCATGACCACGTACATCTCACTCAAACGATGCCACGCGTCCCTAGCAGTTCAAGTAACCGTTCGCGCAACTGGATAGAAGGCACGCAACCTGAAGTGCGCGCAACTCAGAAAACAGTTACTTCAAAACTCTATAAATAGATTTTTAAATCAGTTCTAAAACATCACTAATGATCATAATCTCTTGCTAAAGTGCTGTTGCATCTTCCAGAGGCTCGTGCTTCGATATTACATTGTCCAAAGGATAAAGTGATCGTCTTCTGATCAGATTCATATAGTTGTACTTCTCCAAAAATCAATTGTATTCTTGTACTTTTTTTCTTCCTTAGTTTGTAGAAATCAAACTTTTATTTATGCAAACAAAATGGTGAATCTACTGGAGATGACTTTCTTCTCTGACGAGAAAGTGATAACTCAAGGTGATACCATGTCGATCGACAAGACGCAGAAGACTTTGGTCATTCAAGTCGACCAAACTGCTTACGAGTCAATAATCAGTGCTAGGGGTACCAGGTGCACCGCCGTTGCTGTAAAGAGCAAAGTGAGCACTGTGTGGAATCCCAAGTCTTCTCTGCCATCTAAGGCTCCTACGCAACTTGCACAGACTGTCTCTCTGCCAACCATGGATCCTGTACAACTTGCGTAGACTGTCTCTCTGCCAACCATGGCTCCTGTACAACATGTGTAGACAACTTCTTGGCCAACCATGGCTCCTGCGCAACTTACGCAGACAACTTCTTGGCCAACCATGGCTCCTGTGTGACTTGTGCAGACTGTCTCTCTGCCAACCAAGGCTCCTGCGCAACTTGTGCAGATTGCTTCTCCGCCAACCAGAACACCTACGCTACCTGTGCAGATTGCTTCTCTGTCAACCAGAACTCCGGTGCAACCCGCGCCTACTGCTTCTTCGGCTCTGAATAAAGGGAAATGCCTTTTGGCTACTCCCTCATCTTTTCCAGTTCTGAACTCGGGGAAGAACCTATCTATTAAGAGTTCTAGACAGAACAAAGGGAAGCACCCTTTGGCCTTTCCTCAACCTGCGCAACCTGCGTCTGTGGCCTTTCTATCACAAAACAAAGGAAAACGCTCTCTAGCTACTCCTTCTCCAAATTTGAACTTGGCAAGGAATACACCTATTCCAGCATCGTCACAGAATAAAGGAAAGCATCATTTGGCATTTTCTAATTCTTCTCCACTCCTTGACTCGGTAGAAAGTATCTCTGTTGGCGCCTATACGCCAGTCAGTGTAAAAGCTCTTTTGGGCAGGAACTCTACTCATCTAAACAGAGACAATCAAATCTCTGCTAAGAAAATGAGTTCTGTTCAAAATGAACATTTTGTCACTCAGTTGTGCCAGGGCAAGCACATGAGAACAGGTTGCGCAACACAAAAAGGAATTCTGCTAAATCCTAAAAATGCAACTACGGATCTTCCAACCCTGCTCATCTCAAGATCCAAACAGGGTAAGCTACTAGTATCTCAGACAGATACACAAGTAGCAGATCTATTTGTCCTGTGCACCTATCTCAACAGGCGCCAGTGAACACCTACTTCAGTAAAATACAAACAAACTGCGCCAGTGGCTAACTTGTGCCAGAAGCAGACTTCTGAAGTAAAGAACCCCTTTACCTATGCTAACCAACTCAGCAATTCATTGTACACTCAAGGAATAGGACATCTAAAGAATAGGAATCATGTTCCTAACATCATTAAAGAATATATTCCTTCAACTTCTTCTCATCCTAATGTTGTAACGGGTCTCCATAAAGTTCTTAAACAGAAGTGGAAGATCCCAAATCTGTTTTATCCAATGCATTCCCAAGAACATCACTGTAACCATCACCATGAGATAGTTTTCAAATGTTGTTATCAATTAGCTAAACGGTCTGTCTTCGATCGTCTGAATTACTCTCAGGTTCCTCAACCGATGATACTGGATGAAGATGAATTATTGTATGCCTCTGTCAACATGACATCTCGAAGTACTAGGATAGAAAACGCTCGAGATGCAATGCATCCCGTAATCCCAGTCAATAATACTTAGATCAGATTCATGAATTCGGTGAAGGGGTATACCAATATACTAGGTCAAGAAGCCGAGACTCAATCGGTCAAAGGAATCTTCCTTCCGACCAAGAAATAATCGGTCAAAAAAATCTTCCTTCCGACCAAGAAACAATCGGTTAAAGGAATCTTCTTTCTGACCAAGAAACAATCGGTCAAAGGAATCTTCCTTCCGACCAAGAAATAATCGGTTAAAGGAATCTTTCTGATTCCAACCAAGATTTCTTCAGTCAAAAGGACATCCCTATCACTTATTCTGGGGATAGTTCCTAATATGACTTTGATGCTGATAGTGAAAGTTCTGAAAGGACCATCTTTTCTACTAGTTCATCTTCGATGGCTAGCGAAGTGACTGCTTATGTTGTCACAGAAGATCAAAATGCTTCCAATTCTAGCAGTCAAGAGCAAAGAATTGCTGCTTTAGAAGCTAGTTTGAAGAGCATGGTCGAGAAGCTGACAGACATGCATGCTGTAATTATGACACAACATGCGGTTCCTCAGGTTACGAATCTAATTTTGACCCAAAAACCTGTAACGACATCAACTCCTGTCAATATTGGTCTAGGAGTACAGTCTCCTTACACCGCTTCCATACCTGTGCAGGCTGTTCCAAGTCAATCTGGTGCCGGGGATGGTACTTATCATGCATTGCCTCCTCCAAAAATATCAAATCAATCTACTGCTCCATAATCATCGGAAGATACCAATGGGGCCGTAAAATTTTTACGTACTCAATTTGAGGCTTTCAAACAGAAAGACGGCTTGCAGAAGCTTGGGATCAAGCAGTCTTATCCTATAGAGTGGAAAGAAGTCCAATTTTCTCCAAAATACAAACCCTCTACTATTATGTTGTTTAATGGCAGCACATCTCCAAGTCAGTACCTCAATCACTTTGAGGTAATGACTGATCAACTCCAGCCAAATGATGCTCTACTCACTAGGGTGTTCGTCAGATATTTAGTAGGTGCAGCTTACGGCCGGTACCTAGTTTGTCAGATTGTTGTATAACCTCTTTCTTTGGATTCAAACAAATGTTCCTGGAATGATTTTAAAAGGAAACAAATGACATGACTATGTCTGCTCTCATTAAAATTAAGCAACGACACAATGAACAACTGAACGGTTCATTGAACGATTCTGCCGTGAGGTACTCAAAATGCCTCTTAGAACTCCAGAGGCTTTGACTATAGACACTTGTAAATCAAACCTGTTGCCTATAATCAGCATGTGGACTGGATCGACACAGTTCCAGGATTGGCCTTCATTCATATTAAATACTAAAGCGGCAGAAGAAAGTGCTGACAAGTTCAAATAATTAGGTATCAGATACCTGATCTTGACAAAGATGAGTATGCTATACCCAATAGTGGTGGCCGTCAGAACAGCCGTAAGGGTAAAGAGACTTTGGCGGTCAATGTCAATGGTAAATAAACTCTAGCCGTGAACAAAGGTCAATCAACACCTACTCCAATGGTACCACCACAGAGAGCACCACGTCCGAAAGAAGAATAGTCTTTTGATGAAGATAAAGTCATGAGTATCTTTGATTATCTGATCAAGAGCAATAAACTTTAACTGCCAGAAGCAAAATGCCCAGATAAAGTAGGTAAACTGACCACCCCAAATATTGTGACTACCACAGATTTATCGGACATCCGACTCGAGCATGCTTTGTACTTAAAGGCAAGATCCAGGAGATAGTTAATTCTAGTATAATTACTCTAGAACAAGACAAAAAGACTGTAACTACTAATGTCGTCTCTTTACAGTTTGGCAATTTTTTCCTCAACTTGTGCAGGACGGCGTCATTCCCATTGCAAGAACTACTTTAGAGATTGTCAATCTCCCACATGCACAAACTGATGGTCTTGTTCCTCTGTCTACTAATAAAGGGGAAATTATGTGGATTCATCCTGATTTAGTGGCTAACTTTGAAGCACCTTCTTTAAAGTCCAAGAAAGCAACCAAATACAAGTCATGTCATATGACTTCGTTGGGTGATCATTGTTCTCCACCTTTAACTGCCACTTTCACTTTGGCTACAGATCCTTCTTCTTCCTCCCCATCTGAGACAACATTGACAAAGCCAGAAGCTAAATATCACCCACCTTTCTATAAGCCAGAAGCTAAATATCACCCACCTTTCTATCTGTATAGTCCACAGTCTCGTGAACTAATGACAAAGATGGGATATGATCTACAAAAGGCTCCCAGCCTGAATCATGAAAAAGGATCTCCTGTTTCTTTCTCTATGCCTTCATACAACCAATCTCGGGTTCGTTTGGGTTACTAGACAAACTCTTCATCTTCTTAAAAAAATCTTCCAGAAGCAAGATCCAGGCAAAGAGTTGCAATATGGTGTCCTTCAAACTTGTATCCAAAGAAGAGGCCTTAACTGGTACCAGGTCTGAAAGAATTTACTTGAGAGACTATTCAGACGGTCAGGAGAACCTGGCTTTAGCTCCAGAGGCTCCTCCAGCATCACCTTCTCCTACTTTCAATGTTCCATCGGTTTCATCACCTCCAGTGGAACCAACTCTTTCCAAACCGACGACAGCCGACAAAGGAAAGCAGCCTGTCCGCTTTGATAAAGTATTAAAAAAGACTCTAGCTCTGGGACTCAAAAATCCATATAACTTTGATATAATGGCTCAACTAGCTAATACACCGGCAAGGTAATTTTTGAGATACTGCGTCTCTCAAAAGAAATATGAAAGACATTGAGTGAAGCTTTGATGCAAGCTGATACTTGTCTAACACTCCTCAAGAAGCCAGAGAAGGAGCCTGTAACTTGCTTTCATTATCATAGTATGATGTAGCTAATGCCTAAGATCACCTTTACACAAGATGCTATGTTGTTGAAAGATAATCGTCATGACCGACCCCTCTACTTTACGGGATATGTCGATACCATGAAGGTTGATCGCATCTTGATCGACCTTGGGTCTGTGCTCAACATCATACCAAAGACATTACTAGATGCATTAAAGATTCGCGTATATAATCTTTTAACAACCATCACGACAATCTTGGGATTTAATTCTAGAAGATGTGAAGCTTTGGAGAAGATTCGCCTGAAAGTTCAAATAGGTAATCTTCGTACAAAGGCTACTTTCTATGTGATCGACAATCATGGCTCTTATAATGCCATGCTGGGAAGACCCTTTCTGCATAAGCATAACTTTCTACAATCCACTCTACACCAATGATTCAAATATGTTGACGTCAATAAAGAGGTCCAGAAGGAAGTAGATGACCTAAATCCTTTCAGAGGCTCCTCCAGCATCATCTTCTCCTACTGTCAATGTTCCATCGGTTTTATCACCTCCAGTGGAACCAACTCTTTCCAAACCGACGACAGCCGACAAAGGAAAGCAGCCTGTCCGCTTTGATAAAGTATTAAAGAAGACTCTAGCTCTGGGATTCAAAAAGCCATATAACTTTGATATACTGGCTCAACTGGCTAATACACCGGCAAGGTTATCAATTTTTGAGATACTGCGTCTCTCAAAAGAAACTTGAGAGACATTGAGTGAAGCTTTGATGCAAGCTGATACTTGTCTAACACTCCTCAAGAAGCCAGAGAATAAGCCTGTAACTTGCTTTCATTATCATAGTATGATGGAGCTAATGCCTAAGATCACCTTTACACAAGATGCTATGCTGTTGAAAGATAATCGTCATGACCGACCCCTCTACTTTACAGGATATGTCGATACCATGAAGGTTGATCGCATCTTGATCGACCTTGGGTCTGCGCTCAGCATCATGCCAAAGATATTACTAGATGCATTAAAGATTCCCGTATATAATCTTTTAACAACCATCACGACAATCTTGGGATTTAATTCTAGAAGATGTGAACCTTTGGAGAAGATTCGCCTGAAAGTTCAAATAGGTAATCTTCGTACAAAGGTTACTTTCTATGTGATCGACAATCATGGCTCTTATAATGCCTTGCTGGGAAGACCCTTTCTGCATAAGCATAACTTTGTAAAATCCACTCTACACCAATGGTTCAAATATGTTGACGTCAATAAAGAGGTCCAGAAGGAAGTAGATGACCTAAATCCTTTCAGGGGCATTGAAGCATATTATACTGATTCCCGGATGTATAAGAAAGAGTTCATGAAGGTTGTATTAGCGATGGATAGTGAAGAAGATCAGAAATATACCTCAGAAGATGTTGTCATAATTCCCATCAAAGGATGTACTACTCGTCCCTTTTCTTCTTAGACATTGACTATTTATCCTTTCTCTCATAACAAACAGCCTCCTGCTATAAAAATTGAACAAAGGGAGCTCACCTCTTCTGAGCCTTTTGTTATCGACCTTTGTCATAACAAACCTTCTCCTTCTCCTCCTCTGGTTAACAACCTCAATAAGCCTTCTGTTAAGGCCAAGAATCCTCCTTCTCCTCCTCTGGTTATGAACCTTACTAAGCTTTTTGTTAAAGCCAAGAATCATGTTGTAAATGATGATGTACAAATCAATAAAGTAGCATCTCATTTACAGTATATTAATGTTTTTTATTATACTCAATGTTATTTAGAAATGTTAGATAACTTAGAACCACTAATAATAGGAGCAGTTCAACCCCTCCAAGATGAAGTATCATGCAAGAATCCTTCTTCTTAGTTCTTTCCCAGAAGAAAGATAAATTTCCTATACTTTTTAGTAAAGGAACATAACATAAGATCACGCCCGATAATGAAAAAGAAAATCAAGATAATGGAAGACTTCAACTACGTCATTATAGTCAACAATCAAAAGATATCATTCAAAAGAGGGGCTACAATTTTAAAGCTGGTCTCAATGGTGGTAAATGAAGGTGAACTCCTATTCGTATTCCTGCTCCAAAAGGTAATTCACAATAATATTACAGCAAAACAAAGTGGGGACTGGGTTATACCTCGCCAATTCCGACTCCAGAAGCCTCCAAATTCGATGAAGAAGAACGATCTAAGTCTTTTGACTCTGTTTCATGGGATTCAGACACCAGTGTAGGGCACATTCATTGAGTGACTCTATCTTCCAATACGGTAACTGCCGAGTTCTCGGAAGACGACGAAGTCTGTGCCGAAGCCTCTGAATCTGATCCTTGGGCCCAAAAGATGGATACTCAATGGGAGCTTCGCTTCGAGCAACGTGAGCCGCCTACTGATGATTAGTTAGTTCAAGTGGATGTTGGAGACGAAGCCTCCCCAAGACCAATATTTGTCAGCAAAAGCATCCCTGAAGCGGATAAACAAGAACTGATTCAACTTACTAGGGAATACATTAATGTATTCGCTTGGAGCTATGAAGACATACCGGGATTGGATCCCCAGATTGCTATCCATAAACTCAACATTCTACCGAATGCAAGGCCAGTCAAGCAACAACAACGTCAATTTTGACATGACATGATAGACACCATAGAAGCTGAAGTCAAGAAGCTCATCGCCTTTGGCTTCGTCAGAGAAGAACAACATCCGGACTGGGTGGCTAATGTTGTCCCAGTTTGAAGAAAATAGTGAAGGTCCGAGTCAGCATTGACTTCAGAGATCTTAGTAAAGCTTGTCCCAAGGACGAATTTCCTCTTCCGATCACTGATGTCATGATCGACAATAATTGCGAATTTAAATGAATGTATTTTATGGATGGATTCTCATGATATAATCAAATCAAGATACACCTAGAAGATAAGAAACATACATCTTTTCGTACTCCTCTCGGAGTCTATTGCTATACTGTCATACCGTTTGGTCTTAAAAATGCTGGTGTAACTTATCAGCGAGCCATGAGTACTTTATTCCATGATCATTTGTGTAAGACAGTTGAATGATATGTAGACGACATTGTTGTCAAAAGTCGTCTAAAAGAAGACCACATCCAAGATTTGTGAACTATATTCGATCTAATGCGCCAACATCAACTCAAGATGAATTCCACCAAGTCATTCCTGGGAGTCTCTAGTGGCAAATTTCTTGGATTCGTTATTACCTTTAAAGGTATACATGTTGACCCTGAGAAAATCAAATCCATTCAAGAGATACGTCCTCCATGCAACCTAAAAGTGCTACGAGGATTCCAGGGATGGCTTGCGTACATCAGGAGATTCATTTCAAATCTCTCTGCACGTTGTAAACCGTTCACTCAACTCATAAAGAAAGGTGTATCTTTAATTTGGAATGAAGAATGCCAGCAAGCATTTGAAGACATAAAACGGTACTTGATGAACCCTCCAGTTCTAGTGCCTCTAGTCTCAGGAATACCCTTCCTGATGTATGTTCGATTAATGGATCATTCGTTGGGTGCTTTATTAGCTCAAAAGAATAAAGAAGGTCATGAACAAGCTATCTATTATCTTAGCCATATAATGATCAGAGCTGAACATCGATACACCCCAGTAGAAAAAGAATGTCTAGCTTTGATGTTTGTTGTTCAAAAGACGAGACATTATATCACTGGCCAAACTATTCATGTTATTTCTAGAGTTAACCCTCTCCGGGTCTTGATGAAGAAGCCCAGTACACTCAATTTCAGGCTTGCTACATGGGCTATATTATTAGCACAATATGATATGGTTTATATTCCTCAAAAGTCTGTTAAAGGTCAAGCTCTTGGTGACTTCCTGACATCTCATCCAATTCCCGAAACATCTAAACTCTATGACGAGATTCCAGATGAAACTTTAGAATCCAACATAATTTTAGAAGAAATTCTTATCGGGCGTCTATTCTTTGACAGTGCATCCAGAATAGGACCAAAAGGTGCCATTGTTGCTGGAGTTGGAATCTTCCTCGTATCACCAGAAGGATTAGCTATTCAAAGAGGTTATTCTTTAGATGAGTCGTGTTCCAATAAAGTGGCTGAATACAATGCTTTGCTCATTGGTCTCCAATTGGCTAAACAATTAGATATTGAATATCTTGAAGTATATGGAGACTCTATACTGATGTTAAATCAGGTTAGAGGCACGTATGAAGTTCGATAACAGGATCTTGTCCCATATCATAAAGCGGCAGTTAGGCTAGCTACATCATTCAAGGGTTTCTTTATTGAACATGTACGTCGGGTATGTAATACGGAGGCTGATGCATTGGCTAATCTGGCAGCCATATTAGCAATTACAGTAAAAAGGCAACAAATGATTGTTGTCACTAACTGAGAGTTATTTTGCATTGAGAATAAATCAAATATTGAGTTCAGCAATTCAACTAAAATTAATATCATTAGTGAAGGCTGGAGAGCCCCTTTTATTGACTTCGTAGTACATGATATTTTACCTGAAGATTCTAAAGAAGCTACAACAATTCATAGGTGATCACTCCAGTTTTATAACAATCATACTTCTAGGACCCTTTATCGACGAACATTTGGTGATCTACTCTTACATTGTCTTGCTGGAGATGAAGAAAAACAAATACTACGGGAAGCTCACAATGGTGTGTGTATACACATCAGCCTGGTCCTAAATTACAAGATCGTATCTGGCGTATGGGCTACTATTGGCCCACTATGGTATCAGATGCCATTGAATATGCAAGGAAATGTTGAGCTTGTCAAATCCATGCAGACTGCATCCATCAACCGTCAGAGTTCCTTTATCCGACTGCCGTATCATGGCCCTTTGAAGCTTGGGGTATGGATGTCATTGGTCCTATCAATCCACCATCGTCTAAAGGACATCGGTTTATACTGGCTATAACCGATTACTTTTTGAAATGGGCCGAAGCAATACCTTTATCTCAAGTCAAGCCAAGCAGCGTCATCAACTTCATTAAACATCATGTGATATACAGATTCGGTATTCCTCGACGAATCATTCATGATAATGGACCATAATTTATCAGTCAAAAGTTTACTCGATTTTGTGATGATAACAGAATCAATAATATTGCTTCCACAGCCAACAATCCTGCAGCTAATGGTTTGGCTGAAGCATTCAACAAAACTATTATTAATCTTCTCAAGAAGTTTGTTTCTACCAATAAAAGAAATTGGAATGAAAAGCTTAGAGAATGTCTATGGCCTTATCGCACTACTATACGTACACCAACCAGTTACACATATTTCTCCTTGGTTTATGGATGTGAAGCTGTCCTACCATTAGAAATTCAAATCCCTTCCTTAAGGATTGCAATTGTCAATGAACTCACAACAGAAAACAATGATCGCCTTCGGCTTTATGAACTTAAAGCGTTGGACGAGAAACGATTATTACCTCAACAACATATTGAGCTATATCAAGCCCGTATCTCCAAAGCTTTCAACCGAAAAGTTAAAGTACGAGCATTCCAAAAAGGCGAACTAGTCCTTACTGTCAGACGTCCTATGACTATGACACACATGAGCAAGGACAAATTCGAAGCAAAGTGGGAAGGTCCCTATATTTTACGCAAAGTTTTTTTAAACGGAGCTTATCAACTAACCGAAATGGATGGCCGAGTTGCTATAATGCCTATTAATGACAAATTCTTAAAAATGAATTATGTTTGAAGGAAATGTAAAATATTCTTTGAATGTTGCATATATTAAAAGAGTTGAGTTGTTCACCCTCTGATAAACTCTTAAAATCCCCAGCGGAATATATCCATATCATATCACCTGATCATAAACCCAATCTTTTAGAACCCAAGTGTTTTAAAAGATATCTTATTTTTGAATCCCAGCTGATTCAGAGATAATCAACGAATCTATGAATCCATGTTCGTATTGCCTCTGAATTCTATCATCTATATCAGCGACTTATTACGTCCACATTATCTCTAATAAAGTCGTCTTTTGAAATGACAATATTCTGAGAGTTATATTCTGTCACATCCACATTACCTCTGAACAGATATAATTAGCATTGTTATTTTCTTTTAGGAGATATGTCATATCCGGTACCTATGAACATATTTTTTATCCTTATCTATTACTTATATCTACTATAGGTATGTAATAAGTAATAGAACCACAAAAAAGAGCATTATTTTTGTTGTAATAATGTTCAAAATGTCAAAAAAAATGTACATCATTTGAAAGACAAGAAGACAAAAGCTCCAATAGATCGTTTCATTGGGGAGGCTAAGTCTGAGATCAATGATCAATCTTTTCAAATTCTCAGCCCTCTATACTCTGGAGTCGAGTATCATTTGTCTAGCAAGATCTCTCCCAGACTCTTGATCAAAAGGTTGCAGTGACTCTGCTCAGCATTCCAGTTCTGCACCTTCAACTTGGATAAGTGTATCCCGTTGCCTCCTCAAGTCATCTAATTGACTTGAAGCAATCTGATGCATCTCCAATACCTCTTCTTCGCGTCGTCGAGCTGCTTTAACTACTTCTTGGAGCCGAGCCATTTCAATTTCTAGTTCCCGAAGATGAACTTGATATTCATCAGCTTCTTTTTCTTTCTCTACAGCTTCAGTCTTATAGCACTCAACAGAAGAAGTTGTCTTGACAATGCAAGATTCAAACTCTGCAGAGCACTATGAGAAAGCTACCATAGAAGCTTCAAACTCTGCTTTTCGTATTGCATCCTCATGAGCCATCACCTCGCATTCAACATCTACGAGTTTTTGGACGTTTCCTCTTGTTAGATCTTTATAAGATTTGATTGATTCTTCAAGCTTATTCAAAATATGATTTAAGTAGTTGACTATATCTAGATCACAAATTTTGCGGATGGCTCAAATGATGAAGGAGGAATGACCCCTTACTGACTCATAAGGTTGGTCCTTTTCTATAACCATCTGGATTAGAGGCTTCAGGGAAGTCAATAAAGCATTAGTATAAGCTTCGACAACAGCTTTGTTCATCGCTTAGATTTTCGGGGTAGCCACTTCTGTTGGAATTCTTATTTCTGCAGTAACTTGGAGAATTACAGATTGTACACCAGGAGACCCGAGTATTGGCATCATAGAAGAACTTTCCTCTCTAATTTGGGTCCCCATATCCAGGGAAGCTATGGTCGAGCTAAAACTGAATGTGGTCGATACAATTTTTCCAAGTGTCCCCATAGGACCCACTGTAATCAAGATACACAGTCATTACATATAAATTTCAGGAATTAAGGTAAATAAAATTCAAAATTTTACCTGATCCTGGTAATATATATGGGGTTTCACGGGCCATGTCCAGATCAGAGCGGAGCCTGGCCATGGTAGTTTCGGACACAGCTGCCTGACTACTTCCAGCCCCGGAACCGCCTGATAAGAAACGGCTGCTTCCAGCCCCTGATTCTTCCTAGTTAACTGGGCAATCTCTTTTGCATCCCTAACTTCAAAAATTTGATTAGTAGGGGTCTAAGCCTCTGCAACAACAATGTTGAGATTTTTATCATTCACAACGATGCTGGGCTTGGATGCCCCTCCTCAACAACGGGATTTTATTCACCCTCAACAGTTATATGGTATTCTTCAGTCGGTACTAGTGGGACATCTACTGGAACTGGTTCTTCTTCAGCAGGACATGCGGAATTATCTCTGACTGACACATCGCCATAGTCACAATCCAGAAGGGCGTCTATTATCTCTCGATCTTCTTGAGAATGAGTAGGAGTTTGAGTGGCCGGAAGATCGGCAGCTCCAGCTTGAGATTTTATAGGAGAAAACTCATCTTCGGGAGATGTAACCTCTGGGACATTTGGAGTCAGGGATGATAGTGTTACTCCTACTGCAGTTATGGAAATAGTTATCCGTACAACTCGATATCCTAGAATTTCTATAGGATCGTTGAGCACCTCTAGAGGGGGGTGAATAGAGTGTGTGCATATGCAGCAAAAAATAATCTCCAATTAAAAATATTAAGAAGTTATATATTATGGCAGATAAAAGACGGTAAATAAAATGCAGTAAAGTAAGAATCAAGAATTCAAACTCAGTGAACACCACGATGTATACTGGTTTCCCTCTGAGGGGACTAGTCCAGTCACGAGTACTCTTGCTCGCTGTTAATCCATATGGCACAAGCTTTAACTGAGCGTTGCAACTCTTACAAAATCGCGCTTGGTGACAAGTGCACGACCGACTTCACAACACCGTGCTTGGTGACGAGCGCACGACCGACTTCAGAAGGCAATTGGAAAACTGGAACATTTTCTGAATACAGCCTCTGATACAACTCTTCAACACCAAACTCTAGATTAAACAGAAACTGTACTGGCTTGTCTAAGAGTCGTAAAGGCTTAGATATGAAAGTAAAATGCTCAGAACACTTTAGATAGAGAAGAGAAGAGAAGAGATGAAAATGGGATGATTGAAATGAATGGTAATCTCAACTTTATTTATAGTATTTTTGGAGGACCGAACACGGGCAGAGTTCGGGCAGAGTTTGGCTGCTAGGATTTTGCATACGAACGTTGGATGCAAATTTGGTGGAAACTAAAATTCAAATAACCCAGACCGAACTCGGGCCGAACTCGGACCGAACTCGGTCAGAGTTCTGTCAGAGTTCTGCTGGGTCAAAACAATAAGGAATGGACCAAATTTGCATAGGTTTTAGGCTTTTTAGAATTGTGGATTTTTGGGATAAGTAGGTAGGCTTATTTTTGTTTGTGGATTGAGAAAAACCTAAGCCAGTACCGATCATATCAATCTCATATTTTTTTTATACTCAATAAAAAGAAAAATACAGAATAAATATGAAAATTAATAGCCCATTTTATGACGCCTTTCTCCTGACATTTGAGCAGACTCATCTTTCCTTGACGGCAATCGTCCAAAGATAAACTGATCTGGAAATCTGAATACCTTTCGGGGGCTTCGCCCCCAAACCCCTAGGGGGCGTTGCCCCTACAACCCCCGTCCCCTGACCGGGCAGCAAAACCCCAGATGCGAGGCTCCGAATAGGTCGTTATCCGGTTCAGATAAATCTTCTTGTATTATGCCGTCTTTGGCCCATCAATAATTCTTCGTTGCATATGTCCTGGTTTGATTATGCTTACTGCTTGTCTGCAAGTACATGTTAGACGAACAAAACAATATGATGTAGTATGATACAAGCATAGCAATATGATATAGACCATTTAGGACAATGCTAAATTTATAGACAATGCTAAGTTTAAGTAGCAACATGATAGTGATTACATGAATATTAGTAACATCACTAGTTAAACTTAATTGATTAGCCATATTCAAAAACATGATATAATCATTGGGCTAACAATCTCCCCATTTTTATTATGGCAAATCAGTTAAGTTAAAGATAGATACAATTGATGCATATATCACTAAAAAACTCTTATTACTAAAAAATTCTTTGCTACCTTAAACTTATTTCTCCCCCTTTGAAATGATAAAAAAATAAGCTCCCCTGTAATAAGCTATAAAATTAAATCAATCATCAAAGAAGGAAGGAAGAAATAATCATGAACAACGATCAGGGTAGAAATTGAAAACAAACCATTCAAAACACAGTCTAAGAAAGAATATAACTATTGTTTTGAAGGATACCAATATAGTAGAAATCAATTATTGGTCATAAATAACCCATGAGAGAAAAAATTCACAGATCTAGTGTAACAATATAAAATACCAAATGTAGAATATTTAGAAGATATAATAAGACTTTTAACAGTGATTAAAAAATGATTCACACTTTGCACATACAAAATAGTGAATCACTTCTATAATGAATAAAATCATTGAAAAGAAATCAAAGCAGATATACTAGAATCTATACAAAATCTATACCAAATTTTATGTATTTGAACTCAATTACCCTACATGATATATGAATATTCATTAGATAAACAAGAGGGTAATGGAGATAAAATACTTGAGGAGGAGAAATTCAGTCGACTTGAATGCTCCCCCGCAAAGTATGATCAGTCTAAGTATAGATAATCATGAACTTTGAGATAAAATCTCAATAAGAAATGCCAAATCAATTTAAGCTCAAAGGAATTATCAATAAGGATAATTAAATATATTTGGCAAAATAACTTTTACAAACTCATAAAATGAGAGAATCAAGAAGAAATAATAATAATCATATATTCTCTCATAAAAATATCATGAACACAATCGATAAGAATTAAAAAATAGATAGTAGTTCCATGATTGAACTAGGTATACCACATATTAAGAGTGTAAATAAATTGAAACAATTGATTTGCTCCCCCATAAAATATGCATACCTAGTTCAAAAATAATTTATATGCAAAAATAGATAAAATGAATAATCACAAGATCTGAGAAATATCCAAGATATGCATCTTTCTTTCCTTTGATCAAATGCATATAAAGTCCCAAACTTGAAACAAATATCATCTTTAGGCAAGTAAAAGAAATATATAAAAAATGCTTAAAGATGAACAAATAAATTATGTCTCCAATGAAAAATATCTATTCAAATAACAAAAATAGTTTCAAGACAGTAAAGAATTTTTGAAAACTGTCTTAACGCGAATAACAGAAAGATTTTAAACATCAGAGAGAAATCAAAATTTTTGAAATACTAAATTTATTATGAAAAGCTGTCGTAAAAAATTGTTCGAATCCATCCATTTAGTCCTCAGACAGACAGTTGACGATTCAAATTTTTGAAACACGAAAACAACTTTAATAAAAGAATCCATAATTCTTAAATAATCCGTTTTGAACAAATAAAACCGTACTAGATAAATGTCCAAATAGCTAGTATTCTAGATATATGGCATGTCAGAGGAATAATTGACTTGAAATAATTAACTGCTCCACCTTTACATGGCTATATCCAAAATTAATAGTATTGACAGAAAAACAAAAAAAAAATCCAGAAGTAGGAAACTAATTGATCAAAAAATTAGGTCTTCTTATTAAAGTTCATTTCTTCCCTTTTAAAACCTTAGCACGGTATCCATCTGATGAACGTAGAGTTGAAGAAAAAAAATGCTTTGAGAGAGAGAAATTCAATTAGCCTGACTTTTCTCCCACAAAGAATTACTGCTATAGACAGTTAGTAACTTGAATAAGAAGAGATAAATAAAAGCTTAATAAAACAAGTATCATGAATACGAAAAACAATCATCTTTAATTAGACAAAAGAGATAATATGCATTAAATGAACACTTATAATAAAAAAATCAAAAGATATTTCAATTTAGCATATATAAACTAAAATACAATGAATATATAATCATATAAGTCAAAAGATGACATAACTTGACCTATGTAATAAAATCTCACAATAGAAAAGTTAGATCAACACATGTTACCTTTTGTGAAAAATATAAAAAGATAATATTGTCCATCAAAATGAAAGTCCAAATATAAAGATGAAATCCATATCTCTTTGCTTAGAGTTGAGATCAATCCAAGATTGCAGATCATTTTAAAGAATACAAAAAAATGCATCTACTGAAATCGAAAGATCTCAAACAACAACAAAAGAATCAAATCATTTGTAGTTATAAACATAAGATGTATCCATTACTTGTATCCTTATATGTTCTACAAAATCATTGGATAACAATATAAAGCATTTATAAATCAAAATATGGGGCCTAAATATGCTGATGTATTCTGGAACCTATAGGACTGGGTTCAGTGCCTTGGATCCAGAACTACATAATTGTTGCAAGTAGACCATAATAAATCTTATGTCTATAAAGTATTGATCACTTTGGGTTAGCTGTAGGGGCCGGTTCCCAGCTAGCGGTAGTCCGAAGACTAGTACACCGTGTCGCTTCAGGCTATTTATACTTGTATGACAGAAGGACTCTTTCGGCTTGTACCCAAAATGATCTCTACTTTTAAGAACTTAGATTTAAAAGAATATATACAGTATCATCAATCAGCATCGAAATCAAGAATTCCTAAATATAAGATAAGTAAATCCCCAAAGAATGAACAAGAAATGATCATCAATAATAAGATACTAAAAACTAGTTTTCAAAAAGTTTTCATAGTGCACTATAAAGATAAATATATAGTATATGTGTGCACCAATAGACATATCTAGAAAAACAAAAGATCTTAAAAGAACACTCACAAATAATCATGAGCAAGACATTAATAAATATTTCTTCTCAAAATCCCAACTTAAAGATATAAACCAAATAAATATCGAAAATTAGGAAACTACTAATATATATATATATATATATATATATATATATATATATATATATATATATATATATATATATATATATATATATATATAATATATATATATATAATATATATATATATATATATATATATATTTATATATATTAAAAAAATATATATATATATATATTTATATATATATATATATATTTATATATATATATATATTTTATATATATATATATATATATAATTGTACACATAAATAATTCAAATACGAGTCATGTATCCAAAATGTCAACCAAAAAGCCAAGAAAAATGTCATTTAAGAGAGACTTTGAAGAAGAAGCTAATAAAGAAAAGGACACAAATTTGTTCAAAGAAATCAATAGCTAAGGTATGAGGTAAGCACAAGTTTGAAGATAACAAGTATATTAAATACTTTTGAAAATTATATAGAACTTGAGCTAAACTCAATATTCCCCCATAATGATATTTATACAAAAGTATATATCAATACAATATATGAGCAATATATAAATGACAATATATGAAGTACTCATGTATCCTTAATAAACCTTGAAAAATTATCACAAGATCAAGAACATGTATAAATATGTTTTATTGGGCAAAGATGTAATTGATTCATAAGCAGTTACTCAAAATAAGATATAAGAATCAATAATGAATATATTATGTAAGCACAAGGTTAACATAAAAATATATTTATATATTTTTTGAGTAAAAAGAGACTTGTGCTAAACATACATACTCACAAAAAAAGTAAATATGACATGTTAAAGACAAATCGGTAAGAAGTGACCATTTCAGAAATATTAAAGACAGAGAGTCAAAAACACATTAACTCTTGCTCCTATAGATTAGAGTGGTATTGTCACGACCCGTACCCTAGAGTAAGAGCACGAGAAGTGGGTACGTCTAGCCTACGCCACAGTGTCGGCGGTAGAACGCTGTCCTGGGTCAATCATTTAATAATATAAAGGTACCTGTACAGTATATACACTCCGAATGGAGGTGACATAGCAGAATACAGTCTCAATCACATCTAAGGCAGGATGATAAGATAGACAGATAAGAAAATGAAATAAGATCCGCAGAGATACAACCAGAGAAGTCTAAGTGTCTAAGATACACAATCCAGAAAATATCCAGAATATAAGTCTCAACTACAGAATATAAAAGAATATATACAATCCAGATCTCAATGACAGAAAAGATCCTAACTAAACTAGTCTAAGCAATATGGACGACGTCCTCAGCTAGAGCTGGATCCTCCTGTGGGTCCAACTCACAAGTATCGTCTAGATGGGCTCTATAGTAGGTCGGGCAGAAGTCCTCGGTATCATCTGTAATATTTTCAACAGGTCCAGTCAGGATGGGAGCGAGCACAATACATCTCATGCAGTTCATATCATGTCAGAAAATATAAAGCAAGCAATAGAGTAAGATACATGAAATACTGTAAGAAGATGTACATAAAAATAGGAGAGATATTTGATAACTGGAAATATATACATGATAAGTAAGAACTGTAAGTGACTAGTGATTTAGAGTACGAGATGGCATGTAATTGGCTTAGGTTGTACATGATAAAATATAGAAAGTAACAGAGTGTACATGATGGGTAAATCACATGAACATTTATACTCACCCCTACCCACAATCAATACACAAGGATCCAGTCAAGTTACGTTACGGACATGATGTTTCGGTTACACAAGAAACACATGAGGAAACATGAGCGTACATGAGAGCACATAAAAGTACATGATCGTACATGAAAGAACATGAGAGAACATGAGCGTACATGAATAATGCAAGAGCAATAAATACATGATGTACATGAAACACATGACATAAAGTATCCGATGCGCCCGCTAAGGGGGATAACATCCCAAGAAGTGATCCATATAGTACCAATCCGTGATGATAACGTGACAGCATCAAATAAAGTAATCTAGAGCAAGAATATAAGTCGTAACAAGTATGAAACGATCAGAGAATGTACTCGCCTGTCATCATGTATGACTGATATGAATAGATGTTCGAATTGGTATCACAGAGTCCTATTTAGAGTAAAACAGATTATTTAAGTACTCAAATTAAAATAATAGAAATTTGCAATGCAAACTACATGATTCTAAGTCAACTAGGTCAAAGTTAACTCTTGGTCAACTTTGGTCAACTGTCTTGGTCGAACTAGGTCAACTAAGAGTCAAACTATGGTTTACAAGTCTAAATAGGCCTAGTGTGTTTATTTCTAGGCCAAGTCTACTTATAGTCTAGGTTTAGTCAAATCTAGGTCTAATCCATATCTGGCCTATGCATATGTATATCAAGTATACCATGTCTACATATAATCTACACTAGCTAGTTATAGGGCATATAGCCTATAATCTATATATACATATTATTTAATATAATACCTAACTAAGCCTATAGTCTAAACATGAATCCTTCTTAGGTAAAACCTCATACACAAACCTATCTATCATAACACACATTCATATATGCATACATACATATATATATTTACATAGATTATAGAGAGCTTTAAAGGGTGAAAACATGTGTGTGTATGTGTGGGATGTTAACAGGAATGAGGGTGGGTGCAGTGAAGAAACATGTGAAAGGTGATGTTGAGTGTATGGGGCTGTAGGCTAGTGTATAGGTAAAGGTGATACAATATTGTGTGATAACTATAGGTTAAGAATCAGTGTATAACTAGGTGTGTGTTTGTGTAGAGTGTGTGTATATGTGTAGATACCTAGGACAGTGGGTCATAGGTGGCAGGAAAGTGTAATAGGTTAGGAGTGAAATGTCATATTTAATTGTTGTGTACACGTGTTCAGAAATTTTAAATCAAATGACAGTGAGAATATCTCAGGTTTGGTTGACAGTCCATACCTTAATCAAAATCCCATTCTCCTATCCCAACACAACCAAATCAGTAACCCATCTTGACACAACTTACACACATATATATAAATCTTAACATGACATTTAAACATCCAAAATAACAGTTTAAATTGGATTCAAAATTTAGCCTTAACTAACAGAAAATTTCCAGGATGTTTCACTCCTTGTTTGAACAGTCCAAAACTAAATTCGAAAACCTATAAGCCTAATACCAGATAATAACCAACATGTAGTGATCTAATAAACATGTGAATGAATTAATGTGGTGAAATAAAACATCAAAAAATCAGTTTAATATTGAATCTAAACTCAGAATATTGAACTGTCTCATGGTATCAAAAAAATGGGATTTTAAAATGAAATCGAACCCAATTCAATTTGAAAAACCCAAAACAAATTGTACAGAAGTGTTTCTTATATGTAGACATCACTATTTAACAAAATTAGCTTTTAAAGTTTCATTTTAATCATCATTCAAAACTCTGAACAGGACTGAACAATGGTGTCAGTGTACATTTGGAAAAAACCCAAATTCGAATATCAAAACATGGTAAAAACCCAATGTAAAGGTTGGTAGACATTGTGTCATGCATACACGTGTCAAACATGGTGTTTGTGTCCAAACAAGTGGACACAAATGTGTCCAAAATACTAATTTACACAGAATATGAAACACTGCACAGGCAGCCTCGTGCACGTGTGTGAGTCGGGCTAGGACACGACACACACATCCACAAGTGTCGTGCATGTGTCCATAGCTAGGGTAGGTCTATGTGTTCGTGTATACGTGTCTATCTCATGTCCACGTGAGTCATGTCGAGAGTTACACGTGCGTATCAATGAACATTTTCCCACGTGTACAGTGATGTGTAAAACCCGTGCACTCACGATTTCTCACTCGACACGACACGACTCGACACGAAACTTTGGGGGAGTCTTGACAGATATTGCCCCTACCCCCATGTCAAATTTAACGTGTCCACGTGTCGTGTATAGGAAGAAATAGGGGTCGGGTAGCAGGGCAGGGCACGAGGTATCGTACAGCGTGTCCGTAGCCATTTTGGACACGGACACGAGTCCAAATCGTGTTCAGTGTGATAGATTCGTGATCTACAATTAAAGACCTAATTTTCCATTCAATTAGTTTTTGAAAGTAGCACTATTTAATTCCAACAAACATTTCATCGAACACCATGTTTAAAACACCGATACATGTCCGATACGGATACAAATTCCTACCAAACTTGGGCTACACTTAGGGGAACCTGAAATGAATGCATCTATGAAGAAAAATCATTATTTCAATGGGTGTAGATAGGTTTACCTATTGAGAGTAAGAATCTCAATGAAAAGAGCCTCGACTCGATGTCGTCCTTGGTTTTCTACGGTTCAAACGTCCTCCAACCTTGCTAGCTATCCTCCACAAGCCTCCTCTACAGTTGGGGATGATGGTGCAATTGATTAGGATCAAATTGGACTTAATTTGGATATTTGGGAAAGGATTTTGGGGAGGAACTATTAGGGTTCTAAAGAGTTGTAAAAAGAGGCAAGGTTTTTAGTAAGGATGTTTTATAGGAAGGGGGATCAATTGTGGCTGCCATTAGATGGATTAGGGTTAGGTTTTAGGTCTAGATGAGTGGCTAGGAGTTGTCCACCCAATTCTAGGCCTTCCTATTGGTTCAACTTGTCATAGGCTACCTTTATTACGAATATCCTAAGAGTTAAATATCTTACCTATAAAATATCTAGATATTGATAATCATGTCATGACTAGGTTAACCTAATCAATCAAGGTTAATCTAGATTAGGCTAAGTTTCTAGGTTAAGGCTTAACTAATAGATTAGCACAATATTTATATAATTTACAATTTCACAAATTGTCAAAATAACCAAAATACCCCTAGGCTAAAAAGTTGTAATTAGTCATCCTAATCACATGACTAGGCTCCCTTGGTCATGGTTAGTCTCTAGGCTTAGCAAAACTGGGGTTTAACTAGTTAACCATAAAAATCACAATTCAACATTTTAAATAGTTTTAAATTAATTAAAAATCACCAAAAATTATAACATGAGTTAAATCTTATTATTGATTAATAAAAATTATAAAAGTTAAAAATTACCCTCATTTGGAAAATTGGGTATTACAATCCTACCCACCTTAGAAAAATTTCGTCCTCGAAATTAAGATGGTAGTAGTCCTTCTAGGTCAAACACCCCACAGTCAAAGTCTCAAACATACCGTCAGATAATCATATGCGTCTGTACAAAATTATGATACTCAGAATCTTCGTCGTACTAGTAAGCAAGGCTACGATAATCACAGAGTCCTCGACTAATGCACATACCTCTAGAATCATGGTATTTAAAATTTTTGTATTGCCGCATGGTTGGCAGCGAAAACCTTAAATTCCCACACCCGATAAATACGTCCATAATCCGACTATATGTCCTCACTATGCCTGCTAGCATGACCCTAGAGGATTCTAAAATCTCATAATCGAGGTGACCTAGCCCATACGACTTATCTCAGAAGAAAATTAAATCATAACGAAACACCAGATCAAAACTTATCAACAATGAGAAAACATATAGGAATAGATGGAATTGAATTTCAAGATAGGTATAATGAGATAAGGTGGAAATGGAATCGAGAAGATTAGAACCTGCAAGCACCTCTCCTACTGCCTAAGTATCCTCAAATGTCATGGCGTAAGCTCGCCCTTGTTGGCCTCCTCTAGCCTGCTGCTGGCCTACTGGAGCCCTGGCTCCTGCTCCCTGAGCTGTCCGTCCCGCAGACTTGGGATACTCTCTCAACTGATGATCTGATGATCCGCAGAGTAGGCACTTGCCTAGCCTCATCCGACATTTACCCCAATCGTGTCCTGGTTTCTTATAGAAAGGGCAAAAGATAACATGCTGCTGTCTCTGCTGCTGCTGCTGTCTCTGCTGGAACGGCTGCGGCTGAAACTGCCTCGGCTGCTGGTGCTGAAAATGAGGCCTCTTAGCCTGGCCTCCGCTGCTGCTGCCCCCAACAGGGTCTCGTCCCCTCTTGAGCTTCAGCTCAAGATCATCCTCAGCCAATAAAGCTCCCATCAAAATCTTCTCGAAAGTGGCATCCCTGTTGCCCTTGGTCAAGGACTTGACTTCCTTGACTAGACCCTTTCGGAACCTCTGGGCCTTCGCCGTCTCGCTCAAGCCCTCTACGAATCTGCCGAGGCGGCCGAACTCACCAGCGTACTCCTCTACTGACAGGCTCCCCTGAACTAATCTCTCAAACTGTGACTCCAAGGCCCGGAGCGCTGCATCTGGAAAGAACTTCTTCTTGAAGAAGCCCTTGAACTCCTTCAGGTCTGTCCAGCTACCTCCACCCTGGGGTCTGACTGATACCAGGTGCGAGCAAGATCTCGCATCCGGCTAGCTGCTGCCTCTATCTGGAGATCTGCCGATATCCGGGCCAGACGGAAGATCTCCTCTATATGCTCGATCCACTCGTCAGCATATATAATCCCCTCCGTCCCTAGGAAGTCTCTGGGGCTCATCTTCTGGAACTGCTCTATTCCAGGTGTCTTTGGCTGCTGGACTGCTGGTCGAGCTGCGACCGTCGTAATGGCCAACTCCATGCTCCTGGCCTGCCGGTCCTGCTGTACCTCCATAAACTGCTGAAAGTAGGCGAATATCTGTGCCACGTCCACGTATTCTGTAGGTTGCGGCTGCTGGAAAGGCACCTCTGGGATGACTGGGTCCTACTCCGAACTGGTGGAGGCATGCCCCCTCCTGCTGGTGGAGGGGCTCCTCCGAACGCAACTGAAATGCCTACCCCAGCTGGCATGACTGGGGCTGCGGTACCAAGGGCTGGCTGCTGGGTATGAGAGGTGGCAGACCTCCCATCGGCGTCCCCCTGGCCCTGGCGATATGATCTCGTCTCAACCATCCTAGAGACAGATCAAAGAAACAATTGCTGAGAATGAGTCGAAATAGCAAAGGAGGACGGTTATATTCAAAGAAAAATAATATCAGCAAGAATTGAGATGGTATGAATTAGATAAGAGTTTTTCCTAATGTGATTGAGTACCTCCAAAAATATCCTAATCCTACTGCAGGCTGTAGTGATACTCTAGTTCGAATACCACTACATAAACTAGACCTACATGGGCCACCACTAAAAACGTGTCACGACCCGCACCCTAGAGTAAGGGTACGAGAAATGGGTACGTCCAGCCTACGCCGCTGTGTCGGCGGTAGAACGCTGTCCTAGGTCAATCATCTAATAATATAAAGGTACCTGTACAGTATATACACTCCGATTGGAGGTGACATAGCTGAATACAGTCTCAATCACATCTAAGGCAGGATGATAAGATAGACAGATATGAAAATGAAATAAGATCCGCAGAGATACAACCAGAGAAGTCTAAGTGTCTAAGATAACACAATCAAGAAAATATCCAGAATACAAGTCTCAACTATATAATATGAAAGAATATATACAATCCAGATCTCAATGACAGAAAAGAGCCTAACTAAACTAGTCTAAGCAATATGGAGGACGTCCTCAGCTAGAGCTGGATCCTTCTGTGGGTCCAACTCACAAGTATCATCTAGATGGGCTCCATAGTAGGTCGGGCAGAAGTCCTCGGTATCATCTGTAATATTTTCAACAGGTCCAGTCAGGACGGAAGCGAGCACAATACATCTCATACAGTTCATATCATGTCAGGAAATATAACGCAAGCAATAAAGTAAGATATATGAAACGCTATAAGAAGATGTACATGAAAATAGGAGAGATATTTTATAACTGGAAATATATACATGATAAGTAAGAACTATAAGTGACTAGTGATTTAGAGTACAATATGGCATGTAATTGGCTTAGGTTGTACATAATAAAACATGGAAAGTAACAGAGTGTACATGATGGGTAAATCACATGACCATTTATACTCACCCCTACCCACAATCAATACACAAGGATCCAGTCAAGTTACGTTACGGACATGATGTTTTGGTTACACAAGAAACACATGAGGAAACATGAGCGTACATGAGAGCACATGAAAGTACATGAGCGTACATGAAAGAACATGAGAGAACATGAGTGTACATGAATAACACAAGAGCAAAGAATACATGATGTACATGAAACACATGACATAAAGTATCCGATGCGCCCGCTAAGGGGAATAACATCCCAAAAAGAGATCCATATAGTACCAATCCGTGATGATAACGTGACGGCATCAAGTAAAGTAATCTAGAGCAAGAATATAAGTCGTAACAAGTAAGAAACGATCAGAGAATGTACTCGCCTGTCACCCTGTATGACTGATATGAATAGATGTCCGAACTGGTGTCACAGAGTCCTATTTAGAGTAAAACAGATTATTTAAGTACTCAAATTGAAATAATGGAAATCTGCAATGCAAACTACATGATTCTAAGTCAACTAGGTCAAATTCAACTCTTGGTCAACTTTGGTCAACTGTCTAGGTCGAACTAGGTCAACTAAGAGTCAAACTATGGTTTACAAGTCTAAATAGGCCTAGTGTGTCTATTTCTAGGTCAAGTCTACTTATAGTCTAGGTTTAGTCAAATCTAGGTCTAACCCATATCTAGCCTATGCATATGTATATCAAGTATACCATGTCTACATATAATCTATACTAGCTAGTTATAGGGCATATAGCCTATAATCTATATATACATATTATTCAATATAATACCTAACTAAGCCTATAGTCTAAACATGAATCCTTCTTAGGTAAAACCTCATACACCAACCTATCTATCATAACACACATTCATATATGCATACATACATATATATTTACATAGATTATAGTGAGAGGGTTAAGGGGTGAAAACATGTGTGTGTATGTGTGGAATGTTAACAGGAATGAGGGTGGGTACAGTGAAGAAACATGTGAAAGGTGATGTTGTGTGTATGGGGCTGTAGGCTAGTGTATAGGTAAAGGTGATACAATATTGTGTGATAACTATAGGTTAGGAATCAGTGTATAACTAGGTGAGTATTTGTGTAGAGTTTGTGTGTATGTGTAGATACCTAGGACAGTGTGTCAAAGGTGGCAGGAAAGTGTAATAGGTTAGGAGTGAAATATCAGATTTAAGTGTTGTGTACATGTGTTCAAAAATTTGAAATCAAATGACAGTGAGAATATCTCAGGTTTGGTTGACAGTCCATACCTTAATCAAAATCCCATTCTCCTATCCCAACACAACCAAATCAGTGACCCATCTTGACACAACTTACACACATATATATAAATCTTAACATGACATTTAAACATCCAAAATAACAGTTTAAATTGGATTTAAAATTTAGCGTTAACTAACAGAAAATTTCTAGGAAGTTTCAGTCCTTGTTTGAACAGTCCAAAACTGAATTGGAGAACCTATAAGCCTAATAACAGACAATAACCAACATGTAGTGATCTAATAAACATGTGAATGAATTAATGTGGTAAAATAAAATATCAAAAAATCTGTTTAACATTGAATCTAAACTCAGAATATTGAACTGTCTCATGGTATAAAAAAAATAGGATTTTAAAATGAAATAGAACCCAATTCAATTTGAAAAACCTAAAACAAATTGTACAGAAGTGTTTCTTATATGTAGACCTCACTATTTAACAAAATTAGCTTTTAAAGTTTCATTTTAATCATCATTCAAAACTCTGAACAGGAATGAACAATGGTGTCAGTGTACATTTGGAAAAAACCCAAATTCGAATATCAAAACATGGTAAAAACCCAATGTAAAGGTTGGTAGACATTGTGTCATGCATACACGTGTCAAATATGGTGTTTGTGTCCAAACAAGTGGACACAAACGTGTCCAAAACACTAATTTACACAAAATATGAAACACTGTACAGGTAGCCTCGTGCACGTGTGTGAGTCGGGCTAGGACACGACACACACATCCACAAGTGTCGTGCACGTGTCCATAGCTAGGGTAGGTCAATGTGTTCGTGTACACGTGTCTATCTTGTGTCCACGTGACTCGTGTCAAGAGTTACACGTGCGTATTAGTGAATATTTTCTCGCGTGTACAGTGATGTGTAAAACCCGTGCACTCACGATTTCTCACTCGATACGACACGACTCGACACGAAACTTTGGGGGAGTCTTGACAGACATTGCCCCTACCCCCGTGTCAGATTTAACGTGTCCACGTGTCGTGTGTAGGGAGAAATAGGGGTCGGGTAGTAGGGCAGTGCACGGGGTGTCGTACAGCATGTTCGTGTCCATTTTGGATACGGACACGAGTCCAAATCGTGTTCAGTGTGATAGATTCGTGATCTACAATTAAAGACCTAATTTTCCATTCAATTAGTTTTTGAAATTAACACTATTTAAATTCTAACAAACATTTCATGGAACACCTTGTTTAAAACACCGATACGTGTCCGATACGGACACGAAATGGACACAAATTCCTACCAAACTTGGGCTACACTTAGGGGAACCTTAAATGAATGCATCTATAAAGAAAAATCATGATTTCAATGGGTGTAGATAGGTTTACCTATTGAGAGTTAGAATCTCAATGAAAACAGCTTCGACTCGATGTCGTCCTTGGTTTTCTACGGTTCAAACGTCCTCCAACCTTGCTAGCTATCCTCCACAAGCCTCCTCTACTATTGGGGATGATGATGCAATTGATTAGGATCAAATTGGACTTAATTTGGATATTTGGGGAAGGATTTTGGGGAGGAACTATTAGGGTTCTAAAGAGTTGTAAAAAGAGGCAAGGTTTTTAGTAAGGATGTTTTATAGGAAGGGGGGATCAATTGTGGCTACCAATTGATGGATTAGGGTTAGGTTTTAGGTCTAGATGAGTGGCTAGGAGTTGTCCACCCAATTCTAGGCCTTCCTATTGGTTCAACTTGTCATAGGCTACCTTTATTACAAATATCCTAAGAGTTAAATATCTTACCTATAAAATATCTAGATATTGATAATCATGTCATGACTAGGTTAACCTAATCAATCAAGGCTAATCTAGATTAGGCTAAGTTTTTAGGTTAAGGCTTAACTAATAGATTAGCACAATATTTAATTAATATAATTTATAATTTCATAAATTGTCAAAATGACCAAAATACCCCTAGGCTAAAAAGTTGTAATTAGTCATCCTAATCACATGACTAGGCTCCCTTGGTCTTGGTTAGTCTCTAGGCTTAGCAAAACTAGGGTTTAACTAGTTAACCATCAAAATCATAATTCAACATTTTAAATAGTTTTAAATTAATTAAAAATCACCAAAAATCATAACATGAGTTAAATCTTATTATTGATTAATCAAAATTATAAAAGTTTAAAATTACGCTCATTTGGAAAACTGGGTGTTACAGGTATGCATGCTTCATAGATAAAGACTAAGAGTAAAGAGCATACATGGATAAATATGACATGTCACATAAATAGAAAATGAGTAAAAGTCTATATAGTATGAAATAATTTTTTAAGCTAAACAACTAGTCTTGCTCTCAAATAAATGATAAACAATTAAAAGATATCAATGAGAGCTAATAGCAAGACATCAATAAGAACATGCTAGATATTAAAAACTATTTAGGAAGCATGTTACCAAAGTGGTTCTAGTGACCACACATATGTTGGTGCAATTGCGTGAAAGATGACCGTTATATCTTTGCAATCACCAACATGCTCCATGGTTTTATTTGATATAAGAAGCTTCACCTACATTCAGAGGCGAAAACCTTGGTATCCAAAACTTGTATCCATATTTGTTAGCTTTGGGAACCCATTTGCACAAGTTCATATCAACTAGCATTCTAATCTGACAATGATTAGAAATGTGTCCATTCATGCCGCAATAATGACAAAAAGTATTAACATTAGTCCTATGTACATCAGTATGAGAACGTATAGTAGTGTGATATGATGTGTGTGAATACTTATAATAGAATGCATGGTTACGTGAAGCTTTAGCTTTGTTTGCTTTCTTTTTAAAAGATATGTCGTGTGTGACTTTATGATGTGTCACATGTCTTATGTTAGACTGAGTCACAGGTTGTACTACCTGCTTTCCCAGTCTAATCTCTAACTTTTTATAGTTAGCACAGATCTCATCATGTTTAGCAGAAAGAGCATCAATTCTACATAAAGCAATAGAATATTTCTTCTTTTCTGATTCTAATTCCTACTTAAGTTTGGCATTTTCTTGAGTGCTTTTCTCAATGCATTCAAGTGCCTCATGTAATCTAAACTCAAGTGTGGAAATCTCAGTAGAATTATCAGAAGTAGAAGTATTTCAAGCATCATTCAATAAGCAAGTAAGCATTTCATTCTCAAGCTTATAGCAGAGAATATCCTTTCTAGCTTGCTTATACTTATCTAATACTTTCTTGTGTTCTTTCAATAGATCACCGAAAGCATCAGACAACTCATCATAAGAGAATTCATTCTCTTCAAGATCAGAGTTGTCTTGTACCTCGTTAGATAATGCCATTGAGCATATATTTGTAGCTTGACGAGGTCCCTCTTCTTCTTCGGAATCGCTTGCTTCGGTTTCACACTATATGCTCGTGGTAGAGTACATGTGAGATGACGACCTTTATTTGTTTGATCGTTCATAGTGACTCTCCTTTATAGCAGTACTACAATCTTCTTTGATGTGGCCTATCTTCTTGCAGTTGTCACATACAAGCACTTCTACATATATAGGGTTGTGTTGAACCTTAAATCTCGATGCCATCATGCACACATTTGCATCATTATAAACACTATCCTGCTCTCTGGAGTCGCTAGCACTGCTTTCATACCTGCACTCATAAGTAGCTTCAAGAAGTTTCCAAATTTTGTTAGATGTTGTGCAAGTAGTAATGAGATTGAATACATTGAAGTCTACAGCACAATAGAAAACATGCTTTGCTTTTGCATCAAGGCTAGCTAACTTCTTCTCTTGTCACAACCCGCTCCCGAATAATCGAATACGAGTCGGACACGCCCAGCCTTCATTGTTAGACACAATGAAGTAAGCTGTACCAAACTAGAGAAACTAACCAGATAACATGAAAGTATAGAATCACAGCATCTATATAATATGTCCCAACCAGAAAAGAGATACAATATCTGAATTTATTACAATTCAACTATAAGAGTCTGCTAGTCTCAATACATGGAAAGATAAATGGAAAACTAAATGAAACTAGGCCTCTGCAGCCTCTAGGTCACAAGCAGCTCCAGCTGGCTCAGTAGGGAAGGCAGTATCCTGTCCATAGTATGTGTCACACAAAGCCTCCATCTCACCTATCATAACATATCCAGTCAGGAGCGGAGCAAGTACAATTCTAGGTAATGAACAAGACATCATGAAATGAAAGTACAAGGGAACATGGAAAGTACAGGAAAATACAGGTGTATAAGCACATGAAGAACAGGGTAAAGTACATGAAGAACATGAATATAAGAACATGAAAGAACATGATATGTAAGCACCTGAAAGAACATGATATCACAGGAAATAAGTACAAGGAAATCTCCTGAACATGTGTGTAATGCATTTGAAATATAACTAACTATGTGACCGGCTAGGGTAAGCACCTGAAAGCACCTGAAAGCACATGAATGGTGACTTAGGACCCGCGTGCACGATGCGGGGTCTAAGCTAAAACACACCTGAGTTGTTACTTGGGATTGGTCACATAGATAGTATATTTTCCCTCCCCAGATACAAGTAATAAGCACAAGAGAACAAGAGCACCAGAAAGAACATGTCGTGTGGCAATTGTGTCACTCAAGGAAGTACAGGAAAGATAATGTAAAGTACAAAACCGTAGAGTGTACTTGCCTGGCTCCAGGAAAGTACAAGTATCCAAGGAAACTGGATGTCCTCCTGTTATAATTATAATTTGATAAGTTATCAAAAAAAATAGATGTTTCTAGTCTAGAAAGGTCACTAAACTAATCTCTATATACATATCTCTAACTTCCACAATTCTACTAAAATAATTATCCTACAATATGAGACATTTAATCATTAATTCTCTAGCATTCCTTACTAACCATATGAGTCATGACTCCAACAACAGTTTACATCATGGTTCCTAACTGTGGTAGCATGAACTATACATATTCAATAAAGGAAAAAGGTATTGACAGCTAGGGCAAAATCTAAGGTTTCATTCCTGAACATGATTGACATGATTCAGGCAGTTGATACAATCAACTTTCACCATATCAGTCTGGTTAAGGGTTTACCCAACTGCCCTGGTCATAACAGTCTCCTGCTGCACTGGGTTAGCTTGTAAATTCAGGGATGAAACATCAGTTATTCATCTCAGGTTCCTGTTGGGACATCAAGTATCACAAGGGTAATTATTCTGTGATGAATATGCCAAGAGTTATCTTAGGAAAATAACTACTCTAATGAGTGCCAGGGGAAAACATTCAAGCTACATGCCACTCTACCATTGGCCTAAATTCCAATACAGGGACTGATCTAAAAATTAGTTCACAAGGTTGGTACCCCCACCAGTTAATCTGAGAACAAGCTATAGCTAACCCTGCTGCTACTACTACAGTCTATGCTAATTACATCACTGGCCCAAACCAGCTAAAAGTCCCTAAGTTGAAACAATTGTGAATATCAATTTGTCAAGACTTCTCAATTGAAACTCTTTACTCACACTGAAAATTCAGGTGAAGGATCAATATCAAAATATATCAGACTATATACCAGTCCAAACTGATACAAATCGACCCCTATCAATTCTGGATAAACACCACATATACCACAGGCATGTGAACTGCTGATTCACAACAACCCTCCAAGTCTTCCAATCATAAAATGTTCCTGGCAACTGCTATACTTGCTTAAGGCATAACCTATAATACATCATAAACTCAGATACTTGACAGTATCTGCTGTCAAGATTGGTTACTAAAAATGTAACAAAATAAGAAGGTTTAACTTCTCCTCAAGGAGCTGAACCCAACTATCCATGTTCAACATTTAGTATCACAAATAAAACAGGAAAGCAAGGATAGCATAGGATCCCATATCTTGTTCAGTCCAATGAACAGGACTGCTATAGTATCTGAAACAATAATCCTGCAGTTAATCAATTCCAAATTGAATTGTATCCGGGTTTCAACCTACAACATATGGCACTAGTCCCACACTTGATTTAATTGTCGGTTCAATATGAAGACACCACCAATCCCGTTATCATATTATCCTACTGAACCCATTCTCCAACCGAATTCAGTAATGCATCAAATGGCAAATGTATCAGTAAGTTAAAAAATGATGATGGTATTGATAGTCCTAAACTAGGACAATTAAGGTAACAGAACATGTCCTAGGCACTGGCAGTGTAGAGAACAAGAGACTATATGATTACTCATGTAAAATCAGTTAATCTCACAATTATTTCAATTCCCTCGAAAGGACCTCCATTCAGAACTTCCCTGATTAAATTGGCCTAAAACCTTCCTTCCTAACCTCATGTTCCTCACTTGAACCAACAAGTGATAAACAAACTTCACAGTTCTAAAGGAGGTTAGTTCACTCCCCTCCCTGTCAGTAATTAGAAAAAAAAACAAACTGAGATTTATTGGATCATGCCAAGGATCCCAGGATGTTTAGACAGAACAGTAAATTCAACTAACAGCCATACCATCTATCAGTCTCTAGGAATTCCCAACAAGGATTAGAACAACATAATATAGCTAGTTTCAACAAGAATAAAATCTCCTAATCAGCCTAACTAAGTCCTGATACATTCCTCTACCATCTAAATTTATAATTAACTGGTTACACATAAGAAGTGAATTTAGAGATTACCTGAATAATAGAACCCGAGTTTGCACTTGGGTCACAACTGACACCCAGCTACTCGACTAGGTCCAACCAAATTCCTCTGAGGTAAAATATCAAACAGAACAAAATAGGAAGGATCAATCCTCACACATTCATCACATATAGGCAAGACACAGGGATTTGGAAAATATGGGATCAGATACTTACTTTTATATCTATCTCAAAATTCTTCAATCAACACGACTTGTCCATCTATTGATCCAGAAGTTCTAAAAATATGAACATAAAATTCAAAGGAAAACAAAACAATGAGCATAGATCTCCTAATTTCCAGATCTTATAGAATAGAGCAAAAATCACCCCGATCTAAATAAATAAGGGAGTTGATTTCAGAACAGAGTATCCCTCTCTGATTTCTAATGAATTTACGAAATCAACCAAGAATTGATGGAGGAGTTGAATTCCGAACCAAACTCTGAGACTACAACTCAACCAATCAACAAGAATCGAAAGAGTTATGAATTCAGAGGTTTCAACAAAAGTAGATCTCACCTCCAAATCAGTGGTAGAATTGATTGAATTAAACTCGAGATAAACTCTGAAACAAAATGCTCGATCAATCACCCGATCAACAAGTGTTGATGGAAAAGTAAGAATCCTTTGGTCGATCAATAGCCAGTGCATCCCTATCAATTTGTTCATGGAGGAATAATAATCAAGAGTCGAAAAAATATCAAAACTCAAGGTTCAAGCAAGGATTGAACTCACTGCAATCCTTCGTTGAGCCATAGGTCGTCGATGATAGCCTCGGCCAGAGTCGCCCTTCTTCTTCCTCAGCTTCCTCTTCTTCCTCAGCTTCTTCTTCTTCCTCTGATCGGAATTTGAAACAGTGGTGCTCTGTGAAAACTTGGAGAAGAAGAATTCTAGGTCTGAATGGAAATGGAGAGAATGAGGCTGCTTAAATAGGCGGTTAGAGAGGAGGTGGGAAAGGAAATTGGCGCGCCCACGAAATTTGTCAGAGTTTGTTACTCTGCACATGGTCACGGTGGCAGAAGAAATCGAATTTGAATTTGTAACGGAAAGGTTTGGCAGGAAGAATTAGCTCCAAATGAACTATAGTAGTTCTCAGAATTAACAGCCTTGGCCTTTAATAGGCTTTAAGGAAATGGGTGGGCTTGTCCAGCCCATGGATTACACCAATGGGCAACTGTTAAGAAATTAATTAGGAGAAACAAAATGGAAAAAGAGAAAACTTTATTTATAAGGTATTTGAGATTAAAATGATTTAATCAAAATAAAATAAGGCTAGAAGAAAATTTTAAATTTCAGGAAGGTGGAGTTACAATTATCCCCCCCTCAAAAAAATTTCGTCCTCGAAGTTCAAAGGACAAAACAACTCCAAAAAGATCCAAGCTCCAGTTTTATTATTGAAAACCAAAATACAAAATACAATCACGAGAACAATCTAGGGTAGCGCTCCCGCATCTCGTCCTCGCGCTCCCATGTGGACTCTCCCGAAGAGTGTTGTCCCCACATGACGCGGACAAGTGGAATAGTCTGGTTCCGCAAGCGCTTCTCCCTCCGATCAAGGATCTCTACTGGCTGCTCCTTGTAAGTCAATCTCGGACCCAACTCTAGCTCTGAATAGTCCACCATGGCTCAGATCTGGAATGTAGCGTCGAAGCTGGGACACGTGGAAAACGTCGTGCACTCCCTCCAAACTAGCTGGAAGCGCTAGTCAATATGCCACCTCGCCAATACGCGTCATCACGTCGAGAGGCCCGCTGAATCTCAGACTGAACTTTCCGTCTCTGCCAAAACGAATGGTGCCTCTGGTCGACGAGATTCTTCAGGAACACTCTGCTTCTAACTGCGAACTCCGGTGACCATCTGCTGTTGTCCGCCTAGTGTTGTTGTCGATCCATGACGCTCTGAGCCTTGAGTCCAAATATACAAGAAGTTTGGGATATCATGCTTTGACAAAGATTGAGGATCAAACAGTCACGAAGTGGAAGGAATTTCAATTACAACTCAGAGGAGCAAAATCATGAAGACACAACCATTAAGTATGATCAAAATCGATAGTTTAATACAAGTGGACTAGGACAAGATAGGAAAATCATGGTCAGATAGACATGATTTAAGATTGAAGTTTAGACAAGACACAACGAAGTACGAAATCACAATCTGGTAATATACAATTTTGAGGAATTCAATGATCTAACGATAAAGTGCTAGAAGGAAAATTTAGCAAGGGTTGATTGAGGAGACGTACGCAATACTCAGGAATTACAGTATCAAATCAGGATGAAGTGCAAGGATCTGTGATTCTCGATAACCAATAATCACATGGAAAGGGAATATAGTCTCCATGATATCCAGGAACATATAGCTATTTGAAATCACTTCGCCTAGAATCCCTACCCCGCCAGTATATATCTGACTGCAGTGGACTTTCGGCTCCGTGACTCAAATAACAATATGTCACCGAATAATCTGTCAACCTTATTCATTTTCCAACAATCATTGACGAAACAATCCAAAAGATCAAGATATGAAGAATATGACAAGTCTCGACAATACTCGAAAACCGATGATTGTCTGAAATCACTTCAACTTAGAGTTCCTGCCTCGCAAGTGCGCTACTGACTGCAGTGAACCCTCAGTCTCCATAATCCAGCTAATGGCTGCAGCGCGCAACTGTCATGCCATAGTAGGTCATCGAATAGCCTCTCGACTTTATCCCTAGGAATTTCAAAAGAGTTTCAAGGAATTTTAAAATGAGTTTCAATAGTTCAAGTCACGAAAATGGTGAAGTTACCTGACTGTTAAGAATACAAGGATTTATTAGATACTAAGAGACGACAAGGGATCCAATCAGTAAATACAAAAGGGCAACCAGGGAGATTTAAAATTTTAGACATGGAGCGAAGTTTCAATTTATAACGGAATTTTAACTGATATCTGGAATAGTAACAAGATTCTATATGTGGGACGTTATCCCGAAGGGATAACAGAGTCTCGAAGGATGAACTGAGGCAAGTTATTAGACAGGAGACAAGTTTCAAAATAAGAAATAAAATCCCGTACTGGAAATAAGTTTTAATAAAATCTCGAGTAATAATGAAATCTCGAGCAAAACTTGAATTGAAAATGAATTCTCTAATAAGGTACAAAGTGAAAGAAAAAGAAAAAAAAGTAGAAAATCAAGTATCAGCAAAGTCGCGGATAGGACACAAAATCACGAATAGAAATCTCAATTAGAAAGCTAGGTTACGAAGAGTGAATGGAAAGCATGTATCATTTAGTGAATGAAATACAAGGTATTGGATCGTAAATATGCGGCAAGCAAATCTCAAATAAGTTTGAAACAAAGCCGCAGATAAAGAACAATCTCGAATAAATATAAAATCTGGAATAGGAAATAGAATCCCAAACAAGCATCAATAGAAGCGAAGGTTCAAGCAAGGTTTTAGGGTGATGTTTCAAGTAGGAATATTTCTGGAATAGTACAAGTTTGATTTGCGAACAGAATATCCATAAACGAGTAGGTACAAGTATCCATGAGACAAGCAAAATCTTGGATAGGAGACAAGATCGAAACAAAAATAGTGGACCAACTCTCGACTAGAAAATCAAAGTCATAAATGAGGAAACAAGTCTCGAATAGGAAACGAAATCTTCAAAACCCTCAAAGGTATCCTCAACAATATCCTAAATAGGACGAAGCACAAATAATGCTTCGAATGAGGAACAGGATTTCGAAATAAATCTCGAGTAGGAATTAAATTTTAATTAACACGAAGTTTGACAAAAGAACAAAATTTACAAATAGGAGCCATCGCTAGGAAACAAGATCACGAATGGATGTGCAACGGTATCGAATAATGGATTTCAAACAAATATCGAAATGTGGGTCTGAAACAAGTTTGTCGAATATGAAACAATATCTTGAAATAAGTTTCGAACATCAGTCAAGGTTCCAAAATAGGAACAAGAAGTTTCAAGAAATGATCAATGTGTTAGGAGGAATTTTAAGGAAAGACTGGATTATTAATCAAGATACATGGTTTTCCCAACCATGCAAAAGAAATCTTCTGTCTTCAGTCTATCTTCAGTGTTTCTCTGGAACTGGAATTTCTTCAACCTTCTTCAATTGTCCTGTCGTAGGCCGGTCCTTGCGGTAGCGCTCCATGTGGTTGTTGATTCTGAAAAGGTGGTTCCCTTTTGTTGTAGTTTGATGCTCCTCGCGCTTGTTCTCGGGCAGTGTGATCAACGTTCTCCAGCAGTCCTTGACTTGGTGGGCAGGCGATCCGTAGTATAGTATAGCCTCCGTCTTTTGCGGCACTCTTCATAGTGGCATCCTGAGAGGTGGCAGAAATTATAAATGATCGTCGACTGGATCTGAATCTGGATCTCCCGCTGGGGCTTAAGTGCAGGGCTCTGGCAGGAATATATGGCTGCTGGCGTGCTGGTTGCTGAGATCTGCTCCTGATGATGCGACTGGTGGTATGACCGAAGAAACGCTGACTGAGTGTTGTGACGCTTTGCGGGTCCAGGGTAATTGTTGTCTTTGTCATAAATCTTCACGTTCCTTCTGAGCTTCAGTTTCCCGTCGTATCCTATTGTCTGTGCTACATTCTGGATCTCGTGGCAGGTGGCTCTAATCTTCAGAGAAGTCGGGTCCTCAGAAACTTGGGTGATCTTCAATGGTAACTCCAGGTTCTCGATCTGCTCCTTGGTGTAAGATATGCGCTCGGTGTCGGAAAAATCCAAGTGTCTGAGAGTCTGGAAATCAGAAGTCCTTCCTGGCTCGGAGAGTGTATTCACAAGTCTGACTTGGAAAGGGTGGCCTGCTTCCTCTGGTTATCAAGGGACTCTTCAGACGTCTCCGTCAACTACGTACTACCCATGGGGATAGTAGAGTGATAGAAGGTAGTGGAAGCTCGAAAACGTCAAGTGCAGGTGAATTGATAGTTCTGGTGTCGCATGCTTTTGAACTATCTGTAAAACAAAAAACTGTTAAAATAACCTAGACCTACATACAACAAGTGTTTATAGAATATTAAAATACCTGATACACCTGATATACCTGATATACCCTTATTTCTCGATTTTTCCTATGCTGTGATCAAGTTTCCCTAGTGTAAATCAAGTCCCCCAATAGTACGCTAAGTCCTAGGTACCATTAGGATAGACCTGCATGGGCCACCACTAAAAACATGTCACAACCCGCTCCCGAATAATCGAATACGAGTCGGACACGCCCAGCCTTCATTGTTAGACACAATGAAGTAAGCTGTACCAAACTAGGGAAACTAACCAGATAACATGAAAGTATAGAATCACATCATCTATATAATATGTCCCAACCAGAAAAGAGATACAATATCTGAATTTATTACAATTCAACTATAAGAGTCTGCTAGTCTCAATACATGGAAAGATAAATGGAAAACTAAATGAAACTAGGCCTCTGCAGCCTCTAGGTCACAAGCAGCTCCAGCTGGCTCAGTAGGGAAGGCAGTATCCTGTCCATAGTATGTGTCACACAAAGCCTCCATCTCACCTATCATAACATATCCAGTCAGGAGCGAAGCAAGTACAATTCTAGGTAATGAACAAGACATCATGAAATGAAAGTACAAGGGAACATGGAAAGTACAGGAAAATACAGGTATATAAGCACATAAAGAACAGGGTAAAGTACATGAAGAACATGAATATAAGAACATGAAAGAACATGATATGTAAGCACCTGAAAGAACATGATATCACAGGAAATAAGTACAAGGAAATCTCCTGAACATGTGTGTAATGCATTTGAAATATAACTAACTATGTGACCGGCTAGGGTAAGCACCTGAAAGCACATGAATGGTGACTTAGGACCCGCGTGCACGATGCGGGGTCTAAGCTAAAACACACCTGAGTTGTTACATGGGATTGGTCACATAGATAGTATATTTCCCCTCCCCAGATACAAGTAATAAGCACAAGAGAACAAGAGCACCAGAAAGAACATGTCGTGTTGCAATTGTGTCACTCAAGGAATTACAGGAAAGATAATGTAAAGTACAAAACCGTAGAGTGTACTTGCCTGGCTCCAGGAAAGTACAAGTATCCAAGGAAACTGGATGTCCTCCTGTTATAATTATAATTTGATAAGTTATCAAAAAAAAATAGATGTTTCTAGTCTAGAAAGGTCACTAAACTAATCTCTATATACATATCTCTAACTTCCACAATTCTACTAAAATAATTATCCTACAATATGAGACATTTAATCATTAATTCTCTAGCATTCCTTACTAACCATATGAGTCATGACTCCAACAACAGTTTACATCATGGTTCCTAACTGTGGTAGCATGAACTATACATATTCAATAAAGGAAAAAGGTATTGACAGCTAGGGCAAAATCTATGGTTTCATTCCTGAACATGATTGACATGATTCAGGCAGTTGATACAATCAACTTTCACCATATCAGTCTGGTTAAGGGTTTACCCAACTGCCCTGGTCATAACAGTCTCCTGCTGTACTGGGTTAGCTTGTAAATTCAGGGATGAAACTTCAGTTATTCATCTCAGGTTCCTGTTGGGACATCAAGTATCACAAGGGTAATTATTCTGTGATGAATAAGCCAAGAGTTATCTTAGGAAAATAACTACTCTAATGAGTGCCAGGGGAAAACATTCAAGCTACATGCCACTCTACCATTGGCCTAAATTCCAATACAGGGACTGATCTAAAAATTAGTTCACAAGGTTGCTACCCCCACCAGTTAATCTGAGAACAAGCTATAACTAACCCTGCTGCTACTACTACAGTCTATGCTAATTACATCACTGGCCCAAACCAGCTAAAAGTCCCTAAGTTGAAATAATTGTGAATATCAATTTGTCAAGACTTCTCAATTGAAACTCTTTACTCACACTGAAAATTTAGGTGAAGGATCAATATCAAAATATATCAGACTATATACCAGTCCAAACTGATACAAATCGACCCCTATCAATTCTGGATAAACACCACATATACCACAGGCATGTGAACTGCTGATTCACAACAACCCTCCAAGTCTTCCAATCATAAAATGTTCCTGGCAACTGCTATACTTGCTTAAGGCATAACCTATAATACATCCTAAACTCAGATACTTGACAGTATCTGCTGTCAAGATTGGTTACTAAAAATGTAACAAAATAAGAAGGTTTAACTTCTCCTCAAGGAGCTGAACCCAACTATCCATGTTCAACATTTAGTATCACAAATAAAACAGGAAAGCAAGGATAGCATAGGATCCCATATCTTGTTCAGTCCAATGAACAGGACTGCTATAGTATCTGAAACAATAATCCTGCAGTTAATCAATTCCAAATTGAATTGTATCCGGGTTTCAACCTACAACATATGGCACTAGTCCCACACTTGATTTAATTGTCGGTTCAATATGAAGACACCACCAATCCCGTTATCATATTATCCTACTGAACCCATTCTCCAACCGAATTCAGTAATGCATCAAATGGCAAATGTATCAGTAAGTTAAAAAATGATGATGGTATTGATAGTCCTAAACTAGGACAATTAAGGTAACAGAACATGTCCTAGGCACTGGCAGTGTAGAGAACAAGAGACTATATGATTACTCATGTAAAATCAGTTAATCTCACAATTATTTCAATTCCCTCGAAAGGACCTCCATTCAGAACTTCCCTGATTAAATTGGCCTAAAACCTTCCTTCCTAACCTCATGTTCCTCACTTGAACCAACAAGTGATAAACAAACTTCACAGTTCTAAAGGAGGTTAGTTCACTCCCCTCCCTGTCAGTAATTAGAAAAAAACAAACTAAGATTTATTGGATCATGCCAAGGATCCCAGGATGTTTAGACAGAACAGTAAATTCAACTAATAGCCATACCATCTATTAGTCTCTAGGAATTCCCAACAAGGATTAGAACAACATAATATAGCTAGTTTCAACAAGAATAAAATCTCCTAATCAGCCTAACTAAGTCCTGATACATTCCTCTACCATTTAAATTTATAATTAACTGGTTACACATAAGAAGTGAATTTAGAGATTACCTGAATAATAGAACCCGAGTTTGCACTTGGGTCACAACTGACACCCAGCTACTCGACTAGGTCCAACCAAATTCCTCTGAGGTAAAATATCGAACAGAACAAAATAGGAAGGATCAATCCTCACACATTCATCACATATAGGCAAGACACAGGGATTTGGAAAATATGGGATCAGATACTTACTTTTGTATCTATCTCAAAATTCTTCAATCAACACGACTTGTCCATCTATTGATCTAGAAGTTCTAAAAATATGAACATAAAATTCAAAGGAAAACAAAACAATGAGCATAGATCTCCTAATTTCCAGATCTTATAGAATAGAGCAAAAATCACCCCGATCTAAATAAATAAGGGAGTTGATTTCAGAACAGAGTATCCCTCTCTGATTTCTAATGAATTTACGAAATCAACCAAGAATTGATGGAGGAGTTGAATTCCGAACCAAACTCTGAGACTACAACTCAACCAATCAACAAGAATCGAAAGAGTTATGAATTCAGAGGTTTCAACAAAAGTAGATCTTACCTCCAAATCAGTGGTGGAATTGATTGAATTAAACTCGAGATAAACTCTGAAACAAAATGCTCGATCAATCACCCGATCAACAAGTGTTGATGGAAAAGTGAGAATCCTTTGGTCGATCAATAGCCAGTGCATCCCTATCAATTTGTTCATGGAGGAATAATAATCAAGAGTCGAAAAAATATCAAAACTCAAGGTTCAAGCAAGGATTGAACTCACTGCAATCCTTCGTTGAGCCATAGGTCGTCGATGATAGCCTCGGCCAGAGTCGCCCTTCTTCTTCCTCAGCTTCCTCTTCTTCCTCAGCTTCTTCTTCTTCCTCTGATCGGAATTTGAAACAGTGGTGCTCTGTGAAAACTTGGAGAAGAAGAATTCTAGGTCTGAATGGAAATGGAGAGAATGAGGCTGCTTAAATAGGCGGTTAGAGAGGAGGTGGGAAAGGAAATTGGCGCACCCACGAAATTTGTCAGAGTTTGTTACTCTGCACATGGTCGCGGTGGCAGAAGAAATCAAATTTGAATTTGTAACGGAAAGGTTTGGCAGGAAGAATTAGCTCCAAATAAACTATAGTAGTTCTCAAAATTAACAGCCTTGGCCTTTAATAGGCTTTAAGGAAATGGGTGGGCTTGTCCAGCCCATGGATTACACCAATGGGCAACTGTTAAGAAATTAATTAGGAGAAACAAAATGGAAAAAGAGGAAACTTTATTTATAAGGTATTTGAGATTAAAATGATTTAATCAAAATAAAATAAGGCTAGAAGAAAATTTTAAATTTCAGGAAGGTGGAGTTACATCTCTTCCTCTGTGTAACTATAATAAGGCTTGTTAATAATTACGGAAGTAAGAATAGAGGTTATAGTAGGCTTTTTGTAGACATTGCAAATAATTGACCATAAATCTAGAGACTTCAGGTAGAAGCTCATCTGTGTCTTCCAAGAAGTATAGTTCATTCTATCATATAGTGGAGGTCTATTTGTGGACTGCCCTTCACCTGTGAATATTGATTTCACGGCTGTCATATGCAAATACTCTAGAGTATTATATATGAATATAACCTGCTCTGATATAACAATTGGGGGAGCAATTGGTATGAGCAGTAATATCTATATAATAAGCACCTGCTCTGATACCAATTGTAGGCAATTGAAATGAGAGGTTAACAATTGATAATAAGGATCTACTCTAAGGATGTTAAGCCAGATAATAGGGTCCTAGCTCTGATACCAATTGTAGGACCGTTAAGCACCTCTAGATAGGGTGAATAGAGTGTATGCGTGCGCAGCAGAAAATAATCACCAATTAAAAATATTAAGCAGTTATATATTATGGCAGATAAAAGACGGTAAATAAAATATGGTAAAGTAAGAGTCAAGAATTCAAACTCAGTGAACACCACGATGTATACTGGTTTTCTTCTGAGAGGACTAGTCCAGTCGCGAGTACGCTTGCTCGCTGTTAATCCACTATGGCACAAGCTTTAACTGAGCGCTTGTAACTCGTACAACACCATGCTTGGTGACAAGTGCACGACCGACTTCACAACACCGTGCTTGGTGACGAGCCTACGACCGACTCTAGAAGGCAATTGGAAAACTGGAACGTTTTCTGAATACAGCCTCCGATATAACTCTTCAACACCAAACTCTAAATTAAACAAAAATTGTACTGGCTTGGTTAAGAGTCATAAAGTCTTAGATATGAAAGTAAAAAGCTAAGAACACTTTAGATAGAGAAGAGAAGAGATGAGATGAAAATGGGACGATTGAAATGAATGGTAATCTTAACTCTATTTATTGTGTTTTTGTGGGACCGAACTCAGGCAGAGTTCGGATGCTAGGATTTTGCATACGAACATTGGATGCAAATTTCGTGGAAACTAAAATTCAAATAACCCAGACCGAACTCAGGCCGAACTCGGACCGACCTCGGTCGGAGTTCTGTCAGAGTTCTGCTGGGTCCGAACAATAAGGAATTGACCAAATTTGTATAGGTTTTGGGCTTTTTAGAATTGTAAATTTTTAGGATAAGTAGGTAGGCTTATTTTTGTTTGTGGACTGAGAAAAACCTAAGCCAGTACCCATCTGATCAATCTCACATTTTTCTTATACTCAATAAAAGGAAAAATACAAAGTAAATATGAGAACTAATAGCCCACTTGATGATGCCTTTCTCCTGACATTTGAGTAGACTCATTTTTCCTTGACGACAATCGTCCAAAGATAAACAGATCTAGAAATCTGAATACCTTTCTGGGGTTCCCCCCCACCCCGAACCCCTACGGGGGGTGTTGCCCCTTCAACCCCCATCCGCTGACCGGGCAGCGAAACCCCCGATACGAGGCCCCGGATAGGTCGTTAGGCGGTTCAGAGAAATCCTCTTGTATTATGCCATCTTTGGCCCATCAATAATTCTTCGTTGTATATGTCCTGGTTTGATCATGCTTACTGCTTGTCTGTAAGTACATGTTAGACGAACAAAATAATATGATGCAGTATGATACAAGCATAGCAATATGATATAGACCATTTAGGACAATGCTAAATTTATAGGACAATGCTAAGTTTAAGTAGCAACGTGATAGTAATTACATGAATATTAGTGACGTTAGTTAAACTTAATTGATTAGCTATATTCAAAAACATGATATAATCATTGAGATAACAATTTCTTCGGTATTAACTGAGACTGGAATATCAATTGCTGTAGTCTTTGTAGATAAAAAAGAATAATATCAAAATATATCATTTATATTTTAAAATTATGCTTAAAAGTATAGAAATTACCTTTTTGAGGTGGTAGATCCTTCTGCGAGGATAATGATATGTCAAATTCCTTTGAGAGAGAGGAAGCATCAATTGTTTGATGTTCTGCTCGAGTCACCAGCAATTTTCTTCTGGCCTTCCATAGCAAAGGTGCTACAGGTTCTTTTTCGACCTCATCAAGGTTATCTGGTATTCTGGGCACTTCTTCTCGGGTGACTCCACTTTGTTTTGGAACCGAAGAAGGGGTTATTTCTCCCTCTCCAAGGGAGGCCCCACTATGCATCTGCTTTGACTGGGACCGAGTCGTCCGAGTAGTAGGCTATTCACTAATGACCAAATTGGTCTTCGTCTTTTTCTTCCCGGGAGCCTTAGTAGAAAAAAAAAGATCATTAAGATGTGAAGGAGCAGATGAATCTCTAGTCTTTCTTTTCTTAAGCCCCTTGGCAAGAGACTTTTCCTTTCGTACTTTTAGTGATACGTCCAACGGCTCGTGTAATTCATCTAGGAAGCCTACAAGGGAAGCCTCTAGAGGTTCATCGGCAGGGTCTCGATCTTCTACATCCCTGAACAATTATGCAGTACGAACTCTAGCCTTTGATTGCTTATCACTGGCAAAGTTGTGGGCCAGATAAAAGTTTACGGCAAAAGTGTTTGCCAAAGTATATAAATTCGCGTATGTGTATAACATACGCGGACCCTGAGCAATATGGGGCATGGAGAATATAGCCTTGGTGCCTCTGGCATTATAATATCTCCAAGCCCTAGCACCATCAATCAAGAAACCCTTGGCTTGAAGGGAAGTAGGGACATTTCCCATATGCAGCTGATCATAACCAAATTGCCGAGCGAATCGACTTGGCAAATATGGTTCTGGAAAACACTCTTCCTCAAATCGATATACTAAGTGAGACGGGCGGATTGTCTCAACTATACAAAAATAGTCAAAGACAGACGGAGAGATGCTGCTTATAAATCCATGAGTTGTGGAGGAAGATTCTCATATCCTGGAGGAGGAGAAACACATTGAAATCTCCATCCAGATCCTCGGTTCAATGCTCTTTTGCTTTCTGAAAGTGCGTTTATATTCCATCGAGCATTGGGATAACGCCTAATAAAGTTACCTCTAACTTCACCCATATCAGGGTCCATCAAGCTGGGATGGTGTAGCAATAACCACCCGAACAAATAAGTATATGGCATTTCGGTACGAGGAAAATCCAGCCGAGCATCCTTATCGTACAGCATAGTGTCAACAAAAGAACGCAGTCCTGCGTTCGGGCACAAGTCATTGCTTAAAGAATATACATCTTGTGGGAAAATACTATACGCAAGCAAGAAATAATGTCTCGGTGAAGTCTATCGTCTGCACTGGCCTCGGGAACAATAAACCGTCGCAGCCACAAAGAAAGAAAACTCGCCAATTGGGCTTCTTGCATGGGTCTGTAACCCTGCCTGAGATAACTCTCAATAGTAGCACCAGCCTTAAAGGGGTGCCAGTCCACATCCAAGATGTTATCGGTATGCTTGGACTTTTCCATCAGTTTTTTTACATCGCTACGACTGAGCGGTTGGAAGAAACAAGGATCGCAAGCCTGACTCTCGATCATCTTGTCTTCAAAGATATGGCCTAAAAACAAATACGACAACCACTTGGTTGTATAAAAAGTCCCTGCGGAAGCGCTTTTATAATAAAGGGAGCATATCTTATAATGGCATAGAAGCTCCTCAAACACAGCCACCATTTGAGAGTTTTCTGAGGAAAGGAAATCGAGTTCCTCATTAGTGGGCACATATTCTTCATATGGGTTATTACCCATTGGAAGATGAGAGAGATATTTCATCTCATGAAGTAAAAAACTAATTTCCCCATGAGGGGTCATGAAGGTACCGGTTCTGTCGTTGTATCTTTCAATCAGAGCCAAGAACGTATAAGCATTTAGGCGAAAGTCGTGAACGGTTGCCCAGATGGCCTCATAAATTTTTAGTTCAAGGAGTTTGTCCTTGAACTAATCCAGAATCCAAATTACTAAGCTGCTCCAACGTTTCATGTCTGGGTTCACTAGGCCTGTCAAACGCATGGCATGATCTGGGTATCTTTCTTCAGTTTTAGCAAATGTGTTTGCAAAGATAGGCACCCTGACTGGAAGAAGCATGGATGAATCTTCTGAAGGTATACAACTCGGCTTCAAACCCCTTAGATGAGAACTGTACCTATAGTACTGTAAAATAGGTCATTGTTTTACGGACCTAACTTATAACATATGTTTTCGACTCTAGCTTGCTGAATAGGAATCATGTCCCATGCCATCCGTCGAGGGTGGCTGGAGAATTCATATCTAGACAAGGACAAATGTCTTGAAATCTCAGTGAGATATATAATTATGTCCTTACATTGATAAATCCTTTCTTCTTTCTTGGACTTTGGTTGAGATGTCTTCTTCACTACATCTCCAAATAAGAAAGCTGGTTTATTATGAACCACATTATCTACACTTTCCAATGGTTCACCATTCATCAGACATAACAAGGTGTTACTTTTATGAGCAATGAGTATGGTCCTTCTGGATTCAGGTGCATCATATTGTGGATATGAGAAATGAGATAAGTCTTCTTTATATTATGTATATTGAAAGCTGAAGCATCTTTCTTAGCATCAGGGTCTTTCCTAAGATCAACTACAAAAAGAAGAAGAACAAACAAAAGTTAGTCTCGAAAAGAGTTTTTCTATGAAGCAGAACACATAAAATCATAGGTTGTGTGTTGCACGAAATCCATGTTGCATGACATCTATGTTGCTCGACAATTGGTTGCGCAGCATCTGTGTTACGCAACTTCTGTGTTGCACGACATCTGGTTGCGCAGTATCTGCGTTGCGCGATATCTGTATTGCACGTAATTTCAAGTTGCACCACTATTGATATGTGTATTCGCATAAAATTAGAAAGCACAAATTTGAAACTCGTGCAACACAGTTCGTAAAGACGAACAGAGTGTGAATAGCAACCAAACTCTAAATAGAGAAGGCGCAAGTTGTGCAGTATGCCTACACTCTAAAAAGAGGTAGTGCACATTGTGAAATGCGCAAATCGACCGAAACCCTAAAAAGAGTCAATCAATCCAGTCGACGTTCAGTCTATTCTCAAAAAATAACTTTCGAGTTCCGGGTTGGCTCTTTTAGTTCTTGAGGACGGTGGCGCGTATTGAGGCGCTCTCATTGGCGGTGCATGAGATGAAGGCCGAGCAATGGCCTTTTCCTTGACGGCAGCAAACTTCTTTGGGGCTATTGATGATCGTCGGAGGAGCTTCGAGAGTTTGGAAGAAGAAGATGAAAGAGTTTAAGAGAATTAACTTTCAATAAAAAATTAAAAGTTTCCTTTGGACGACTATTTATAGCTTAAAAAGTCTTTTTGAAACTATTGCGCAATTGGCGCTTAAAATTCAGAATTTGTTTGAACAGTTGACTGGCGTAACCCGTATTAAGTTCCTCTGATTCAAAGTATTTCAAAATTTTAAAATCTTTCAAACTTTAAAAATTTGAAGGGGGTCTTGTAGAAGTTAAAAATCAAGGGGTGCCACCCATTAAAGTGCGCCATTACCAAGTGCCGCCAAATCATTAGGTTGCGCCAAATAATTAGGTTGTGCCAGTAATTGGTTGCACCAGTATCAGGTTGTGCCAAAGCTAAGGTATGCGGTGCCACGTGGCAAGCATCCTAGAGAAGCTATAATGGTTGCCATCATTACTGACAGCTCTGACAGCACGATAGTCCAAGAAAATTCTTTCGAATCTCGTACAACGCGGCACTCGAGAAGATTTTGTCAGCATATAATTAATGCTGACAGGTAGCCCACACAAGTCATCGTGTGGTGCGAGAATTAATCAATACAACATAGAAGACCCTGTCAAAGGCGCCAGTTGTTGATTTGTGTCCACGTGTAATCTGGCTAGTTGGCGCCACCTGATCAACTTTTATTCAAAATCAGGATGATGTGGCACGCATGACGCTAATCTCGAAGAACGTGTCTACTGTACGGCCCATGACCACGCGTATCTTATTCAAACGATACCACGCGTCCCCAGCAGTTCAAGTAACCATTCGTGCAACTGGATAGAAGGTGCGCAACCTGAAGCACGCACAACTCAGAAAATAGTTATTTCAAAACTCTATAAATAGAGTTTTAAATCAGTTCTGAAACATCACTAATGATCATAATCTCCTTCTAAGTGCTATTGCATCTTCTAGAGGCTCGTGTCTTTGATATCACATCGTCCAAGGGATAAAGTGATCGTCTTCTGATCAGATTCCTATAGTTGTACTTCCCCAGAAATTAACTGTACTCTTGTACTTTCTTTCTTTTTTAGTTTGTAGAAATGAAACTTTTGTTTTTGCAAAAAGAATCATCTTATAAATGTGAGTAGTGTTGAACCCTTCGAAGATCCTTTATTTTCTCGCTTAATAAAATGAGAGTATGCTATGTTACTTGTTGAGTTGTTGAATAACACCTTGTATGAAAGTCAGAAAGATAAAAGAAGATAATTAATTACAAGACCCAAAACTGTTGTGAATCATTTTGTGAATTGTGTGCTTTGAATCATTTCAATGAATTGTAAGCTTACATGCTTTGTAATGAAATGCATGACAAGTGAAGAAAAAGTCCCGAATACTTAGACAGTGAGTATGTCGAGCCCCAGCTCGGTGAACATATGCTAAACAGATGCTATGTCCCAAGAACTGGGCAGTAAGTTCATTGAGTATCGGTTGGAAAGAAGTATGGTATCAAAGATGTGGGAAAGGGATTGGGTAACAACATTCTATTATCCCGTCGCCGATGTAGAATATTTATTACACCAAGACCCTAAAATGAGAAAGATGGCAATACGAATGAAAATGGTAGCTGAAGTACATAGTTTTTCTTATCATGCATTATATATTTTCTTCATAGATAAGTTGCATATACTTGTATGGTCATGGACAACTTTTGCACAAGGTAGTTCCCAAAACGGTACTCCGCGGCTATAGACTCGGTTCATTCTAGGGGGAACAAGGATGGTGTCGACGTACTAACATCGGGATTTTGGGACTTGCAGTGATGCTTGCTACCACCTACTGAAAGGATGTCAAAATATCCATGGTGCTAAAATAGTAGCATGGTGTTTCGGAAACTTCCATGGATTCGTACCCTATTCGGAGTTAGCCATTCACCAGGAAGACGGTCTAAGATGGCATGTTGCCAGTGACCTTCATATAGATAGGTCCCATGCTAATGATGTATTATGCAGGCGGAGTAAGTTATTACTCAATTACAGGGAAGGATGTCGGCTGTTGGTACGAAATCACCTGAACGTTGACAACTATACTGAATTATGATATTGTTCCTAATAATGTCTTCTACATGCTGAGTTAGTATTATAAATGTACATGGATGGCTACAAGACCGTAAGTAAGAATCACCAAAGGAAGATATCATATTGCTTTACATTATGTTGGCTATAAGAATTGCATGTTTTACTTCTTGTCGGCTATAAACATGAAATTGACCCTAAGGCAACGAGAAAGACCACTTTTAATAATGTTCTATAACATGATTACTTTGTCTTGTCTTCTTAGGTGAGTTGGGCCAGCACCGCTCGCCAGTACATTGATGATGTACTGACCCATGTTGTGTGCATTATTTTAGGTGCTTGCGTATGAGGGAAATTGTTTGATTAGTGCTTGGCATCGATGAATCAGATGGATGCGCAGAAGCTCTTCTTACAAGGCGATGTTTTCTGCTATACGGGACATAATGTATATAACAGTGTAACTCAGATGAACCAGTAAGATTGTAAGCAAAGTTGGCATGTTCGGTTGTAAAGCCTAAATGGCAAATGTATATTCAGTTGGCTATTCAAGAGCCTTGTAATCAGTTGTAAACTTTGTATTCCACTGCAAGTCTTGTAATCCATTACAATTATCAATAAAGAGAAACATTTCTTCATATCTTGTTGTGACTTCAATATATCTGCTTGGTTTTGCTGTGCTGTCGTTGTTTTCTGAGAAATACCAGGAACTGTAATGGTTTTGCCTTGTACAAGTGCAATCTACACTTTTACGGCATCATGCCCAGTGGCTAGTTTTTGATCCTCTGGGATCGGGGCGTGACAGCAAGACCCCTCCCCTTCTCCTTGGTCTTATTCTAACTCCTCTATTCTTGCTTCTCTTTTTTTCTTTCTTCTCTTCGTTCAACCATTCTTTCTTCTTTCTTCTTTTTTGTTTTTTTTGTTTTTAATTATTTTTAAGATGTCATGAAACGTTATGCCATGGCCCATCATGGTTTTGTCAATGACCCCCTATGTGTCATATCAAAGTAAAATAACGAAAATGGAAAGGGGAAATTGAAAAATGGACTAATTAGTTTAATATGAAATTATTAATGGTGGATTTAGGAAGAGGTTATTGTAGGTTTAGTCCAGTATAATACCTTATGGATCAACTCTAGTTTAGACACACCGCGTTTCCTAAATTTTTTTCCTACGATTGTTTCCAAACCTTCACTTAACTTTGATCATTCCGTATAAACAACTATTATGAGATAATTGTTGCACATAATAACATATCATGAGGTTTCTTGTAATAATGATATTGGCAAACACAAAGATTACGGGAGTGAAGATGTAAAAGATAATCATATTGCCTTTTCCAATCTATTAATAATAATCTCTTATTTATACTACTAACTTTGACACCTTAAATTTGTATAGAATACTTCCGATGTAGGGCCATCTAACCAAGTCCGTGCTTGTTTATTTCTAAACTCGAGTCATAGTTGAGTTTGCTTATGATTTTAATTACATCTATTTATTAATTAATTTAAAATTTTAGTTATTGAGTTGTATTATGATTTGGTTTTGTGAACTTAGTCTTAAATCCTAGTTAAGTTAGGTTTCTTTCTTGAGTCTTACTTAAATTATGTGTTAATTCTTTTCTCCAATAAATAGTCATTTACGTAAACACTTTTAAACGTAGAAGAGAACATGAGATTTTTCTTTCTTGAATTTTGATGTTTCATCTAATTTATTTTAAATAGATATCTTAAATTCTTATCACATCCTCAAGTTCAAATTATATTTTGTGATTTTCATGTGTTTATGTTCATATTTATTGTTGTTTCGTCTTTCGTCTTTTGTCATCTTCATTGTTACTATCTTTGTTATTTGCATACTGTAACTTTGTTATGAACTCTTTTCATTACTAGATTTTATGACTCATTATAATTATTGTGATAAGATTATATGACAACTATTTGTAAATACAAACTTTACATTTATTCATTCTAAATTTTACAATCTATATAAGGTATTCAATATTTATTTAGGCATCATACATCACCCTCTTAAGGATTATAAGTCTATAATAGCAGTTGGGATACTCAACTTTCTAGACTGCTCTTGATAGTCAGTCCTTCATTACCATCCTCCTCTCTAAATTTTATGACAGATATTTTGTAGAGATTTCCAAGAATGTGGCATTAGCAAAAACTCTTTGGAAACAAGTTCTTGATTCAAGTCAAATACCTAAAAAGTTTCTTAAATCACCTTCTCTTAATGGTTTCCTTAATTATTCTAATTCTTCTTCTTCTTTTTCTTCTCGAATTCAATCCAAGCAATGTGTAAATCAAGATATCCACTTACACTCCTTTTTTGGGCTAATTAGGATTTGTTTGATTATTTTTATTGTTTTGTTTAGGGTTATTTAGGATTTTGCTAGGTTGTATGGTTTTTGATGTATGTATTTTATTTTTTGTTTGTTGATGTATGGATTTTGGTAGATTGTAGGATTGTTTGTTTGGAACTCCATGTGAGTACAAACTGATAACCTTTAATATGAAAAGAGTAATATGTGTGAAATCATTAATGTTGTATGTTTGTAAGTTGGGAATCATGAGTCCAAATTTCTTGTCCCAATTATGTGTTCCAATTTTGCCCCATCTTATAAATGTGACACCTCATCTATTTAAAATACTAATATATTTTATTTAAATATTAAAAAATGGATACAAAAAGTCATATTTATAAGAGGGGCAGAATTGGACACAAATAATTGGAACAACAGATATGCTCTAAAAATCACAGTGCACATGTGATTTTTGTGTTAATGTCTAAGCAGTCTAATGGGGAGCGGATCTTGTGTCAACGCGACTATATGCATTGTTATTGTTCCTTTTTAAGAAAAATAAGTTGGGGGGACCAAATTAATGCAGTGTATGTTTAATCACTTAGGTACCATTTGTACATGTAGTGTTTGTTTTTATGTCTGAAAAGTATTTTAAATACTTGTTTAATGACACTGGAACTTTTTAACTATTGTTGTCTCTTTTTATTGTAGAGTGAATATAAAAAAACTAGTCTTTAAGACTATACCATGGAATCCACTTTACTATTGGTACAATAAAGAGAGATGTGGGTGGAGTTAAGAAGTGGAAGTTGTTCTCGGGTAATATGGCATTTCCAGTCATATGAGATTTTACAAAAAATATGGTTGTTACTTTAGTACGTAGGACATTAGTATGTAATTTAGAAGCATAAAAAATTCAGAAAATGCACTATGAGCTAAATAAAGCACACCTCCGACAAAAGAAGTCAAATTGCAAACTGCTGCGCACTTTAGATGGGATAGTATTGAGAAAGGCACAGTATAACTTGCAAGAAAAGACAGTAAAAGTCTATTACAGAATTTTTATCTTCATAATTACATAAGTAAAGCTATCTACATACTCAACATACAAAAGCTCAAGCATTTCACAATGTACGCCAAGAAAAGCACCTTTTTTCGATGGCCCTACAATGTAGGCCAAAAAAAGTGTCTTTTCTCGGTGTAGCGCCTAACGCTGACTGAACAGGGCTTGGAATGGCAATCAATCCAAGGCTCTGTATTCAATATCTTGGCACTCAGCGTCTTCTCGGGCCAGAGCATAGAACGCCACATAAACTGGGACAACTCCGTCCATAGTCAGCAGAAGTCTCCTTAAAGACTCCTTCATGAAACTTGCCACTTCTTTGAACAAAGAGTTCTGCAATCCTAGCCTACCACTAGCACAAGTTCTGCCAAACCTTCCAAGGAGAAGACTCACAATCATTGGGTACAACATCGTCTACGACATGAAGTGGAGGAGAGGAGTGCATGAACGGGTTTCCCCCTAAAGACTCCCTTATTTACAGGTTGTGTATGGACAAACCCACACACCAAGTGGCAGCCTGTCAAAGTCTCTGAGTTAATTGGATGAACCTTGTATCCATTATAATAAGTCTCATTTATGAGATTTTTGACTAAGTCCTTAGTCGAAAGTTATCATTTCTTGAGCTCCATGTAGCGACAAAAATTAATAAGTTTTTGACCTGAACGCCTCAAAAAGCACAGTCTGTGAGAGCCCAAAGGTCCCAAAGACACAGCTTCCAAAAAAAGCGTAACACCTTGGAGCAGCTAAAAGTGCAACACCCAAAGGCACAATCTCACAGGTACGAAACCCCGGGCAATCACTTCGACATTTATGGCACGCTGAGACAAAAGTTGGGAGACAACTATCAGTTGTTAGCTGTCAACAGTCAGATGTCAGATATCGGTTGTTTAATACTCACCGTCCATTCAGTCGAAAGCACGGCCTTAAACGCACCCAAAAGTGCAGCCTCCAAGATGCGTAGAAGTGCAGCCTCCATGAGTCCTAGAAGCGCAGCTTCTATAGCAGAGCACAAAAGTGCAGCCCTTTGTTGAAAGGTGCCATGTAGCCAACAAGGATACAATATTTTTCAGATACGATCAAATCAATTCTGTTTTAAAAGAGTGAGATCTTTGAACAATATGCACACGCCACACATCATTGACTCGGTCATGTTTATGAATGGGTGCCAGCCATCCAAGATCTCAGCTACAAACGAATCTCAACCAGTAACATGTTTCAGCTCATCCTTAGCCCCAATGGTGCAGTTACAACAGATTCGGCTCTATCTTCATGCACGTAACGCTCTTACACACCAAAAACCCATGTACCGGCACATATGTGCGCATGGGTAGTTCATTCTACCAGCCTATAAATAGAAGAAGTCTTCCTTCATTTGGGACCTCAACGGATTCTCGATTACCAACCCTGGATTATCCACACATATGCATTCAGGGAGTCAGATCATCAATGAAGTGAAAGAACTATTATAGTGTTTGATCTCTATCATCATACTTCCTCAGAATTAAATTATACTTAGATCTTTTGTTTAGGATTTCTTCTATACTTTTTTTCGTTTGTAATACAAAAGTTCTTTAACTTTTAGTTCAGGGAAAAAAAATGGAGACCCTGCTAGAGTCTTCCTTCTTCTCTAACGAGGAGGTAATGACATAATATGACAACAATTTACTCGGGAGCTCTCAAAAGATGTGGGTCGTACGCTTCGATCAACAAGCTTTTGAGGACTTGCTTTCTGAAGGCAGCACGAGTCCTTCGAAGTGGCTAGCAATGCCGAAGAAGACTCACCGCACCTGGGTGCCCAAGACTACTGTGCCAAGCATCACAGTTGAAGTGTAAGGACCCTAGGCATCCCCGAACCTAGTAGCACTCTATGTACCTATACGCACTCTTGCTACTGTCACTCAGTCAAAAGTGCAGCTTAGACTGCCCTCCCCAAGCTATGCACCCCCAATCGAAGGTGCAACACAAAAGGAAAGGTGCAGTACCTCTTCCGCACACGAGGCCAACGGCGTAGGAAAGATCTTCTATCTTTAACAGAATTGCATGCCTACTAGGTAAGGAAAATTTGGATTCCGAGGACTACGCGCCTTTGAGGGCTAGTTTAAAGAAGTCCAAGGCAGCATGAGCCATACGCGCCCAAAGTGCTATACCAACATCAACTCAGAAGCATGTGTTGACAGTAATGTGCACAACTGACGACAAACTGTACAAAACTAACTCAGGTGCTCATGTGCCCCGAATGAATCAGTTCCCAATGTCCCCCTATAACTTGGGCACATCCCATCTATGGGCGAATACTGTGAAGAGAGACTCATGTGAGCAGTTTGGCTGCACAAGTGAAGTGAATATCCCTCACAAACAGGCCCCCACTTATGACCTAATAATAATCTGAATATAGTTTAAGCAAGAAAGTTTGGACATAGAAAGTCATATTTTCAATTTTGGAAACCATGGCACTCAAATCGGGGCATGTCGTTGACTATCTGGTCAAACGTCTTGAACTTGAGATTTGGAAAGTGCATCTTGGTAGATTTTTGTGTCATAAGTGCACCAGAATCGACCGTGTCACCAATGACTGTGAATCATACACTGACACGGTTATCTAGCATGCCAGTATAAGATGATATACAAGAAACTCGCAAAGAGTTGCACGCCCGCTTTGACGCTAATGGCAATCAGGAGGTACTCCAAAAACATGGGATTCACCATCCATACCCTCTTGAATGGAATAATATGGTTTATCTTTCAAAGTATAAACCATATTCCTTGACTTCGTTTGATGGAAAGGAGTCTCCTCGTCGATTCTTGACATACTTCGCCTCTATGGCGGGACATTTGTCGAAGGATGACGCCCTCACAATTTTTTTATTTGGGCATTACAGGGGGTAGCAAACAGGTGGTTCTGCAGTCTCTCTGACAACTGCATTTCGTCTTTTGATGATTTGAAACTGTTGGCATATTGCCTAATGGTCACACCTGATTTTGATAATCAACGATGACTTAGGTCGATACGTAAAATATACGAACTGCTACTATTATTTCAGGTTATTGAAGTCAATATCAAATGAACGTATTGCATCTACAACAAGCAATCAAGTCATCATCCAAAAGCAAATTATAACGGAATCCAGATTGAGTCAGTTTTATATTTCTTCTGTATTTTTACCTATATTAAGTCTAGGATATAAAAATATAAAATTGATCAGATGTTACAGGCTTAGGTTATCTCCAGTCCAACTTTCCAAAAAGCCTACCCATATCTCAAAATCTACATATCCAAAAAGCCAAAATACCTATGCAATTTGGTTTATTCAAATTTAGTTCTGAACTACCAGAACTCTGACCGAGTTCGGTCCGAGTTCTGACCGAGTTCATTCAAGTCAAATTTGAAATTCAGTTGCCTCAAAATCAGCATACAACGTTTGTTTGCGAGATCTTACCATCCGAACTCTTCCTGAACTCTGCCCGAGTTCGGTCAGGAAAAACACCTATAAATAGAGAAGATTTTCACATTTCTAATCACTCATTCACTCTTCTCTCTATTCATTCTTAAAGTGATTTTTAGTGATCTCAAGATTTTACATTCCACCTATACTTCTCTTAGCCAAAGCTGGTAGCATCTTTTTCGATTTAGAGTCCTTGGTTTGTAGAGTTGTAAAGAGGTTGCAAGTCAGAAAATAACTCAGTTTTTGGAGTCAGTCGTGCGCTCGTCACCAAGCACGGTGTTGTGAAGTCGGTCGTGTACATGTCGCCAAGCACGATATTGTAAAGAGACGACAAGTTCTCATTTAGCTTACAAATAGTAGATTAATAGCGGGTAAGAGTACTCACGACTAGATTAGTCCTCTCAAAAGAAAACCACTATATATCGTGGTGTTCACTGAGTTTGATTTTCTATTTCTTACTGCAATTTAAATTACTCTCTCTTTATTCCTACCATAATTTATAATTGTTCAATTTTTAATTAGTGATTATTTTCGCTGCACTCGTACACACTCTATTTAACCCCATCTAAAGGTGCTCAAAGGTCCTATAAAAATGACTCTTTCTCTCCCGATTCTATAAAGGAAATGGGTATGCGATGTCTGCTCTCATGGATATTCCTGATAAGGAAAGAGAGCCGGTCCGTGCTTACATTGAGTGCTTCCGCCAGACCGTCTTAAGATTACCTCATGATGTTCCTGAGCCAGTGCTTATAGATTCAAAATGGAAGAATATGCTCCCCGCAATAGAACTTTGGCATAATGCCCCTAATGTACGGAATGGACAATATTCACTATCAGTGCCGATAGTGCTGTGAGGACTACCCGAAAGGCACGTCTGTAGGAGGTGAACTTCCTAACACTAGACAACAAGGGGAAGCATCCGTCCATTAGCAGCCCTGCCAACACCACTAAGGATGGAAAAGGCAAGCAAGCCCTGACAGTCAACATTTCCAAAGGTTCAACAAATGTGAACCAAAAGTCGGCAGAGGTACCAAGACTAAAGAAAAATTACTCCTTTAATGATGTGGATATGCTGGAGCTCTTCAACGTGCTCATAAAAGACGATAAGCTCCAACTTCCACTCCTCAAACATCCTGATAAGGTTGATAACCCTAAGTACTGCCGTTACCATCACTACGTTCACCACTCAACACGTGACTGCTACGTGTTGAAAAAAATAGATACAAAGGCTGATTAATGCCAAGGTCCTCTCACTTGACTACGAGGACAAAACGATCCAACATGGTGACCCTCCAGTTCGATAGCTTTTTGACGATGGATGCCCAAGATGATGTCTTTCCAATCCCCAAGGCGACAATGGAGGTCGTTAACCTCCCACCAGCCTACAAAAATGCTCAAGTCCTAATCTCGCTTACAATGCTGTGAGACAAAGTTATGTAGGCCAATCCTGATCATGCATCAAACTTGATGCAACCCATGACGTACCCTGTCAGGAAGAAGAAATCTAAATTGTGTCGTATGGTTTCTGGCATGACCGATGAAGCTCTGATCGGCACCAGCTCTGGTCTATCTCACCAACAGGAAGGAAATTTCGTTCCAGAGGAAGATGCACCACCGTCTGCTAATGCTACAACACTCAATGCTTCAGAAGCAGGTCTATCTCAACCTTCTACCCGCAGGAAGCCAATACCCCAGCCAGTTTGTCGCTCTTCGAGCTCCTTTATCTCTCCAAAGAGACACGATATGCCTTCAGTGAGGTGCTGTAACATACTGATTCTTTCCTCAGTCAGGTCTAGAAACCAAAAAAATCCTACAGCTTACCCATATTGCTATAGTATGGTCGCGATGATCCCCAACATCACCTTCTCTCAGCAGGACATGTTGCTAAAAAATGATAGACAAAATAGACCTCTATTCTATATGAGTATATTGGCTCCATTAAGGTTGACCGCATGCACATCCATAGGAACAAAATATAAAGCGATATACTCTAGAGGGGGTGAATAGAGTTGGCAACGGAGTATAACCTATTAGGAAATGTTAGCAGCAAGATCACAAAAATATATCACAGATATGAGTAAGTAAAAGTAATTTACAAAGAGCAAACTCAAATACGGTGATTTATACTGGTCTATCTCTTGTAGGGACTAATCCAGTCGAGAGAACTCTAGGTCCCGGTTGAAATCCACTATAAAAAATCACAAGTTTTCATACGAAGTCCTTGCAACTTCTACAAACGCGAGTTTTGATCCGAAGCACTCGACCAACTTCAATTGTGAAGTGTCTTACTTCTATCAAGCCTCTTGATTATATTCACTCTGAACTTCTAGACCATATCGTACTGGCAAATCGACTAGAAGATTGTAACTGGCGTAGGATTTGAAATTGAACGCTTTATAAGGCTTTAGAAGATCGTAGTAAGGTTAGAGAGAAGCGATAAGAAAGTAAATTGGTGTATTAAAATGGTAGAATTTCTTCTCTATTTATAGAATTTCCAAAGGAAGAATTCGGTTAAAATTCGAGCAAAATTTAGAAAGAATTCTATAAGAGAATTTTGGCATATAGTCGTTGCATCCATAACTGCAGGAAGACTGAGTTTAAAAGGCAACATTCCGCTAGCCGAACTCGGGCCGAACTCAGGCCAAATTCGGGACGAATTCATGAAGAATTTTGCTAGGCCAGAATAGGTTTGATTTGGGTTGACAACTTAGGTTTTGGGTTTTGAAAGGTAAAGCAGTTAAGAGGTAGTTTGGGCTTTGTGAGTGGGCTTGTTTTTAAAATAAAATAGTCTTTTAAAACCGTTTCTTGGGTAGCCCATTTGCCAATACGACACAATTTATAATGTATTCCTATACTCAATAAAATGTGAAAATATATTGATAATTGAAATATAGACGCGATGACAAATACAGCTCCAAGTTCTAAAGTCTTGAACAGTAGCAGACACAATCTATAGCAGTTCGTCCAAGTATCCCTTATATCGAGACAGGGTTAGATCAATTATTAAAATTTGGTTCGACCATGAACAATGGGCCAACAACATCGATCAAGTCCCTCATTTAAGCATCATCTCTCAGAGTTTACTCCAAACCTTGAGGATACCAATGCATCGATTATGTGCGTCCAATACCACAATTAGCAACTTCAACGCGAGTAAAAGAAGTCCCTTGGGCAAGATTTGCTTGAAATTCTAGATAGGGGTCCTCCAAGCTGAGGTGACCTGTTACGTCATTGATGCTAACATGTCCTACGACATTTGTTGGGCCGCCCGTGGATACACGAGTATATGATCGTTCCGTCCACACTGCTTCAATGTATGAAATACGTAACCAATAATGGTATCATTAAAACAAAGTTCGCTAATATTGACCCCTTTAGAGGGATCGATGTATATTACACTGATGTTGCTCTATACAAGTGAGCTCATTTGGACAATGATGATAATGATGTTGACGATGAAGCAGAAGTAGGAGCGGTAACTGAAAAACATTGAGAATCCGATTCAAGGGAAAGCCTTCCCAAACGTTAGCCCCTCTCATGGACAAGCTTCGCAGAAAAGCTTCGACGCCCGTGAGGACCCTAAAACCTATCAGGGTCAAGTTACGAAAAAAGATCTTAGAAGCTACTCCAAAATCACGGGATCCTTTAGCTTCAGCTGCTCCGGTAGCCAAGCTGCAACGGAAAGCCCTACCACCTTCTCTTGTAACTATCTCGATCCTTACAGATAAAGAGTTAGGGGACAACATATCTGCCTATACTTAGTCACCTTCTTTAAATGAGGTAATACCTCGAGACAAGATTTCATATTTTATCAATAAAAGGCTATCTTTGAACTACTCTTATGCATATTTGAATGCTAGCTATGTTCTGGATAATGCTTTATATATGTTACGAACACAAGTAACAACCGTTAATACTGCAAATCGAATCGTCCTATCCCGAGGTGCTTGCTTCGTGGTCCTGGCGGGAAAGAAAGACTAGAAGCAAATCATTTTTGGCCGGGTAGAATGCCTTCAAGAGCTTACCCCTGCCGAACCAGAATCCGATAACGACAAGATGTAAATCTGCCGTTACACTGCTCAAGACAAACACCTCATCCAAAAGATGGGTTATGACTTAAATAGTGGCAAAGGCTTAAACTACGGTATAGGTCGATGCCTTCCTTTGCGCATTTTTGCTCCAAAAGGAAAGCCTCGGGACTACTACCAACGTACTCGCCATGTGCTGGGCTTCGTGACGCCCTCAAAAACTCTGAAGAGTTCGAAAGTTGAGGTTAAATTGTAATGTCACTCGTCGGAATCCTCAACTTAGGACTCCGATACTAGCATTAGCCAAGCCTATAAGAAGGTATTGTCAGTCAATATGACCTGTACAGATCCTCCAACAGAGGATAAAGATCAAATGCTGGAAATCTTTAAAGAAGAACCTTGGGCTCAACGCCTAGGAGCTCAGTAGGAATTGGGTTTAAAACAATGAGACCTCTCACCGAAGATACGGTCGTACAAATCATCTTATGGGATAAAACCTCACCCAAGCCCATCTTCATCAGCAAGAGCTTGTCATGAGAGGATCGAGAATCTTTGGTACAACTTACCTAAGATTATGGTGACGTCTTTGCCTGAAGTTATAAGGATATGCCAGGACTAGACCCACAGGTCGTAATGCACAAATCTAAAATTTGGCCCGATGCTAAGCCGGTCAAACAACAACAGTGTCACTTCCATCCAGATGTCAAGGATGCTGCCGAAATCGAGGTGAATAAATTCATACCCAGCGGTTTCATTCACGAAGAACAATAGCCAGACTGAGTAGCAAATATTATTTCCGTCACCAAAAAAAATGGGAAGATTCAGGTCTGCATAGACTTTATGTATCTCAACTCGACTTATCCAAAAAATGAGTTCCCCTCCCAATCACGGACGTGAAGATCGATAATACTTGTAGCTTCAAAGGTAAGTCTTTTATGGATGGGTTATCGGGCTACAACTAAACCAAAATGTTCCTTAACAATAAAGGGTACACTTCATTCCGAACACCAAAGGGAATCTACAGTTATATAGTGATGTCTTTCAGTTTGAAGAACGATATGGCAACATACCAGCTGGCTATGAGCACTATATTCTGCAAACACCTCCAAAAAATAGTAAAATGTTATGTTGATGACATTGTTGATAAGAGCCGAAAGAAGGCCGACCATGTGGAGGATCTAAAGATGGTATTCGACTTGATATGGGCGCATAAATAGCAGATAAACCCAACCAAGTCCTTCCTGGGGTTTCCAACGATAAGTTTTTGGGCTTCATCGCTACAACAAAAGGCAAGGCATTCACATTGACCCTGATAAGACTATGACCATCCTTGACTTGGCTCCACCGAAAAAGGTGAAGTACCGTGTAGGCAACTCTAGAGGGGGTGAATAGAGTTTGTGTCGATAATCACCAAGTAAAAATTAACTCTATATCATCACCACAAAACAACTATTAAGATAGAAAATAAATCAAAGAGAAATACGAAAGTAAATAAAGATCAGAAGGGCATACGCAAATACAACGATATAACCCGGTTTCCCTTGTGGAGGACTAGTCTAGGCTTGAAAACTTTCGCACAAGATTGAAATCCACTATTTGTGAAATAGCATATGCCATGTGCCTTTAGTCTGAAGAGCACGCAAACTTCTTTACAAAGCACGAGCTTTTAGATCGAAGCGCTGGAACACTTCAACTTCGCAGAAAGCAAAACATGGAATTTTCTAAGTAACATTTCTTTCACTCTTGCACACAACTTCTAGCTGATATCGCACTGAGCACCTTGGGCTAAGGAGAGTTGTGGCTTTAGGAGATATGGAAGAATGAAGCTTTGAGTATGTAAATCTTAGAAGGCTTGGATGTTTGAAGGTAAGAGATAATTTGAAATAAGAGTATTCAAGCTCTATTTATACTCTGGAGAGGCAGAGTTTGGCCCGAATTCTGTCCCAAGAATTCAAATTTTTAAATGTTGGACAACTTGTACCAAACAGACCCTAAAAATTTGGATGCCAAAAATCAGGGGACAGGGTTCGGCCCAAACTCTGTCTTAGACAGAGTTCGGCCCGAACTTTGTCTCCCTTGGGACAGAAGTTCTCAATGTGCTATGGTGGTTTGGTTTGGTTCAGGAATTGGTCTATTTGTATAATAGAGCTTGGAGAGATATGTCTAGGGGTTGAGATAACACAGTGCGACTCAACGTACACATTCTTCTTGATTCAATAAATTAAAGATTATAGACCTGGAACAAATAGAAAAAACAAGAGCCCTTTGATGACGTCTTTCTTCTAATATTTGAGCAGACCTGAAGACGTCTTTTTCCTTGATAGCACTCATCCAAAGATAACCAGATTTAGAAATCTGTATGCGAGGCCCCCGATGCGAGGCCCCGGATAGGTCGCTAGGCGGTTCAGAGAAATCTTTTTGTATGATGCCGTCTTTGGTCCATCATTAATTCTTCATTGCCTATGTCCTGGTTTGATCATGTTTGATTATGCTTACTGCATGTCTACAAATACATGTTAGACGAGCAAAATATGTTACTGTACGACACATGCATAGCAATATGATATAGAACAATTAGGACAATGATAAGTTTAAATAGCAGCATGATAGTGAGTATAGGAATATTAGTGACATCATTATGTTAAACTTAATTGATAGCCATATTTTAAAACATGATGTAATCATTGGGCTAACAGAAGGGGTTCCTTATGTCTGAACTAAAGAATTCTAACAAACGTTCGATAAAAATAATAAATATCTCACCAACACCCCAGTCCTGGTCGCCCCGGTCATGGGTTCTTAGTTTACGACCGTCCTATGGACCACTCTCTCGGTGTCCTGCTAGCTCAGAAAAGTAATACCGGACACGAGCAAGATATCTACTATTTGAGCGGGAGCATGATTGGTGCCAAACTTCGATATAATCCTGTTAAAAATGAGTGCCTCACTCTAGTCTTCGCTATTCAAAAGACCCGATATTATGTAGCTGGGAAGACAATCCATGTCATATCTTTGTTCAACCCCTTAGAGTCCTCATGACTAAGCCGGGAGCACTAAAGTCACGGTTAACTACATGGGCAATCCTGTTATCGCCTTATGACATGGTGTTCGTCCCATAGAAGGTGGTTAAAGGTCAACCATTGGTCGATTTTGTGGCTGTATACCCTTTCCCAGAAACGTCTAAACTTTATAATGGTATTCCAGACGAGGTCTTGAAGTCCAACACGGTCACGGAAGAGCCTATTTGGCAGATGTTCTTCGACGGTGCTTCAAAAATCGGCCCCAAAGGCAAAATTATTGCAGGAATAGGGGTGGTCTTAGTCACTCCCGATGGCCTAGTCATTTATCATGCATATTCCCTCGTGGAACCATGCACCAACAATGTCACTGAATACAATGCCCTAATTATCGGACTCCAGCTCGCTAAATAGTTAGGAGTAGATTAGTTAGAGGCCTACGGTAACTCAAAGCTGATAGTAAATCAGATTAGAGGCTAGTATGAGGTCCGATATGAGGATCTGGTCCCCTACCATCAGACGACAGTCGACATAATTTTCACCTTTATTGGGTTCTTTATAAAACACGTACATCGGTTATAGAATATGGAAGCTGACGCTCTCGCTGGCCTCGTCGTTTCCTTAGCTGCTCCTGTCGGGACCCAATACTCCATCACGGTGATTGGTCAAAAGTTAGTTTGCCCTAAGAATAACCTATGTATTTGTCTGAGCTATACTGTACAGACAGATATTAATGTTAATATTGGAGATTAGGGATTGACGATCATAGATTATGCAGTATATGGAATCCTACCTAATGACCCAATGGAAGCTATTTCCATTAGGAGACGCTCGCTTCGGTTCTACTATGACACGGCTACCAAAATGCTGTATCAATAATCTTATGACAGACTCCTCCTTCGGTGCTTATCAGATGCCGAAGCAAAGAAGGCACTCCGGGAAGCGCATGATGGCACTTGTGGAGCTCACCAACTTGGTCCTAAGTTGAAGGATCGAATACGACATATGGGCTACTATTGGCCCACAGTGATGGCAGATACTGTTGATTATGGTAGAAAATATCGAGCATGTCAGCTTCATACTGACTTCATCCATTAACCCTCCGAATTCCTACACCCCATGGCTATGGCTTGGCCATCCGAAGTATGGAGAATGGATATCATTGGACCAATTATCCCTCCATTCTTAAAGGACACCGATTTATCCTTACTATCACCGACTACTTATCTAAGTGGGAAAAGATGATACCACTGGTGGAGGTAAAAACCTTGAACAAGATCAACTTTTTAAGCACCATGTCATCTACCGCTTCAAAATGCCTCAGAAGATCATTCATGACATTGGTCTCCAGTTTGTGAGTCATGCCTTCTATCAATTTTGTGATAGAAATCGAATACAAAACGTAGTATCGACAACCTATAATCCGATGACGAATGGGTTAGCAGAAGCCTTCGGTAAGACAATCGTTAAGCTGCTCAAAAAGGTCGTATCATCTAATAGACGCGACTGGAATGAAAAGATGGGTGAATATTTTTGCGCCTACCGGACAATCGTCAGGACAATAATAGGCAATATGCCATTCTTCTTCGTTTACGGGAGCAAAACATCACTTCCCCAGGAGATTCATATTCCATCACTATGGGTAGATATCACTTACTAATAAACGGATGAAGACGATCAACGTCGTCACCTACGAGAATTGGAAGCACTGGATGAAAAACGTCTTCTAGCTCAGCTGCGTATTGAGCTATATCAAGCTCGCATCTTCGGGGCCTTCAATAAAAAGGTTAAGGAACGGACATTTCAAGTCGGTGACCTCGTGTATCAGTTAGAAGACTGATGGTCATAACTCATAAGTCAGCTAGGAAGTTCTAGCCTATGTGGAAAGGTCTCTTCATATTGGAGTCGGTGTACTCTAATGGTGCTTATCGACTCGCCAAACCTAATAGAGATCTGCTAATGATGCAGATCAATGGCAAGTTTTTAAAGAGATACTACATCTAGTTCTGGGTATGTATTTCTTTATTTCTTACAAGTAATTCCTCAGAAAGTGATCACATTCATATTACCTCTAAATTGCTCTCTACAGTCCTATCTTACCATGTTTGTTTAAACCTCTGAGTGATATATTTTCAAATTGAATGTCTACCATGTCCAGTTTAACTATGAGTAAAATTTCTTACCCTAGCAACCCCCATGACGCTACAAACCCTACATAAAGACATCTATGTTCACATTACCTCTGAACTATTTTTATGTACCCACAAAGTTGTGTCCTTCTACGTTCGTACAACATCTGAGAAGATCGACCCTGTAACTAAATCAAATATTTACCATGTCCCTATTAACTTTGAGTAAACATCCCCACAAAATCAACTTCTCATCGCCACAGTATCAGTTATCTCATATTACCATCAATGCCTAAATTCTAGGCATAATATAGATGATAGGGCCACAAAACTTTCCCACTGGAGTTGCTTCCACCCTATCATATTAAAACTACCTCTGATAGGATTCTTACTACCACAAAGTTCATAACAAATGAACAAACAAGAAGAAAATTAAGTCTTTATTTCTTTTCAAAATCAGGAAAAGGAAAAGCCTCTCTAAAGAGGCACAAAATAAGAAAGCAAAAAAATGAAGCTACTCTCTAAGACTGTCGACGCACAAGATCGTCGACCCTATGTTTCAGGATGAAAATTCTTGGCCTGACATACTCTTTAGCTCGGCGTTCTGCTTCTTGACGCCTCACCGCCTCGTCTTCAAATTAAGATATGCTCTGACAAGTATCCTCCAGCTCAGCCCGATGGGTGCTCACACTTTTTGGCACCTTGGGTCAAGGTCTCGGACTAACAACAAAGAGACATCTGCTCATCTGCCGCCCTCTCCATTTTGCCCTCTACGGCGACTATCTTTTCTTCCAGAAGCTGGATCTGCTCCCGATAGTCATCAAGGCACCGTGCCAAGGTTCCTTAGAGACAGGCTTGGACTTCTTCGATAGTACCCAGCTCCTCTACCTTCGCTCAAATCTCAGCTACCTTACGCACAAGAGCTTTCTGACCGGATCGATATTAGATACCTCAGTAGTTATCTTAGTTATCTCCACGTGCACCAAAGACAATAGGTCGTCTTCTAGACCCCGAAGCTCCGTAAGACGAGCTTTCAACTCGGTTATCGAAGCCTCCAAGGGGCAGTCTTTTACCTCTCAACCAGGAAAAGCCCTGAGTGACACTAGCTGGAGTGTCGCTGTGGCCCGAACCAGAGCGATGTTACGACCCTGCTCCAGAATGGTGGTGACCCTGTGCCTCATGATGATATAAATTATCTCAACGACGAGCTCGGCGTAGTCGTCCATATCAGCTATATTCATGGGCATCATCGGGTGGAATACGGTGGAAGGATCTAGTGGAGGGTGAACAGGAGCCGAAGTAGCTATGACTGGCGCAGAAATAGAAGCCATCATGGGAACAACCACACTAGCCCCAGGTAGTGCATGATCCAGCTCCCATGCCACCGCTTCAAAGGTAGCACCGATGGTGGTTCCCCAAGGGACATATCCCAGGTCGGGACCCTCCAGAGTCGAGGACTCTCTGTAGGACCGTTGAGCAACTCTAAAAGGGGAGGTAAATAGAGTGTGTGCGTGTGCAGCAAAAAATAATCACCAATTAAAAATATTAAGCAGTTATATATTATGGCAGATAAAAAATGGTAAATAAAATACGGTAAAGTAAGAGTCAAGAATTCAAACTCAGTGAACACCATGATGTATACTGGTTTCCCTCTGAGAGGACTAGTCCAGTCACGAGTATTCTTGCTCGCTGTTAATCCACTATGGCACAAGCTTTAACTGCAACTCTTATAATACCGTGCTTAATGACAAGTGCATGACCGACTTCATAATACCGTGCTTGGTGACGAGCGCACGACCGGCTCCAGAACGCAAATAGAAAACTAGAACATTTTTAATACAGCCTCCGATACAGCTCTTCAACACCAAACTCTAGATTAAATAGAAACTGTACTGGCTTGGCAAAGAATCGTAAAGGCTTAGATATGAAAGTAAAAAATCTCAGAACACTTTAGATAGATAAGAGAAAAGATGAAATTGGATGATTGAAATGAATGGTAATCTCAACTCTATTTATATTATTTTTGGGGGACCGAACTCGACAGAGTTCGGATGCTAGAATTACGCATACGAACGTTGGATGCAGATTTGGTGGGAACTATATTTCGAATTTACCCAGACCGAACTCGGACCGAACTCTGTTACAGTTCTGTTGGGTCAGAACAGTAAGGAATGGGCCAAATTTGCATTAGTTTTTGGCTTTTAGAATTGTGGATTTTTCGGATATGTAGATCGGCTTATTTTTGTTTGTGGACTGAAAAAAAACTAAGCCAGTACCGATCCGATCAATCTCACATTTTTCCTATACTCAATAAAAGGAAAAATACAAAATACATATGAAAACTAATAGCCCATTTGATGAAGCCTTTCTTCTGACATTTGACCAGACTCAGTTTTCCTTGATGGCAATCGTCCAAAGATAAACAGATCTGGAAATCTGAATACCTTTTAGGGGCTTCGCCCCCGAACCCCTACGGGTGCGTTGTCCTTTCGACCCCCGTCTGCTGACCGGGCAGCGGAACCCCCGATGCAAGGCCCCGGATAGGTCGTTAGGCGGTTCAGAGAAATATTTTTGTATTATACCATCTTTTGTGCATCAATAATTCTTCGTTGCATATGTCTTGGTTTGATCATGCTTACTGCTTGTCTGCAAGTATATGTTAGACGAAACAAAATAATATGATACAGTATGATACAAGCATAGCAATATGATATAGACTATTTAGGATAATGTTAAGTTTATAGGACAATGCTACGTTTAAGTAGAAACATGATAGTGATTACATGAATATTAGTGACATCACTAGTTAAACTTAATTGATTAGCCATATTCAAAAACATGATATAATTATTGGGCTAACACTTTCCCGTACCAATATCTGTCTTTGGTCCCACAGCCAATAAAGGCTAATCTACTTCCTCGATAACTTTTTTGGTTGCCTCATCAGTACAGGGATGAGGCTTCGTTGGAGTCCCTTGGGCTGTATCATCAGTGTCCTCGACTATCATATCCGTTTCTTCTGTCCCAGTGACAGATTCCTTAACTTTGCCTTGGATCGCCACAGGATTGACTCTGGGCACCACAAGGGGCTCATTTGTTATTACCCCTGTAGGGGCTTCTTCTTGACGGGTACCTACAAAATCAATAGACCCGTAAGAAAATAAAGTAGTCGAATAAGATATGAAGAGTCATCTCGGACGTACTCGTTGGTTCGGAGGGTGTGTACGCCTTTATCAAATATTTGAAGTCTCCATGCTCGAAGTCGAAAGAAGTAGTCGAAGAAATAGAAGACTCCTCAACCTGGGCCGCCCTGTAGGCCCTGTCATCGAAACCTCTTTTGGGTCAATGGCCTTTTCAGCCTCTATAATCACTGTCACCTCAACCTGGGAGGACCCCTCAGCCTAGATAGCTCTTTCAACCCCTACCGATGGAAGGCCTTCGGACAGTACAGTGGTCTCCACCCTGACTACAGGATGTGCTAGTACCCGGGAGGGTACCCTGGCAGCAACTGCCTCGAGAAGTCCTCAAGGACTTCAAACTTACAATCGATAAAATCCTTCTTTGACTGTTTTGATTTTTTCACAAGCTCCACAAATAAAACAAAACAAAAAGAATAAGGGAAAATCTTAAAAACTAAATAGACAAATTTTTATGCCAGGATACATGTAAAGGGGACCCTACAAATGATCCTTTCTTTTGCTCTACTGGCGATGAAGCCGGTTTCTCCGATATAGTCATCTTATGAGCCACCTGCTTCGCCCATTTAGACGGTAAGGAGGTCGCCTCTGGTGGGGCCGATGTTTCAGAAGGAAATTATGGGTCCTCTTCTTCTTTCATAGAGGCACTGGACCCCTCTGATACCTTCCTTCCGAAGGTAACTGATCTCGGATGTGCTTGAAGACGGCCGAGGAAGCCTCCATCTTGGTTCCAACGATGAAGCTCCGTTCCCGATTGTTCCCCAAGAAAAACTTATTCGTCGACCAGTAAAACATCATGGCGGAATGCAAGATGTGTATTTCAGGAAAGCCCGCGGGCACAGTGAAGCTTTTCAGTGTTTCAGGGTGGAGGCCATACTACTGGTGGAGGTGAAAACCACTTAAAACATTGCAGACCATGGCAGACATGAGGACAAGACGATATCCAAATACTAGCTTTACGATCGACATAATGAGGTTCCTGCTCATTCTTCCTACGAAGCCTGAACTGTCGGAAGTCAAACAAGTGCGTAGCCATATCATCAAAAAGGTAGCCAGTACCGCCTTTCGAGTCACGGCAGACAAATTTTGACAAAAATAGTTGTGGACTGAAGAGGTTAATTATTCCTCAGCGTCCACCGAGGGGAATTTCTCCCCCGTTGCTGCCATCAACGCATCAACTTTAGTAGAAATATGTTCCCTATGAGTAGTGATATTAACCAGCCTCGATCCTGCGGCATGTTCAGTGAAGACGTAATCTCTCCAGGATAAAACATGAGGGTGAGTTTTCTAAGCATACTGGCACTGGCATACTTGGTGATATATGGCATAACAAATCTTCGTATATGTCTATCATCTCAGGCTGTTGTGCGTCCAGCCCTATGAACTCCTCATTACAGGGAGTATATTCCTCGTATGGCACATTAACCCAGAGAAGTCTCGCGATATCAAACATCTCATGGAGAGCTAGCCCTAACTCTCCTCTAGGAGTATAGAACATCCTGATATGGTGTTTGTATAACTACATCAGAGCCAGAAACATTTGCTGGTTGATTTCCATCCCATACTCAGTGGCTCTGATAGCATAGTATAAGCCAATCTGTTTCAGCTTCGTCTCGTACTTGGCCAATATCCACAAGGTCTAGTTACGCTATTTAGAGTCAGGGTTGACCCAACCTTCAACCCAAAAATCTCCCTTCAGGTACGAGATTTCATCTATGAGAAGCCGATTGGAAAAAGGAAAGCCCCAAAAGGATGATTGTCTGGTCTTAAATCGTTGAAAAGGATCCCCGGACGCAATACCATCAAAGAGTAAGATGGTCCGTTATAGACATATGTAAAAGCATATTTTTTTTGCAGAGCAGGAGTCCAGATTGAAGTGGGCCTGCCAACACTCCCCTGAATAGGGGCCAATTCCCATTCTATATGGCACCTTTCGGCCAAAATGTGAAGACCGAAAGCGGAAGTTGTCGTTCGATCGGTGGAACATATAGACTAAGGTTGTAATTGCCAAAGTACCACTCTTCCTTGATCTTCAGGATCCTTGTTTCTTTGGAGACTAACTTATCTCTGAAAAAGAATTGTGGCTTCAGCATTTCAACACCAGCGTTACTTTCAGCCAAGAATTTGCCTCAACCCATCATATGTTGGAGGTCTCTCATGGCCAGTGGACTAGAAGGTTAATCTTGAGCAATTAATTCTCTTACAGGGTTAACCACCTCCTCGTCAAAGTTCACGCCTAGGGCACAGACAAATGAGTCAAAGAGGAGCTCGTCGAACAGGGGGATAACCATGTAAACTGTACAGAAGCAAGCAAAAAGTTAGAAAAATTCCTAGAAAGACATTCACAAAAAGAAAACAAAAGTAAGCTTCAACACATGCATTGTTCAGAGGCCATGCAGATCAGCAAGGAAGCTTCAGCACAGGCACTGTTCAGCAGCCATGCGCATCAACGAGGAAGCTTTAGCATAGGCACTATTCAGCGGCCATGCGTGTCAGCAAGCAAGCTTCAGTGCAGGCACTATTTAGTGGCCATGTACGCTAGAAAGCAAGCTTTGGTGCATATACTTTGTCAGTAGACATGCGAGTCAGCACGTGTCAGCACATCTTCTAGACATACTTTAAAAAGTTGTCAACCCCTTGACCAATTTTTTTCTCTTATTTATTAAATTAAAACCCATCCTTTATTGTCTTATTTATTGTTATGTTTTATACTTTATTTTCTTTACTTAAAATACCAATGGAGGACCAAAGGGTGGTATAGGAATGAATAGGGACCTTAGTGCAAAATATTCTTATTTCAAATTCTTTTTTAACCGAGCACCCAACCACTTTGTTCGATTTGAATTTGAAATTGAAATCTCCAAAAACTTAGATAAGACCAATTCAGATTCTCCCTATCTCCTTCCATGCGATCAAACATCATATAATAGGAGAGGATGGCAACCGACCTTCTAGGAGCTCTGTTCAAACAACAGATTTAGAGAAGGAATTTCTCCAAATCTTCTCGAGATCAGGACTCAACCCTGAGTTCTAATCCAAAACTCAAGTCCAATCCTATCTAATTCTAGTATAAATATAGGGGAACCAATCATCTACTTTGCTACACCCTTGCGCCCAGTTCGTGAAAGCTGCTATCGAGAGAGATTGCTCGGTGCAGAGGGGCTGTCGATTCTTAAAAAGGTAATCACTTTCCACATACTACCAATCACTCACTTTTTGAATCTTAGTATAGATTCGATTTTACTCTCAATAGTAGGGTAGATGACTGTGTTAATGCCGTGGAGAACTAATGGAATATATGGTTAACTCTGGGACTTAACACCTACCATATAACATGAATAGGGACCATCCCATTCGTAACTAGCGTCTAGTAAGAATATCATAGATACTTGATGTACCATCAAGTGTGTATCAGGCTCATAGGTAAACATCTATGGGTGGACAGATAAAAACTGTTCTATATATATTGATATTTCGACTTTACACCTAGTATTAGCTTGCACAAGATGTGTCGAATTGCCCTAGTCCGGTTGGACATGATTATAGAGATACTAATGAGTACGAGATGCAAACAAGTAGGGTATCAGAAATTGGAGGATCCCCTGTAACATGTTTCAAATACAACTTGTGGGTGGTATGTCTTAGTGAAAGCATTAAAAGAACAGTAGGGAGTCGGGGGCCATTGGGTATCAGAGATGACACTTGGTATTGGGTAGTAGAATTGGTAATAATAATTGATATCTTAATTGATCTTGATATCAACTTGATTCTGATACCCCACCCGGCTCTTGGTATTCGAAGGTAGGTGTATCAGAACACCCCACCATTACCTGGGTACAGCCTAGGCTCTGACATGCTTAGGAGGATACCCTATGTAGTTACAAGTATATGGATACATAACTTGGGATGTACCATTTATCGGGTTATGCTAAGGGTATCAGATATTAAACAGGGGGTGAGTGGCTATCCAATTGTTAGAGGAAAACTAGACTCTTCATATTAGCCATTATTGTTGCATCTACTTTGTTCACCATACCCTAGTTGTTAGATATCAGTTGGGTCATTTAGTCGAGATATCAGGAAAAATAGGGATAGATATGTGCAAGATAGGCACCCCTGAAAGCTACATGATAGGCATATGTTTGTTGTTCCTCCACCTTTTTGGAGGACTATCCCGGTTATCCCAAACGTTCTTCAGTCGAGATATCAGTTGGATTTATTATTGTAGTGAATTTAGTCTTAAGTGCTACATGATAGGCATATGTGACCAGGTATAGGTAGTCATGTATGCTGGGCATGTAACCCCTGTTTCTCAAAAAATAATTATTTTATTTTATTGTGTTTGAAAGTAATTTATTTTTGAAACTTTGTAAAAGATATTTAATATTTTTTCTGCATTTCAAAATATAGTTTATAATTAACGGTTTGAAAGTACTATTTAGTTTTAATAAATATTTGTTCTTGAAATTTTATTATTGAAATTATAAAGTTATTTATTATTATGTTTGGATTTTGAAAACAAATAATATTGGTTTTGAAAATAGTTTGAAAATCATGATTATTTTTGGAGCAATAAAAAGATTTAGTAACTTAGTTTGAATAAGATTTAGATTTATAAAATATATTTTACCTTATTTGATAACATCAAACATTATTTAAAATACTTATGGTGACTAATTCTGGCGTTAAGAATTATCTAATCTAGATTTGAAATATTATTTGATTGAACGATTTATCTATTATATGATTTAAATTGCTTCTAGGATATGGGAGCTATATCTTAAATATCTAGGCTAAAATTAACTTGGTAAGGATACTAGAGTGTCATTACTATCTAGCAAGCACTACCTTAGTCTAGTTACACTAGCATTAATTACCTATAATTCCTACCATGTCTACACTCACACATTATACCCCAAGCCGTCCTGCATCAAATAGGCATGGTAGGCCTGCCTTCATTCCTCACTCTCTAAAGCACACATACACATATATTTGTATATCACAGTTAGATGAATAGATATATACATCTATATAGAAGCACACAACTGATACACTCTAAGGGTCGATTTTTCAGGAAAAACTTCACTTATTCAGTGACTTTGGTAAAGCGAATGTCCAAACTCCAGGAAAAACTTCACTTATTCAGTGACTTATGAAGATGAAGAACTCGCACTGTCCTTGACACAGTGAACATATACACCATGAACCAAAACTCCATATTCATATTTACTAATCCAAACACCACCAAACTAATAGATAACACCCAATATGGATAACACATTATTTAGCCAATATATAAATCCAGATGAATTTGAGAAGCAAAGCCCCTCGCCGCCCCCCGACCAAAGCCCGCCGCCCCAAGCCCGCCGCCCAGCCCCCGACGCCCCCGCCCCAAACCTGCCGTCCAGCCCCCGACGCCCCCGCCCCAAGCCTACCGCCCAGGCCCCGTCCCAAGCCAGCCGTCCAGCCCCCGACGCCCCCGTCCCAAGTTCGTCGCCCAGCCCCCGACACCTCCGCCCCAAGCCCGCCGTCCAGCCCCCGACGCCCCCGTCCCAAGCCCGCCGCCCCCTTTGCCCCTACGACACCGCGAGAGAGAGAGAGGGAGACATCGAGAGAGAAAGAGAAAGAGAGAGGGGATTACCTTCGGAAGAGAAAGAAGAGAAGACGCCGACGTCGATCACCGAAGCCGCGGGAGAGAGAGAAGAGAGAGAGTAAATTTGGGGGGAATGCGAAAAGTTCCTCCCGCCGTTTCAATTTAAGTCTGGAACGTATATGTAGCGACGGACTAGCGGCGGATATTAATCCGTCACCCGTTAGTCGCCATTTTTGATACTTGCTGACTGAATATCCGTCGCTACGTAGTTGAAGAATTGTCCCGCCAATTCTCCACACAATTTCTGCCAAATAATCGACTGCATAGCGCGGCTGACTATCCGTCGCTATATCTCCGACGTCCTAGCGACAGATGTGCGACCTTTCCTACCCCTAAAAATAAAATAAAAAAAGTAACGGCTTGTCGTCGGTAATCCGTTAGCTAGTTGCCACAAAGCCGTCGCTAACGCCGACGAAAAATTTCTGTCGCTATTTTTCGATCGCTAATTTACTGTAATTTGGTAGTGTATATAATGTGTACTTTTTCATCAGTGTTCCGAAACTTCAAACGGATCGTGATTTCGATTCCTGGTTCTGCTGAAATCTCGAAAATACCGAAACGTGTCAAATTTCGGACAACTGACACTCCACGAATTTTCCAGAAATTTAGGTTACAATTATTTGAAAATAAATTTTATATTCAGAAAATATACCTCGATACGGTTACAACAAAAAAAACTGTAGGTCAAACGGAGTCCGGAGTTGGAAGTTGTGGCCCTTCGAAGTTGGTAAAACATTTGAAAAGAAAGACTGAATTTATGACAAATTTGGGGTAATTATGACGAAAAATAGAAAAATTTTGGAAAAGAAGGTATGAGAGATTATTTTAGTTTATAGGTTCAATATATATACATAATAGAAAGCAATTAATGAATTAGGATATAATTAGAACTCAATCAATAAAGATATGATTAGGATTACCAACTAATTTGGATAAGAATATGATTAGTTCAAATAAGAAATAATCTATCTAATACTAGACATGATTCAAATAGGATTAGAATTTCTAACGGACAAGTCTCTCCATAAATTTAAATCAAATAAATTATATAAATCCAAATCATATGAATTCAAATCCAAATCAAATCCAAATCAAATTCAACATAATAACTTTAAGATAAATTTAATGTTTATCAAAGCAATTTAAATCATATAATAGATAAATCGTTCAATCAAATAATATTTTAAATCTAGATTAGATAATTCTTAATACCAGAATTAGTCACCATAAGTATTTTAAATAATGTTTGATGTTATCAAATAAGGTAAAATATATTTTATAAATCTAAATCTTATTCAAACTAAGTTACTAAATCTTTTTACTGCTCCAAAAATAATCATGATTTTCAAACTATTTTCAAAACCGATATTATTTTTTTTGAAAATCCAAACATAATAATAAATAACTTTATAATTTCAATAATAAAATTTCAAGAACAAATATTTATTAAAACTAAATAGTACTTTCAAATCGTTAATTACAAACTATATTTTGAAATGCAGAAAAAATATTAAATATCTTTTACAAAGTTTCAAAAATAAATTACTTTCAAACACAATAAAATAAAATAATTTTTTTGAGAAACAGGGGTTACATGCCCAGCATACAGGACTACCTACACCTGGTCACATATGCCTATCATGTAACATTTAAGACTAAATTTACTACAAAAATAAATCCAACTGATATCTCGACTGGAGAACGTTTGGGATAACCGGGATAGTCCTCCAAACAGGTGGAGGAGCACCCCTGAAAGCTGTAGATACTCCTACTTGAGTAGAAGTAAGAGGTGTTGCAGTCCCCAACATCCTACCGAATCGGACGAGAGCTGGCAGACCTTTCGGTAGTATCTGCTGCACCGGAGTAATGGGATCTATTCTTCGCCATCCTAAAGACAGATCAAACAAGGAAATCAATACTAAGTAGAAAACGATATTACCAAATAAGGACAGTTTAATACACGTCCAGTCTTTTACTGCAGTAACCATACCGAGTTTTGGGTTAAATCTCATAGGCATATCATGTCCAATCTTTCGTTGCAGTAACCATCTATGCTTAGTCCCTATTTAAGGCATGGTATGAGTCTAGGATTTACGAACAGTTGGTGGTTCAACTCATATCATTTGTTCAGTCCTCATGTATATGTCGATTATGGCTTCACGTATAATCGAGTTATCGTAGAATAAACATGTTCAGCTTAAATCAATCACATAACCATCTTGTGCTCTGAAACACTTATATTTTTTACATTTCATATATTCTCTATTCTATTTTTATGTACCCAGTTAACTTATTTATATCTTTTGTATTCCTGTACTTCCTTTATAGCATGTCATGTATCTTATTCTATTGCTAGTTCTATATTTTCTACCATATTTTGGAACTGCTTTCGGAGTTATGTATTCGCTCCAATCCTGACAAGATATGTTGATAAATTTTACAGAGAACTTGGAGGACTTCTGCACCACTTACTATGGCATAGACCAAGATGACACTTGCGACCTGGATCATTAGAATGATCCAGCTAGCCTAGAGGAGACACCAGTAGTTCCTAGATTAGACTGCTAGGATATTATTTGGATTTGTCTCAACTACTTTGTTATGTTATTATTTCGTACTCTGTGTGTCGTGTTGATAACACTTAAACCTATATCCATTTCTGGATTGTATCGTACTTGGATATTTTCTATCTATTCTATATTGTATGGTTATCTATCTTTAGTATATTGTGATTGAGTTGTATCTTCTGTGATTGTCCTTCGATTGAAAAGTATATACTGGACAGGTACATTATATTGTATTAGATGTTGTTGAGACGTTGGACAGCATTCTACCGTCGACACTATAACGTAGGTTGGATGTAACCAAGGTCTCGTGCCCTTTAACTGGGTGTGGGTCGTAATACATTTTTAGTGGTGGCCCATGAAGTCCAGGTCCTGAGTTTTGTCTCAGTTCTGTTGTAGTACTCGAACTGGAGTATTGTTTTGGGATAAATCCCATAGGCATATCATGTCCGGTCTTTCTCTGTAGTAACCATGCGACATCTGAAATATAAACTATGAATATAAAACTAAAAAGGACATATACAACAGTACATTGACTCGACAATGTAATCACTGAACAAATAAATGGACTGTACTACCAAATATTGCAATGGACAGAATAGGTGAAGCAGTGAACAGAGAATTTTATACCAAAGCCCCAATCCAACATCCCACATTCTAAATCCACACTAATCAACTATATACTCTGGCCTATGATAACTCATTATAATGCAACTTGAAACAAGGCTTCAAATCTGAAATTAGAATATCAAATACCCTAATGGCCATTTCATCAAACAACTGGTGTGCGTATTCGATACAGTGCGATACGCCCATGATACATACTCCAAATAGACCCAAACTTGACCAAAGGCATGTCTAATATAATAGGGGTCCAAATGAATGCATCTACACTAATGAAAAGAAAATTAGAGGATTTAGAGGGCTCTTACCAATTGGGAGTTGGATTCCCAATGAACAATTCCCAGATGTAGATCCCCACAAAGCTCCAAGGGCCAAATTGCTCCAAGTGCTCCTAAGCTTGCCAATAGAGGCTTCTTCTCTTCAAGGAGAAGAGATTGAAATTGGTTTGAGGGAATTTGGACTCAATTTGGGAGATGGAGGAAATTTGGAGAAGAAGAACTAATTTAGGGTTAGGGTTTCAATAAAAGGGGGAAGAAGAAGAAGTTATTACTTAAATAGGCAATTAGGAAGGCTACTTGTGGCCGGCCAAGAAAGGTGGGCTAGGGTTTGGTTATGTGCAATGTCTAAGAGGCCTTTTCTACTTATCATGTCAAGTCTATTTGGTAACGGCCTAAACTAACATAGTGTTTTAGTCAATTTCCAATTAATCCCTTAGTTAGATTTGAAGCTAACTAACTAAAATAGAAATGAATCTAAGATTGTCTAATCTCGCTAAGTCTTCTTTGGCCATGACTAACATCTAATCAATGTTATTCTAAGGTTTTACCAAATTATGATACTAACACATTTCATTAATTAATGATTTTTACTATGATCAAATTACTAAAATACCCTTATTCTAGAATGTGGTAGTGACACTCGCAGCCCCCTTTGGCTCGGTCATTGGACGAGCTATGGATGACCGCCATTGGTGGTCTTCAGAGGGGTATGTACGACGGTACGGGATCCTATGACGCCTTTGTGGCAACGTAGTCATCCAGGACCGCTTCTGGCAGTGTGCATTCCCTACAGCCCTCATAGGAGTCGGTCCGAGTGGAGGAACTGTGTCGCCAGGTTATTGACCTACATAACGAACTATTATGGAGAATTGTGGAGAAGCCCCAGTCTCGGTCGCAAATGGACGATACGGCGCTCACCGTACGATTTGATATGCTCGAGTGCACCATTAGAGAGACGAGCGAGAGGAAGAATCGTGCCATTCAGGTGGTACAGGAGATGATAAATCATGCCGTTCAGGCGGTACAGGAGTTGCAGGTGGCCATAGGCGATCAGCTTTTGAGACTAGCGGCTATTATGGATTCTACCAAATCTAGACTGCTAGCCATGGAGTAGATGCTTCTTTATCGTGCGTTGGCATCCACACTAAGTGTATCGGTTCTACTGCATCCTCCTGCTATTGATGAGTCATCTTAGATGACGCTGACACCAGCGCAGTATAGGTTTATGCTGTCCCAGATGTAGGGTCGTAGTCCTCCTCCTAACCAGGCGTAGTTCTTTATTGAACTTATCTTCATGTGTTGTGTTGTTGTTTGCTGACCCATTATTGGGTCCTTATGTATTTATTTTATACATTTAGTAACAGTTTGTGTTATGTTGACCCATTGTTGAAATATTATTGGACAAACTCTTATTATAGCCGTTTCGTAGTGGATTAGTTATATTTGACTGCTTATGTCTTTCTTATTATTGGATTCTATTTGTTTGATCATTGGTAGTGTCTTTTCATCATTTGTCTCTATATTGGTTTACATTTGTTGAGTGTTCCACCAAAGGGGTCGACGAAGCCAAGGAATTCTACGGAGGGTTTCTCCGGGTCTATTATTTGCAAACTGTCATTTAAAATGTAGATAGATTCTGGATAGAAAATCAAACATAACTCTGATTTTTTTTCTATTTTTTTGGAAATTTAGTGACACAAAGCGACATTTACCGATGACTGGCGATGCATTTTTACGTCACTAACTTGTATTAGGACGTCGCTAAATTGAAAAGAAAACATCGCAAACAGTCACTAGGCATCGCTAAACAGCTGATACGGCAAACTCGCCATGTCAGTAAAGAAGTCTACTAATGTAGCAAATTACGTCACTAATCATATATCGGAACGTCGCTAACTTGTACCTTAGACGTCGTTGACAGTCGCCAGACGCCGATAATATTGTTATGTGGCAAACCCAATATGTCAGCAAATACGTCACTAAACTTCGCAAATGACATCGCTAACAGCTGAACTATAAGCGACAATTAGCAACGAATATTTGCATCGCTACTTTCCAACGCCTCATCAGCAAACGTCGCTATCCACTAAAAAGCTTGCTACGTGTTGGCGTCGCAAATATATGTCGCCATGGCGACGAATAGCGACGAATCCTGTGTTAGCGACCTAAAAATACGCGATAAGGTGACTTCATCACTAATTTCGTCGCTAAACTAAATCAGCAATGTTTTTCCCATTTAGCAAAATTTGTGGACGTCGCTAAAGTGACTTATTTTGGTAGTGTAATCAATGGACCAACTTATATTATGTACAAAAAACTTGGAGACAAATCGACAACCACTTAACTGTATTGTTGAATACACTATCTTGCATTTGGATAAGTTCAACTACACAATAACTAAAAATTCTTTGCCTACGTTTTCAATTTTCACTTTCTTTTTATCTTTTTGTTTCTTAATTGCTTATCTGGCTTTTCATCCTTCCTTTTGTTACTCACACATAGCTCAGCCTACACACACATCACACGATTGGCCCAGTTTATCCCCTCCTTCCTAAGGATGCTGCCAATTGGAGTCTCGAGCAGATAGATATATCTAAACCTCTGCTACGGAGAACGAAGGTTCTAATGGAGAATGGCTATGTTTGTACAGCTGATTCGAAATATAAAAGTTTACCAATTTTTTGTCTATTTTATGGCAGACTAGGACATGGCTTATCAAATACACCATCCAGTTCATGACATCCATCCACTTCTAATCATGTATCCCAAAATGAGTCTAATATTTCTTCTCTTACATACATACACCACCAATGAATATGCCATTACTCTTAATTTCTATTCCATTTCTTAATCTGCCCTCACTACTCCCTCTGCCATTGCCACCAACACTTTCATTCATTCCCATTCCCTAAACTTCGGAGGAAGCTCAACCGAACCAAACCTACTTACACCAATACAAACTTTCTAACAAATCACATTCATAACCTACAGATATCAGTATTTGAAGATGGGGAGTTCACCAATGTCTCTACATGACCCAATAAAAGACCTTCTATCACCCAACTTGATGATATGGAGGGGGCTGACCTTATCACAAAATTGTTAGGGTTTGAGGAATGACCCGACAATTCGATCCTTACAGTTATTTCTTCGGTCATCTAGATCATCCATCACTTTTCTATCTGAAACTAGGTGTTTATCAGATTCTGCATCCTCCCTCACTCAAATCCTTGGCTTCGACCATAGTGTGGCAGTTCCTTCTACGACAAGATCATGAGGACTTCTATTACTCTATAAGTCTAGCATCAAATTGGATGTTATCTCTACATCCCATAACCATATTCACACCTATATACATGGCTTATGGAACTTGACTTCCATTAACACGTTATCGATTCTTGGTGTAGCAATAACCATGAAGCTAATCTTCCTGCTAAGCTACAATCGCTCCTATCGTGCCTACATTACTGCAAGAAAAAGAGAACTGGAAATCTTAGCAAACACATCAAAGTCCAGGAAGATAAACTTCTCCAACTGCAACATTAACCTGCCAGCCATTGAGGGAAGACTTCCAAGAGGAAAACAACAACCACATCATTCTAAACAAACTTTTGTACCAAGAGGAGTTCTACTGAAAGCAGAGGTCTAGAATATCATGGCTCAGAGAAGGGGATAGAAATATCTAAAAAAATGTCTGTCCTGTATAGAAGACACAAAAATAATATCACTAGCATGATTGGAGAATATTGAAATATCATATGATCATGAGGACATATCCAATACTATAATAAACCACTTCAAGGCAATATTCCAAGCTGCTGATACTACCCAGTTTCCTCAAGCAATCATGAACGACCTACAGAAGTTCTCTCCACAAGAGGATGACGCGCTTCATGTTGTACCTTCTACATATGAGATTTATCACACCATTAAAGTAATGAGCCCATCAAAAGCCCCGGGCCCTGATGGTTTTCCAACATTTTTTTATCAACAATTCTGGGATATGGTTGGACCAGAGGTAATCAATCTCATTTATCAATTCTTTCACAACAATATTATGCCTTCCATCCTTAATCACACCTAGATTGCTTTAATACCCAAGAAACTAAACACCAATTGTCCTTTGGATTTTCGGCCAAAATATCTTTGCTTAATGTTATTTAAAAAACGATCATGAAAATTTCTAGTCACCAGGATTCGACTTGTTTTTTATAAACTTATATCACCTACCCAAAATGCATTTGTCCCCAGGAGACAAGTTTGCGATAACACTTGTTGGTGTTTTTACTTTCCTTTGGAAACTTTTAGTCCCACATTGGAAAACTATCAAAGTGTAATATAAAGCTATGCTTGTATTTGATTATGCACATGGGGTGAGGTAGCCCATGTGGGTTGATTTTCCTTGAGGGTTAAGTTTAAATCACAAAGAACAAACCTTTGTTTTTTCACTATCTTTAGGTTCCATAGGAGCTAAGCCCCTTAGGGGCTTAGCGACTCATACTCCGACTTGCACGTAGGACGCAATGTGGTACTTTGATGACGCACTTTGCACTTAGGATGTCAGTATTGTTGTATGGTGTACTTTGCACTTAGCATGTCCATATGCATATGCATCCATGTGCAATGTAGTCACGCATATATGCTTCCATCTGCATTAGCAGCCAGACGCATATGTGGTCTAGCACATTTGCGGTTAGACGCATTAGCGTCTAAGTGCATATATTACGATACACGTTTGCTGTATGTGTATATGCGTCCATGCGTTATGCATTCATGCGCCATGCAACTAGGCACATGCGCATGGTTGTTTCGACACGCAGCGGCACTATCAACGTACAGCATACAGCGTTTTGTTGTCAATGTGTGGCATGCTGCAACAGATGCGCATTGGGAGCATGTGCGCAGTTCCAGTTATCAGTGTACGGCGTGCTGCGGCTCTGATAGTGCGCTGCAAGCTGCTGTGTCGGCACATGCACCACATATGCACCCAGACTTTATAGAATTTGGTCGACCTGCGCATATGCACGCATGGGTGCCGGCCTGCTCTATAAATAGAGTACCAGATCCTTCATTTGAGGGAGTTGGAAGAGAGAGAAAGTAAGTGCCACTAAATCCTACTCCAGCAAGTCCATGCACCAGCAGCGCCTCTAAGTCTATGCGTGCATGGAGGGGTTTTTTCATTTTAAGTTCTGAATTCTTTTCGAAGGTGATGAAGAGTGTTCCAGAGGTTCATACTTGAACTTGATGATTCCTGGGGGCAGATTGAGTATAGGGTTAATCTTGCTTTGAGCACCGGTGACTTATTCACCATAGCAAGAAGATTTCCTCTGTGTTTCTTTTTTATTTTTTGTTCTACCTCGTCTACAAACGTAAAGAGGAGAACTCTTTTCCACTTTGTTGTAATATTTTGCATTTTCTTGAAGTCAGATTGTAATCTTTTCTTATTTCTTCATTTGCGTTGGCGTGAGTGCAGACTTAGTGTCTTGCAATAAGACTCTACGCCTCCCTCATAGTGTTGGCATGTAGGCTTCGTGTCTTGTCGAAGACTCTACGCCTTCCTTCGATTTCTCCATTCTTTAGATCTGTCTTTTGGATTAACAATCTCAAAGTAAGATCATAGAAATAAGATGGAGTCCAATATTCAAACCTTCTCGATACAATTTTTCACAAACTTGAGAAGTTTGATGGTGAACATTACAACATTTAGAAGAGGAATATTTCTTTTAATCTTCAACTTATCAATGTTGGCTACGTGTTGACAGATCCTTAACCTATCATTTATGAAGATAAAGGTGAACTTGCTATCGGTGATGCTACGGTCAAGCATGCCAAGTGGAAGAAAAACAATGACCTTTGTAGATTGTTGATTTTGAATGCTATGGACGACTCGATGCCAGAGTCCTACAGCAAGAAGGAGAAAGCTAGAGATGTTTGGAAATCTCTAGAGGAGCAGTACAAGAGTGACTAGAAGATGTCCAAAATCTATCTCGTTGAAAAGTTCTTCCCCATACAATTTGTAGATGGGAAGACGATATTGCCACAAGTTAAGTAACTTCTGAAGTTACAAATGAAGTTGGAGAAAAAGGGCATAAAACAAGAAGATAAGTTTATGGTGGGTGCGATAGTCACCAAACTTTCTCCAAGCCGGATCACCTTTAAGACTGACATGTATCGTAAGAAGATAGAAATCTGTAATGCTCCAGTTATAAAATACGTAGGACCAGGATATGTAAACATGTCAGCTTTGTATCGAGTGGACTCCAGTCCAACTCGAATACGTATAAACTGTCTAGAGGTCAAATTTAACTATATCTAGCAAGTCCAAATATATCTCAATCCATAGGATATCATCCCAAGTGAGAACCAAATGTGCCAATGTTGATCAAACAGTAATACATCGATTCCACAAGAATAAAATACTAAGAAAGACAATATGCTATAAAGTTGACTGGACCTTATTACAACTGTCTGAACAAGCTCATAACAAAGAAGTAAAACTTGTAAACTAGGCTATATCAGCAGAATAATCAATAATAATAAAACATATTAATGGAGGAATATGATAAATACAACTACTAATATACCTGAAATCCTAAAGAGGTAACCGTCAACTACCAACTATTCTATAAAGCCAGCTCAGTAACAACCTGGGGAGGTCACTAGGTCCTCAGGAGACATAACAAGGTATATAATATACATGATAAGTAATAATAAAAAGAATATTCGTATGTGTTTGCCTCACTTGCTAGTTTACATGATAATTAATAGCTCACTAAGCGATCATTGATGCAGTCAGTAAGTGCCTTCGATTATTCAAGATAGAAGGATAACGGTGCCCCAGAACCATGACATCCAGTAGTTGTCTTGCGTGCAAGAGGCTTCTATACCGCCCATTATTCCTGGCTCTATGTACACTATATAATGAAAGATAACAACTATAACCATTTAAGTATAAATTGCAGTTAAGGACAATCCTAACACCAGGCCCAGCCAAACAGAAAATCACTCATGGCACGTGTTGTGATACTAATGGGTGAACACGAAAGAACTCCAAGGCTCTGCTACATAGACAGAGGCATACGAAAATAACTAAACCCTAATTAAGAAGACATGATCATGAGTCATAACGGTCAGGTACTTCGGTAGAGTCATTCCTACCCCATGCTCTAGAACTATCCAGTCAAGTAAAGTATAAATTATGTACCAGTAACAAGTCAAGCAAGCTAGTAGTATATGCTATCACATAGTCTACAGCCATGAATATTGAAGTACGTGTAGGCAACTCTAGAGGGAGGGTGAATAGAGTATGTGTCGATAATACCCAATTAAAAATTAACTCTATACAAGTCCACCCAAAAGAAATAATAATCAGAGTATAAGTGTGGAATATAAATAGAGATCTGAGAAGCATACGCAAACACAGTAGTTTTTAACCTGGTTTTACCTGTGGAGGACTAGTCCAGGCCTGAGAAGTCTAGCTCAGGATTGAAATCCACTATTTGTGAAATAGCGTACAACCACATGCCTTTACTCAGAAGAGCACGCCAACTTCTTACAAATTCGTGGATGGCGAGACTTGGAATTGTTCAAGTGACTTCTTTTGAAACTCTTGTACACAAACTTCTAGTTGACTCGCACTGAGCACCTTGGGGGCTTGGAAAGTTTTGTGTCTAGTTAGATAAATAGAATAAGTTTTTGAATGTATAGGCTATAGGAGAAGAGAAGATGAGAAGATTCGATGATTGAAAATGAGTGAAATCAAGGTCTATATATACTAGTCCAGATAGGCAGAGTTCGGCCAGAACTATGTCCCAAATATTCAAATATTTAGCCGTTGGACAACTAGCAACCAGCAAACCTTAAAAATTAGTTCCTAAAATTAAGGGGGCAGAGTTCGGCCCAAACTCTGTGTGGGCAGAGTTCGGCCCGAACTTTGTCTCCTAGAGGACAGAAAGTTCAAGTAGGCTTTTTGGGCTTGGCAGGTTTTGGAGTTTGTTTGGTGGAGCTTGGGTATTATGTCTAGGGTTGAGATACTCAGTTTGACTCAACTTACAATAGCCTAGACTCAATCAAAAGTAAAAAAATATAGACTCAAATTACAAGTAACAGCAGCACTGTTGAAGTAATTGTCGATGATGTCTGTCTTAAACAGATATGTGATAACGTTCTGTTTTGGAGCTTTATGGAGCTTGATATATCAAGTTGGATTATAACAAATATCGTCTTATTAATTATCAGGATTAGGTTGACTGCGATCCAGTTTGGGTCAACAATCTCTCCATTTTGATACTTGACAAAAATACGTTATTTGTATGTCGCAACATTCATACCTGGACACATTGAATAAAGATGATAGCTCCCCGTAGATATACATGTCGGCTCTCCCGTAAATAGATATGTTCTGAGACAAGTTCTAATCCAAGCAAGCACAACATAATATATATAGAAGCTCAAAGCACATATCAAGTATTCCCAAAGCAAATATAAAGTATTCTCCTTCTTTGTCATTTAGCAAAATGAAATAATGGCTCCCCCATAAAAATAGACAAAGTGAATACATGCAATCACACAACTAGAAACCATAACCATAAAGAAAGAAAGTACTAGCAGTTTTATACCTCAATACTGAACCAAAGTGCATAGTTTTGAAAGAAATACAATGCATGACGGAAATATAAATACTAGAACTCAAAGTTTTTTAAAAAAACTACTACATAAAGTAAAATGAAACTATAGCCTAACAATAGCAGCATCAGCAGGTAATAAACCACGACCATCATGGAGCACGAGATGGACCAGCAAAGTATGAAGGGTCGCTGGCAGAGTGACGAGGGTCAACAAATACCGCGTTCGGGTCCAGATATCGCATGAACCATGTGTCGTCAATACGGTAACCTTCGTGAGAAGGGTCCTATACGATAGGGAACGACATAGTAGGATGGGTGGCCAGGGTATACTGAAGGTCGTGCAGCAACTTTCTGATAGCACTCATCTGAAGGGTGGTACGGTAGTCCAACTGGGTCCAGCGGTCGTCTTCCAAATAGAAGCGATCATGCAACATCGCCTGGACGGATTCAAGAGTAGTAGGAGGATCATCAGGAGCATCAAATCATAGGATACAGCACCAGTAATAGTCCTACGTACCTTAGACAGAGAGGTAGGAGCAAGTAGGAACTGACAGTCATCAAGAGGGATGTTGAAGGCACGAAAAATCTTTGGAAGGTACATGGCATAGACTAAGGATTTTGGTTTTGGTCTCGCACGAATCATCGTATCCATCATCGTGCGAGGAAAGTTGAACGAAAGACAAAAGTGAAGATGATATAGAGCCGATATCTTAAGATAGGTGACTTCATCGGTAGATCCCGCTTTGGGCAAGATCGAGGAAAAGTTGATCCGATGGAGTTCATAAAAATAGTTGTTGAGATATTTGGATCAATGCTTGCGAGGACGTGCGTTAGGAGAACACAATGCATCCTTGAAACCCTCAAGAGTGGTATTATCAGGAATTTCAAACTGTCGGGCATCAACAAGTTTTTCCTGAAAGTTCGAAATCGTCGAAAGATATGTCAATACCGACGATGCGAGAATAAATTCTAGTGTCGTCATGAGTTAAATTACAGTAAAACATCTGTATGACATTGAGATAGACAAGAGATGAAGTTGTGACAAGTTCATCTAGGCATAAATCGTGAAAAAATGCGTCATATGTCAAAAAAATTGTAAAGTTTATCGGATGGCCCGGGAAAACACTACGTGAGCGAAAGTCCATGTACCACTGATTGGACGCATCCAATGAGACAAAAATTTGCTCATTGTAGGTGTTTGGATTTGGTGGAGGTGGTAGATTGAACAAAGGATGACTAGGAGAAGGAGGAGGAGAAGGGTTAGATGAAGATGCCCCCTCACTTTTCAACCTATTTCCTCTACCAAATAACTTTGGAGCCATTGATAATGAAAAGATAAATTTGAAAGAGGTGAAAAATAGGAGTTATACCTTACAAAAGTAGTTGCAGGTGGAAGAGATCCACCAAAAACCCTTAAATCTTGAGTTTGGGGAAAGATAGCCCTAAGAATTGAGATTTCTAGGGTTAGGGTTTGAGGAGAAAGGGTTTTGAGGGAGGTAAGAGAAAAGTGGTGTGAGAGAGAGAGAGAGAGAGTTTGGGTATATGAGTATTAGGGCTAGTTGGTCGGGTTAAATTGTGGCCATCAGATCAAAAATTGGATGGCTAGATGCAGCTGGGGTTCTGGAAGCAGGCACACCGAGTTCGGCCCGAACTCTGTGTAGGGCAGAGTTCTTCCCGAGTTCTGTGGCTCTGGCTCCAGAACAGAAAAATGTTTAAAAAGACATTTTTGATAGAAAAACCTTGAATTTGAAATATTGAATGTTACAAGCCATAAAAATAGTGTAGCCATATAATAAATATTATTTAAAACGATGATCATCATAGTGAAACTACTATAGGTTAGTTGTAGGGGCCGGATCCCAACTAGTAGTAGTCTGAAGACTAGTGCACCGTATTGCTTAGGCTTTTACGCCTTGTTGTCAAAAGGGCCCTTTCGGCTTATACCCAAAGCAATGTTACCATGAATGATATACGTTATAATCGTTATTTATGCAGGTACAACTTATTGTATGACAGTTTCATCCAAAATTCCTAACACTCGACGAAGAAAATTGAAGCGCTCTTCGGCTAGTTGTTTTGTAAAGAAATCTGCTAGCTAATATTCAGTATCAATGAATTCTAAGTTAAAAGTGTCGTGTTGTTGATGATCACGCAAGAAAGGATGTCTAATCTCTCTATGCTTTGTGCGTGAGTGACATACTGGGTTTTTAGTCAAATTTATTGTACTAGTATTATCACAGAAGATAGGTATGTGCTTCAATAGTGAGTTATAGTCTTCAAGAGTTTGCTTCATCCACATAATCTGTGCACAACAACGACCAGCTGCGATGTACTTAGCTTCTGTTGTGGATAGTGCAACAGAATTTTGCTTCTTGATAAACCATGAGACTAAAGCCTCTCCTAACGAATGACAAGTGTCGCTGGTACTCTTACGGTCGACTTTGTATCCCGCAAAATCAGCATTGGAATATCCGATTAAGTCAAAGGAAGTGGTTTTGGGATACCACAAGCCTACTGTAATCATTCCTTTAAGATATCTAAAGATACGCTTAATAGCGTCATGTGTAATTCTTTAGGGTTAGCTTGATATCTAACACATAAGGAAACGCTAAACATAATATCGGGACGACTAGCAGTTAAATACAATAGACTACCAATCATGCCTCGATACTTACGTTGATCGACTGGTTTGCCACTTTTATCAGGTTCCAGCTTTGTTTAGTAGCCATAGAAGTGCTGACAGGTTTGATGTTGTCAAGCTCAAACTTTTTTAGCATGTCCTTTGTATACTTTGAATGACTGATGAAGAAGTCATGCGAGTATTGTTTGATTTGTAGTCCAAGGAAGTAGTTGAGCTTCCCCATTATGCTCATCTCAAACTCGTTCTGCGTACACATTACAAAATCTTTGCATAGACCCTCATTAGTAGACCTAAATATGATATCATCTACATAGATTTGTACTAACAAAACAGTGTCATCAAACAATTTTATGAAAAGTGTAGTGTCAATTTTCCCTTTTGAAAAACCTTTATCAAGTAAGAAAGTACTAAGGCGTTCATACCAAGCTCGAAGAGCTTGTTTGAGGTAATAAAGAGCTTTCTTGAGTTTAAAAACATGGTCGGAAAATTTATGATTTTCAAAACCAGGGGGTTGCTTGACAAAAACCTCTTCTTTAATAAAACCATTTAGAAAAGCACTTTTCATATCCGTTTGAAAAAGTTTAAAGTTTTAGAAATTTGTAAAAGCACAAAGCATCCGAATAGATTCAAGCCGTACAACAGGAGAATACGTCTCATCGTAGTCGATACCCTCCTCTTGGTTGTATCATTGAGCTACAAGATGAGCCTTGTTGTGAGTGACCGAACCATCCTCGTTAACTTTGTTGCGAAAAATCCATTTGGTACCAATGATTGAATGATCAGCAGGTCAAGCAACAAGTTCCCAAACCTGATTTCGTTCAAATTGGTTGAGCTCTTATTGCATTGCAGATATCCAAAATTCATCGTTAATAGCTTCTAAAACATTTTTAGGTTCAATTTGAGAAATAAAGGCAGTGCTAGCAATAGAATCTCTTAAAGACGATCGAGTAGTTACCTCTTTCGATACCTCACCTATTACCAAGTTTTTTGGATGTGGAGGTTTGAATAGGAACTTCTTTGGTAAGCTCTCCAGAGAACTGCTTTCGGATGGTGTATCCACAAGAGTGGAAGTTGATGGTTCATCATCATCGGGATGAAAGTTGTACTATTGTCCTCATCAAAAGTTATGTTAGTAGACTCTTCAACAATCATGGAGCGTTTGTTGAACACTCTATATCCCTTACTCTTGGCAGCATAACCAAGAAGAATACCTTTGTCAGCTTTGGCATCAAACTTGTCTAAGTTGTCTTTGGTATTCAGGATAAAGTAGCGACAGCCATACACTCGAAAGTAAGAAACATTTGGAGTTCTACCAAACTAAAGCTCATAGGGTATTTTCTTCGAAATAGGTCGAATCAAAATCCTATTCAAAACATGGCACACTATGCTGACAACTTCTGCCCAAAAAAATTTTAGAAGAGAAAACTGATTCAGCATGACACTAGCCATATCGCCAAAAGTTCTATTCTTCTGCTCTACAACACCAATTTGTTGAGGAGTTCTAGGACTAGAAAACTCATGATTAAAGCAATTTAAATCACAAAACTTTTCAAAATCAAAATTTTTTAATTCGCCACCATGATAACTTCGGATACGAGTAATCATGTAGCCTTTTTCGTTTTGGACCTTTTTAGCAAAACCTTTGAAAACTGAAATGGTATCCCTTTTATTTGCAAAAAAGAAAACCCAAGTGAATATTGAAAAGTCATCAATAATAACGAATGCATAGAGTTTCCCACCAAGACTTTCTACTCTACTAGGACCAAATAAATCCATATGGAGTAATTGCAAAGGTCGAGTGGTACTTACAGTGTTGATGTATTTAAAAGAAGATTTGGTAGCTTTATTCTTTTCACATTCGACACATACCGTATCCTTTTTTAATGTGATTTTAGGCAATCCTCTTACTAGCTTCTTGGTAGTTAGTATCGATATGGTATCCATGTTAGCATGACCAAGACGATGATGCCATAGTAGCCTTTCATCTTTGTGGGCGTAAAGGCATCTACCGGCACTGTTAGTACCTCTATATAGATAGAAAATATATATGTTATCTTCCCTTATCCCTTCGAAAGCGATGTCTCCAGATGATCTATCATAGATAAAGCATTTAGTTTTACCGAAGTTAATATCATATCCGTGATCAGCAAGATGACTAATACTGAGCAGGTTATGCTTTAACTTGGTCACTAAACAGACATCCTTAATAACGGAAGAAGGAGGATAACAAATGGTACAGTTACCTATGATATAGCCTTTCAGATTTGTAAACCCCCTAAATGTTTTTACTACAATTTTTATTGTTGGTGTTAATTTTATTTTTCGTATTTATACGTCACGTACGAGTTCGCATTTTTCGTGGTGGCTCGACGAGTACGAATGTGTGTGAGGTACATATTTTATAAAAATATTTTAGTATGGAATTCAAAATTTATATGGTAAATATTTTATTTCTTTACTTATATTATCTTTATTATTCAATTTACAAACTGTATTGATTTAAAATAAAAAGAGCTATTTACTTTTATTATACAAATAAAATTGATAATTTTAAAAATGATATTCTACATAAATAATCTTTTACATGACTTTAAATTCATAAAAATAATTTTATTTTCGAAATTTATTTAATATTAATATTTTATTATTCGAAAAACTATTTTAAAATATTGTTTCGGTTTAAATTTAATTAATTATAATAAATTATATTGGAAAAACTTTTATTCTAAATGGAGTTTAAATTTAATGGAGAGTTTATCTATGATTTAGATTTGGATTGGAATGATTTAAAGTTTAAATCGAATTTAAACTAAACTATGAACTATCTATAGGAGAATTTAAATCCCCCAACTCCCTATCCAACTGGGAATTCCCACCTCCTATATATAGGAGAGGTACTCCTCCATAATTCTACCATTCATAGATGTGCATCGGGTCGGTGTCCATCCAAATTCTTATTCCACTTTTACAATTACATCAATCTCCGCTCTTTCCGTAACCCATAGCAACCACCCTGAATCCCGCCATCACACCACCAGCCCGACAGTCTATCTCCTCCGTAGTTCCCTTTCGGTCCGTCGTACCCACAACACCCCCTCGTCTTCGATACCATCATCCCAACCACCATCACCAAAGAAATCCTATGGCCACCATGAAACTGGTCGACCACCTCTTCTCCCAAAACTTCAATCATCATTACCACCAGAAATCACCACCACCGTCGCCGCGGCCTCCCCCGACCACCAACTAAAACCATCACCACCATAGCCTACCACCGCCACCACCGTCGACATCATCTACACAATATTGCCCTACCACCAACCACATCCGACCATCACCACCAGGAAAAGGGAAAAATTTCTACCTGAATTTGCCGCCGTCGTCGACATGCCCGCTCCGCACGTCATCCCCGTACCACCGATCTCTGCTACCCCCGCCTCCATGCATCGCAGAAAGAATTCCGCGCCGGCCGCGGGCACCTCCGCGGCCCACCGTATCCTTCCACGCTGCCGCCAGTTGTCCCAACTCCTCAACCAAAGCCCAGTGTGCCACCCTCTCCGACCGACCGCAGCCACGACCGTGTACGACAGAGCCGGGCCGAGGCCGACCACCACATCACTCCGCGCATCTCCGTCTTCACGGAGCTCCGCTCCCGCCACCAGGAGCGCACCGCCCCAAATCCCAGCGCCGACGGTACCCATCCGCTCCGCCAGACCACGAGCTCCGCCGTTGCCCCCTGCCGGCCACCGGCGTCGGAACCGTCCGCGATGGCAAAACCCCTTTTTCTTCTACCCACCTCCGCCGGATCAGTCCGCGCCGTCCCAGTTCAACGCCGACCGCCTCCACGTCTCGGCCCTCATCCGCGACTTCCTCGTCAGCCGAGCCCGTCCGCCGTCGCTTCAACAGGTAGAAGGCCTCGATCTCGCCGGTGGATCAAAGTCGATCCCCCTCAAAGCCGCTGCCAAGCCCTACGAGTTCGACTTGGGCTACAGCCTCAGCTTCGTCCCCAATCGCCGAAACCCCTCTGTGAGTCGACAGTAAACCCCTCTCTCTCTCTCTCGACTCTCTCTCTATCCATTTTTTAGTTTCACTTTAACAGAGAACTATGTTTACAGTATTATTATTATTTATTATTATTACTATTATTATTATTATCATTATTATTATTATCATCATTATCATTATTATTTTTATTATTATTTTTATTATTATTATTACTGATATTATTATCATTATTAGTATTATTATTATTATTACTATTGGTATTTCTATCATTTTTAATTTGTATTACTTTTTGTATTATTATTACAAATCCCATTTGTTTCAATAAGTTATACCAATGTTGATATTTTTAATATATATATATATATATATATATATATATATATATATATATATATATATATATTATATATATATATATTTTTTTAAATATATATATATATATATAAAATATATATATATATATATATATATATATATATATATATAGTTTTATTGATTGATATTAGTTATGACTTCTTTGTTTAATAAATATATGTTTTAGAAACTTATTTTTTTAGCTAAATTGTTTTCCTAATATTTTAAGCGTTAATTTATAAAATTTGAATAAAACAAAAATATAGTTTTAAGTATATTGGATTCCAAATATAGTTTTCAAGGTATCGTATATACATTCTTATATAAGAAATAATATTTCTTAAACATTTTCCATATTTCCAAGTACCTATCTAAAATATTTTGGCTAATAAGAAAATATATTTTTAAATGCTATAACTATTTTCTAAGAAATAATATAAATACTCTTCTCCTCAAATTCCCGCTAGTTGTCAACCTTACTTATGACTAAATCATGTTTTCCTATTTTTCTGCAACCTCGAACCATTACACACCGAACATGACTATTGGACAATAGAAACTTGTCGGATTATTGCACCACACTCGGCGTCACACTAGGCGACACATCAGGCAAGACACCTTGCCTTTACTGTTTAAATTCTTGCTCAATATCATGCATGCTTTTTCTTATTTTTAGCAAATAAAATATTGTTCATTCAAAACTATATATAGATGCAAATTATTATACTTTATGCAATTGGCTTAGAGTTAAGAGACGACCATATGTTTAGAGCATCTCATAAACTGTCACGATGTGCCACGGGTTGTGTGTGAGTTGTGAGTAGCATATAGTTTCGGACTTGCGTTTCGACCGTATATCGGTACGTACAGGCCGTGCGTTAGGATATGACTGCTAATAGATTTGTGTAAATGACTTAGCAGTTATTAAGGATTAAACAGTGTCGTGGAGTCGACACATGTATAGTATCATGGGGAGGGAGGAGATAGTTATTAGCGTAGGGGCTACATGTTCAGTACACACATAGATTTGGGCCGATAGTGTCTCGTATGATCGCTACTTACTGCCCCGGGGCTGATAGTGACTCGGATGAGCGCTACTTTCTGCCCATGGCCGATAATGTCTCTTATGAGCACTACCTTCTGCCACTCTCTCTCTCCATCTATGCTGCACACCTAAGCTCCTGCGTAGAACGTTGTCTTCTAAAGTGTATTCCATATAGAATGGTTAAGAACCTTTACTCGTGCATACTTTTCTGTTGAGCTTTTATTATTCAGTTTATTTGCATGATATTATGTGTCTTGTTACGTCACTCTGAGGACCTGGTGATCTCTACAGGTGTGTGTTTCGTGGTTTCTTACAGGTGCTCTAGGTAAGGCCATTCCTTCCTTCGTGTTGATTGCTCTTGGACTCGTCATTTGCTTCGCTCGACCAAATCATTTATTTGTACATTTTTTTTATTTTTTTGGTAGCGGATATGTCTCCGTCCAACGTTTGTATAAATGACTATTTGATCATATCATTAAACCTTAGTAATTATGGATGAGATTTATTTAGTTTGTATCACGCCCCATAACCAGAATACTGGAGAGCGGAGGCGTACATAGCCAGCTACGTATAATGAAATGGAATCCACCTCACTATACGGTCACGACTGTCTAGATATATGAGGGTTTAACTACAATCCATCAGTCTCCTATGGTCAAGAACAAGCCTAGTGTCTCAATCACAAGCAAGCAATTAAATATTTACAAGATGTAAGACCACCAAATATACAATTGTAAGGCGTCCCAAACATTACATATTCAACTGATCATGAAGCTAGTCGTTACAAAATGTGAAGACTAGCAAGAGTTTTAGTCATACATGGTCAACCCTCAGATTTGTCAATCATGTTACAGCCCGCAGCTAGACAGTAATAAGGAATGCAATACGAGCTAACAGGTGCTCACCGGCAAAACGCCTCAAAAGAATAATTTTTACAATAAAGTAGGAGGACAAAATAAACCTACTCGTTGTAAGGGTTATGCCTGGTAGTCACCATCTGGTTGGAAGATAGGTGGGTTCTCTGGTGCTGCTTCGATATCTGGCCATACAAAAACCAGCTGGGCCAGACCCCAGAAAGAGCAAGTGCCACAAAGGAGGCTTTACTTAGGAACTAAAACCAACAATTAGCACAAGAATAATTACATAATAAAAGACAGTAATTAAGGAAAAGCATGACATGTGATATACGATGAGATAACCATGGGACTATTCAGATAACCAGGTTACAACCCGTAAACCAAACAAGAACCGGGGTTGTAACACTTCGTCTGAACAGAACTTGACTTCTTCCACCATTTATCGGCAAGATAAATATAAGAAATCAGGTCAAGTAATAATCTTGTACAGGATCAAGACAAGACTAGACTGATTGAACTCCATCCAACATTTCACGACCTAGCAATAAGTACGGCTTGATACTTTAACTAACTAGGGTTATCACAAGCCTATTTACTAGCAAGATGCAGTGAGATTATTCCACAGCCACAAGCCCGGCAGACCATCTAGGTTATCCAGGTCGAATATTAGTACAATAAGGGTGCAACACATGACAGTGTGCTGGAAATGTGCCCTACTCGTCGGCAGGCTACAGATCCCAAGTGGGGCGCCCAGATAACGGGATTACCTGTAGCTGGAGAAATCTCTTCATGATTACTGGATTATTCTAGTTATTAGCCTTAGTCAATTTACCGTAGGTACCCCCGACCGTGGTACTCAGGGGTCCCTGTCCTAGACATGATGCAAGACAAGACGGATTTATTTGTACAAGCACAATCGTCCACGGTGTCCAGGTTATTCACTTTATCAAGTAATGTCATGTCATGTTAGCCGTCGCAACAGCATGTCGAGATATATCATGTTAGGTTTACTTGTCAAGAGTACGCCACGGCGAGCCACTATCAAGAATTATCATGTCAAGTTTATCTGTCAGGAGTGCGACACGTCGGGCCACTATCAAGTCATGTCATTGCCAAAAGTGCACCACAGCGGATCACCATCGTGTCAGGAAATAATTAATATGGCACAAGCATACATTTAGTAATTAAATATTGGCAGGGGCAAAGGCCTTGGAGGACTCATATGGCTCAGTAAAATTATTACATGCGGCCAGGAAGTCACTATCAATCATTACACTAACAATTTGTGTTTAGGGAAGCAACTTAGAATCATACAATATTTAATCATAATAATATAATTGTAAAGACAAATAAGACAAAAGATAGTGGGACCCGCAATTAATGCAAGTATGCCATGCGGCTCAGGAAAATTATTTATGCAAGCAATCATGCGGCCATAAATTATTATTTAACTGGCCATGCAAGCAGTTGGCCATATGCGGCTGGGCAATTATTGGAGGGGTGCATATGTGGCCAGCAACTAAGCTAAAAGCCATACAAGTTACATGCGGCTACAACTAAACCCAGGGCCATACAATTTGCATGCGGCAAAGAATATTAAGCATGTAAGCTTTGCTTGCATGCATGCAAATTAAAATATCATGGCAGCAATGCCATATGCGGCTCACTTGTAATAGCATGCAAGCAAGCTTGCCTGGAATGTATATTAAATATATCATGGCAGCAAAGCCATATGCGGCTACTGCTTTAATTACTAAAGCAAGTGCATTAAATGATTTCCATGCAAGCTAATGCATTACAATGATTTCCATGCAAGCAAAAATGCTCCTGCACTGAATACTAAAGCTAATACATAAAAAGCCAAGCCTTAGGAGGTAATGCATTTAATATATGCTAATGCATATAATATATAATATATATGCATGCAATCATGCGGCTATGGCCAACTTTCCATGCAATGCAAGCAAAGCTAAGCATTAAATAGACTAATGCATATAATATAGGCTAATGCATATAATATATAATATATATGCAAGCAATCAATCATGCGGCTATGGCCAACTCTGTTATATATAAGCACGCATTAGCTTAATGGCCTATGTGGCTGACTATTGGCTACTGGCCCATGCGGCCAAGAATAGGTCATGCATGCGGCCAAGTATTTGGTTAAGGAATTTCATGCAAACTAATATATTAAGCAGGCATTTAATGCAAGCTAAAAATGGAAAGGGCATTAAATGCATGTGCTGATGCAAGCTAAAATGAAAAGGCCATTAAATTAATTACTAATGCATGCAAGCTTTAAAGCATGCATTAAATATACAAGCTTATGCGGCTAAGCAATTAATTAAATGGCCATACGGCTCAGGCAAGTTGCATGCAAATGCATGCAAGCTTGCAAGCAACTAATAATAAAAGGGTCATACAATTAATTAATGCTCATACGGCTCATAGTTAAAAATGCTCATGCGGCCAACAAATATTTGACGGCCATGCGACCAAAAATATTTGCTCATGCGGCCACCAAATATTAAAAGTACAATTATTGGATTTCACAGAGAACATGTCCATGGAAAATACCATGGCCTCCATGTTCCACCGAACAATAATAGGAACCCAAATCCAGACTCCTGTAGGTCAAATTTGAGTAAAATGGAATTCTCTACAACATGGAACCATCAACTAGCAAAAATATACAAGTTTGATAGATCAAAATTCATGGAAACCGAAAATACCACAAAATAGATCTACAAGAATTTAACCACAGAAATAAAAAATGCTAAGTACTAAAGTGGGTTAGAAACACATGAGGAAGACAGTGGAACAATAAAAATGGACTTCCTCCATGAAGTAAGATGTACTTGCCTAAGCTCTCCACTCTCTCAGGTTGGTGGAGAAGTAATGGTGAAGAAGAAGAAGTAATGGAAAAGAATTAATGAGGAGAGGGAAAGGAGTGGGAGTTAATAAATGGTGATGGTGGTGGTAGGTAGTTGGGTTGGTTCTCCAACAAAACCGAACCAAGCCAACAAGCCGAACCGAACCAAGATAAACCCATCAATAAAATGCCAAAATAAATCAAACAGGAAGACATGCAATACGGGTCAAAATACGTACACGTATTTCAAATACGTAATACGAACAACAGGCATTACAACTCTACCCACCTTAAAAGAATTTCGTCCTCAGAATTTAATCAAGTGGCTAGAGATGCAAGGACAAGCTATACTAAGCAATCAATCAAACAATCAATCATGCAAGCAAGGAATTTGAAGGCAGGAGGAAGAGGGAAGATATCCTGCTAGGAATCTCTCTGCCGGTTCTGAATCCGAGCTTGGACCAGGGCATACTGCTGGGGTCTCTGCTGTTAGAAGGCTTGGGTCTGAGGCGGCAAAGGCCTCGGAGGCTGGTACTGCTGTTGCTGCTGCACTGGTGCTGGTCCCCTTACCGAGGGACTAGTCTGGGCCGATGATGAACTAGCCCTATTCGGACAGGATCCTATCTTGTGGTCCGGTGCTCCATAAGCCAAACACAATCCCTGTGCTCTGTAACACTTCAAAATAACGTATCCTGGCTTCCCACAATGAGTGCAGCCCACTACGGAAGACTGCTTCTGCTTTTGCTGCTGAGGGGACGTGGCCGACGTCACTGTGGCCGCCCGTTTCGGAGATCCAATGGTTAAAGCCCTGGCTGCCTGGGCTGCTGCTGTCGACTGGGTCATCTGGCCGTGAGATCGCTTCCGACCTTCGGTCCTGTCTACGATCCTGTGGAAGGTATACTCGTGCCTCTTGGCTACCCTCAATACTGCATCAAAAGTCTGATGCTCAAACTGCTCTACTGCTAATAAAATCTCCAAGTAGAGTCCCTGCTGAAACCGCTGGGCTCTATCGAACTCGGTCGCCACCAAGGTGGGAGCAAACCGACTAAGCCTGGAGAACTCGGCCGCATATCCATCGACCGTCCTGCCCATCTGCTTCAGATTGGTGAACTTGGTCAGTAGATCGTACCGAGCTACAGCATCGAAGTACTTGGTCTGGAATCTCTCTCTGAGTACTGCCCATGAGATGGGGGCCACTAATCCCATGGCCTGCATCGTCCACCAGCTGCGGGCAAGATTTAATAACTGCAGGTACACCACGGCCACCTTCTCATCTTCTGGGGTCTTCGCTGCCTCCAATATCACCTCTGTGTCCTGAAGCCACACATCAGCAACGATAACGTCATCGCTGCCATCGAAGAATGGAGGGTTCAGGCGCTTGAAACTATTTACTGCACTGTTCCCTGGATGACCTCCTCTGTTCAGAGCATCTTGTACTGCCTGGTGCAATACATTACCCCGATGATCTTGAAAAGCTAACAATGTCCTGATGAGACCCACCAAAGTTCCATTATTAGGCTCTATAGGTTGGACGGGCTGAATTGGTGGCTCGGGATCCTCGGTAGGCATGACTCGGGAGGCTACTCCGGAATGTCCGGTCTGATCTCTAAGTTGCTGCTGGTCCACTGGAGGTGCTTCGCCTTGCTGATCGGTAGGACCAGAAATAAAGCTGCTAAAGAAGATGACATATGGAGCAACAAGGAAGGATCAGGACAGATCAACGATACAAGCATGTTATCAGGATAAGAATTCTCTGGGATTTAGAGGATACAAACAGAGATCAAGGGCGTGTACTGATTGAGACATCTATTCGGTAAACCCTCACATATCTTGATTAACAAGACCTGCATAGGCCACCACTTAAACCATGTCACGCCCCAGAACCAGAATACTGGAGAGTAGGGGCGTACATAGCCAGCTACGTATAATGAAATAGAATCCACCTTACTATACGGTCACGGCTGTCTAGATATATGAGGGTTTAACTACAATCCATCAGTCTTCTATGGTCAAAAACAAGCCTAGTATCTCAATCACAAGCAAGTAATTAAATGTTTACAAGATGTAAGACCACCAAATATACAATAGTAAGGCGTCCCAAACATTACATATTCAGCTGATCATGAAGCTAGTCGTTACAAAATGTGAAGACTAGCAAGAGTTTTAGTCATACATGATCAACCCTAGGATTTGCCAATCATGTTACAGCCCGTAGGCAGACAGTAATAAGGTATGCATACGAGCTAACAGGTGCTCGCCGGCTAAACGCCTCAAAAGAATAATTTTTACAATAAAGTGGAAGGACAAATAAACCCACAAGTTGCCAGGGTTACATCTGGTGGTCACCATCTGGCTGGAAAATAGGTGGATCCTCTGGTGCTGCTACGATATCTAGCCATACAAAAACCAGCTGGGTCAGACCCAGAAAGAGCAAGTGCCATAAAGGAGGCTTCACTTAGGAACTAAAACCAGCAATTAGTATAAGAATAATTACATAATAAAAGACAGTAATTAAGGAAAAGCATGACAGGTGATATACGATGAGATAACCATAGGACTATTCAGATAACCAGGTTACAACCTGTAAACCAAACAAGGATCGGGATTGTAATCCTTTGTCTGAACAGAACTTGGCTTCTCCCACCATTTATCGGCAAGATAAATATAAGAAATCAGGTCAAGTAACAATCTTGTACAGGATCAAGACAAGACTAGACTGATTGAACTCCATCCAATATTTCACGGCCAAGCAATAAGTATCGCTTGATACTTTAAATAACTAGGGTTATCACAGGCCTAGTTACTAGCAAGATGCAGTGAGATTATTTCATAGCCACAAGCCTGCAGACCATCCAGGTTATCCAGGTTAAATATTAGTACAATAAGGGTGCAACACATGACCGTGTGCTGGAGATATGCCCTACTCGTCGGCAGGCTACAGATCCCAAGTGGGGCGTCCAGATAACGGGATTGCCTGTAGCTGGGGAAATCTCTTCATGACTACTGGATTATTCTAGTTATTAGCCTTAGTCAATTTACCGTAGGTACCCCCGACCGTGGTACTCAGGGGTCCCTGTCCTAGACATGATGCAAGACAAGACGGGTTCATTTGTACAAGCACAATCGTCCACGGTGTCCAGGTTATTTACTTTATCAAGTAATGTCATGTCATGTCATGTTAGCCGTCGCAACAGCATGTCGAGATATATCATGTCAGGTTTACCTGTCAAGAGTGCGCCACGGCGAGCCACTATCAAGAATTATCACGTCAAGTTTATCTGTCAGGAGTGTGCCACGTCGGGCCACTATCAAGTCATGTCATTACCAAAAGTGCACCACAGCGGATCACCATCGTGTCAGAAAAACAATTAATATGGCACAAGCATACATTTAGTAATTAAATATTGGCAGGGATAAAGGCCGTGGAGGACTCATACGGCTCAAGAAAATTATTACATGCGGCCAGGAAGTCACTATCAATCATTATACTAACAATTCGTATTTAGGAAAGCAACTTAGAATCATACAATATTTAATCATAATAATATAATTGTAAAGACAAATAAGACAAAAGATAGTGGGACCCGCAATTAATGCAAGTATGCCATGCGGCTCAGGAAAATTATTCATGCAAGCAATCATGCGGCCATAAATTATTATTTAACTGGTCATGCAAGTAGTTGGCCATATGCGGCTGGGCAATTATTGGAGGGGTGCATATGCGGCCCGCAACTGAACTAAAAGCTATACAAGTTGCATGCGGCTACAACTAAACCCAGGGCCATATAATTTGCATGCAGCCAAGAATATTAAGCATGCAAGCTTTGCTTGTATGCATGCAAATTAAAATATCATGGCAGCAATGCCATATGCGGCTCACTTATAATAGCATGCAAGCAAGCTTGCCTGGAATGTATATTAAATATATTATTGCAGCAAAGCCATATGCGGCTACTGCTTTAGTTACTAAAGCAAGTGCATTAAATGATTTCCATGCAAGCTAATGCATTACAATGATTTCCATGCAAGCAAAAATGCTCCTGCACTAAATACTAAAGCTAATACATAAAAAGCCAAGCATTAGGAGCTAATGAATATAATATAGGCTAATGCATATATTATATAATATATATGCATGCAATCATGCGGCTATGGCCAACTTTCCATGCAATGCAAGCAAAGCTAAGCATTAAATAGACTAATGCATATAATATAGGCTAATGCATATAATATATAATATATATGCAAGCAATCAATCATGCAGCTATGGCCAACTCTGTTATATATTAGCATGCATTAGCTTAATGGCCTATGCGGCTAACTATTAGCTAATGGCCCATGCGGCCAAGAATAGGTCATACATGCGGCCAAGTATTTGGTTAAGGAATTTCATGCAAACTAATATATGAAGCAGGCATTTAATGAAAGATAAAAATGGAAAGGGCATTAAATGCATGTGCTGATGCAAGCTAAAATGGAAAGGCCATTAAATTAATTACTAATGCATGCAAGCTTTAAAGCATGCATTAAATATACAAGCTTATGCGGCTAAGCAATTAATTAATGGGCCATGCGGCTCAGGCAAGTTGTATGCAAATGCATGCAAGCAACTAATAGTAAAAGGGTCATGCAATTAATTAATGCTCATGCGGCTCATAGTTTAAAATGCTCATGCGGCCAACAAATATTTGATGGCCATGCGGCCAGAAATATTTGCTCATGCGGCCAATAAATATTAAAAGTGCATTTGTTGGTTTCCACAGAGAACATGTCCATGGAAAATACCATGGCCTCCATGATCCACCGAACAACAATAGGAACCCAAATCCAGACTTCGTAGGTCAAATTTGAGTAAAATGGAATTCTCTACAACATGGAACCATCAACTAGCAAAAATATGCAAGTTTGATAGATCAAAATTTATGGAAACCAAAATACCACAAAACTAGATCTACAAGAATTTAACCACAGAAATGAAAAATACTAAGTACTAAAGTGGATTAGAAACACAGGAGGAAGACAGTGGAACAATAAAATGGACTTCCTCCATGAAGCAAGACGCACTTGCCTAAGCTCTCCACTCTCTCAGGTTATTGGAGAAGTAATGGTGAAGAAGGAGAAGTAATTGAAAAGAATTAATGAGAAGAGAGAGAGAGGAGTGGGAGTTAATAAATGGTGATGGTGGTGGTAGGTAGGTGGGTTGGTTCTCCAACAAAATCTAACCACGCCAATAAGCCAAACCGAACCAAGATAAACCCATCAATAAAATGCCAAAATAAATCAAGTAGAAAGATATGCAATACGGGTCAAAATACGTACACGTATTCCAAATACGTAATACGAACAATAGGCATTACAGTTTGTCATGGCTTTCTACATTTTACAGCTTATATATATAATACGAACATCTTATACTCGCATGTATACAGCTGGCATGATACGTATCTAGTCCCAAGTATTTTGGGACTGGGGTGTTACAAGATTATTGCCGAAGGATACATATCCTTCCGTTTTTATCGATAGTGTTGTGAATAGAGTAGCATCTCCAACCATATGTCACGAGCACCCACTATCGAGAATCTATTTGCTTCTAGTTTGAGAAGGAAGGTCCACCTACACTATGAGTAGATGTGACCTTTGGTACCCATTCTTGTGGGTCCTGAAAAGTTAGTCTTCGGTATCCATGCATATAGATTAATATCTACTAGTTTTCTAATTCTACACTGCGGTAATATGTGTCCATGTAAACCACAGTAAGTACATGTAGCATACATATTGGTATTGGGTGCAGGATGATAGTGATGTCTATATATGGGTGTAGGATGATGATAACTATGTGTAGTAGTAGGATGACGATAATAATTAAGTGTAGCAGCAGGATGATTATAACTATGTACGTGTGTTTTATGTGCTGCATGGGAGTAGGTGTACATAAAGGCATATTTTGTGTGGTTTGTGGATGAGTGTTCTTGTAATGACGTGCTCTCTATGTTGAGCTATCTAGTGCTTAGTATAAGTGTTGTGATTATGAGACTGAGTTTGAGGTTGAATAACCTGTTTACCTAGTCTAATCTTTAATTTTTAGAGGCAGCATGCAACTCATCACATTTAGCAGTAAGACCATTTATTCTACCAGTAGCAATCTTGTACTTGTTTTTCCCTTTAGCAAGTTATTTATTTAAAGCAGTGATATCATATGTTTGCTTCTCAATAAGAGATTCGACATCATGTAAGCTTAACTTAAGCTTAGATACCTCTTCAGTGTTTTTCGTGGGTGTAGTATTTCTAATATTTCTAATAAGCATTAAAGTATATAGACCTCGACTTCATTAGCCGTGATTTTATCCTTAACATGTTTATATTTGTAATAACCTTTTTGTGGTCTTCAAGTAGATCACTAAAGGTATCATCTAGTTCATCAAAAGAAAAGTCGTCAAAAGAATCATTTACCTTATCTAAAGTTGCCATTAGGCAGACATTTGCCATGTCTTGCGGAGAGTCCTCTTTTTCGTCTGAATCATTGGCTTCACTTTTGTGCCAGATGCTAGTGTTGGCATACTTTTTTGAGGTTGGCTTCTAGTATGGCTTTTCGTATCTGCTTTCTTTCTTTGCTACAGGACAATCTTTTCTGACGTGTCCCGTCTTCTTGCATCCGAACCAGGTGGGTTCTTCTCATCGTCTTTTTGTTCCTTCTTCCTTCGGTTGAAGTGAAGTAACTTCTTAAAATTTTGAACCATGAGTGCTTGATCGTCACCTTGAGCTCTTAAGGAAAATTTTATTCTTTTGGAGCAATTTCTTCTAAATCTTTGAGGTCGAGCTCATGCGTCATCAGCTTGCCCATCATAGTTTCTAGTGACATAGCCATAAGATCATTTCCTTCGATAATCGCCGTGACCTTGGGGTTCCAGATCTTCGATAATACTCTTAGCACTTAGCGTATCTTCTCATGATTGGAATATACTTTGCTAAGGGAAGGTAGATGGATGACGATGTTGAGGAATCTGGTGAACATCTGAGTAATCGTCTTATTTGGCTTCATTTTGAATGTCTCGTATTCTTGTGTCAGACGACTGATCTTTAATCCTTTAACTTGTGTGGTTCCTTCATGAGTCACCTCCAGAAGCCTCTATACCTCATGTGAGGTTGAGCATCTAGAGATCCTGTTGAATTCATTCCTGTCTATATAGAAAAGAGAGCATTAATAGCCCAAGCATCTAGACTTGCCTGTTCTTTTTCTGGTCAGAATATTTGTTGTGGGGTTTTTCAACAAGAGTCCCCTCGACAGCTATTCTGGCAGGTTTCTTGTAACCATTCGTGACGATGGTCCACAGATCAAAGTCTAGAGACTTGAAATAAAAACTCATCCTAGTTTTCCAATAAGTGTAGTTAGTTCCGTCAAATAGGGGTAGCCTATTTGTGTACTGTCCTTCACCATAGTTGGAAAAGGTAGGTGTGTGTGGTTGCCATGGATCATCTCTTAGGATGTTAATCCAATATAAGAGAACAGAGCTCTGATACAAATTAAAGTACATGTAGACAACTCTAGAGGGTGAATGAATAGAGTATGTGACGATAATACCTAATTAAAAATTAACTCTATTCAAGTCCACCCAACAGAAATAAAAATCAGATTATAAGTGCGGAATATAAATAGAGATCAAAGAAGCATACGCAGACATAACAGTTTTAACCTGGTTTCCCTCGTGGAGGACTAGTCCAGGCCTGAGAACTCTAGCTCAGGATTGAAATCCACTATTTTGAAATAGCGTACAACTACGTGCCCTTACTCAGAAGAGCACGCAAACTTCTTACAGATTCGTGGATGGCGAGATTTGGAATTGTCCAAGTGACTTCTTTTGAAACTCTTGCACACAAACTTCTAGTTGACTCGTACTAAGCACCTTGGGGGCTTGGAATGTTTTGTAGCTAGTTAGATAAGAAGAATAAGCTCTTGAATGTATAGGCTATAAGAGAAAAGAAGATGAGAAGATTGGATGTTTGAAAATGAGAGAAATCAAGGCATATTTACTAGTCCAGTTAGGCAGAGTTCGGCCAGAACTCTGTCCCAAATATTCAAATATTTAGCCGTTGGACTAGCAACCAGCAAACCCTAAAATTAGGTCATAAAATTAAGGGGACAGAGTTCGGTCCGAAATCTGTGGGGCAGAGTTCGGCCGAACTCTGTCTCCTAGAGGACAAAAAGTTCAAGTAGGATTTTTGGGCTTGGCAAGTTTTAGAGTTTGTTTGGTGGAGCTTGGGTATTAAGTGTAGGGTTGAGATACTCATTGCGACTCAACTTACAATAGCCTAGACTCAATAAAAAGTAAAAATACAGACTCAAGTTATAAGTAACAGCAGCACTGTCGAAGCAATCGTCGATGATGTCTGTCTTGAACTGATATATGATGACATTCTGTTTGGAGCTTGATGGAGCTTGATGTGTCAAGTTGGATTATAACAGATATCGTCTTGTTAATTATCAAGATTAGGTTGACTGCGATCCAGTTTGGGTCAACAAATATCTCATGTCAGACTCGGTGTCATATCATCATCCATCGTGTCCATGTCATGTGGTTCATCATGTCAATGGACATGAATTTAACATATCGTTATGCCTAGTGTCGATAATCGGTATCTATAAATAGTCATCGGTACCTGAATTATAATTGGCTAAGTATCAACTAATCCTACATCCATAAAACTAGAAAGTACTAAAATTTGGCAAGTTACACTTGCATGTATCCTCCAACTGTACGTGCAAAAGTTTGAATTTGGACTCTCCAGTCACTCAAACTCTTAAGGAATAAATAAAGTACCAATTAATGACACGTCGATGTCATACACACACTATATATACAACCATACTATATATAGCCTCGATTTAGCATATTCTAACTTGACTAGTACCATACCATATACATAGCCACATCTAATATACATAGTATCAAGTCATCATAATAAAATATTATTTTTTATAAAATGATAATATAATAGTTTAATTGTTGAAATTTATTTAAAATTATTCTAAAAACAATTTTAGACTATAATACTTACAAGAAAACAAGTGTCAAGTTACTATATCAATCTAGTATCGACTTGACAAAATAATATTTTTTATAAAATAAGAACAAAATAATTACTTTGGAAAATTTTATTTAAAATATTTATTAATAATTTAACTATAATATTACAAGAAACAAGTATCTAAGTAGTATATCTAACTAGTAGCAAATTATCACCAATTTGTCGATCCGATTGGATCCAAAAGTAAATAAAAAAAGGGTTTTCTATTCTGAATAAATCATAAAATAATGGAAATATAATTTTATATCAAAGAGTGCAAGACGTATTGTAGAAAAATACTCGAAGTTTAGAGCACAAAACAAACTTCTTTATTTGTCACAACTCTTTAGGTAACATGTCACTACAATAAAATACCATTTTCATACCATAAAAATATAGTCATTAATTCTGTACTATTTATTAAAAATATTTATAATCAATATTAACCATGAAATTTTTAAAAAACTAGCCCCTAATTAGTATGCCAAACTAGTATCACCCTTAACCGACTAGTCGACCCGATTGGCCCAAAAATAAATAAATTTTAAATATATAAATTTGGAATAAACCAATAAAAATGAAAAATATGATTTTCATGATGAAATACTCATAATAACTATTTTAGAAAAGTTCCATAGAGTTTCGAATCCAAAAGAAAGTCTAGGTTCTATTGTATATTATTATTCCGAAAACGAGACGATGGATACGGATTTAAAAAAATATAAAAACCCAAAAAAATAACCCAGAATAATATTGGATTGATAGAAAAAGGTGTCAATAGCATTACCAATTTTTTGAGAGGTCAAAGGGCTCCGCAAGTTGTTGAAAACTCGTATGCAAGTGAATTGGTTCAACCTGGACACACGTTCATAAAATGGTTGCCCCAGACAAACCGAGCGGAACCACGTATATGACCAATTAATGATAAAAATAAACACGTAGGTTTTTGCGTTAGTTTTGGTTTCGTGACAAACGGACAAATAAAAATTAAAAAAATACAGTATAGAAAATAGCATGATTGCTGTGTCGATTCAGCCCAAGTGTGGTCGAATTTGGGTGCCTTTCACACATTATGTCGACCAAACTAGGGTTGTGGCTCCTTTGGAAGGTACTGGGATGTTAGAAGAACGTCCTAGGGATGAGAGGAAGGTGGTGGAAGGGCTAAAGGGGGTTGGGTGTGATGGTTTGGGCGTTTGGGAAGTTGTATGCACGCATGAGAAACTCCAAAGGAGGCGCACGATTTTTTATATACTCAAATATAAATCCATACATAAATTAGGAAGGGGCATGGGTTTGATGTAGGGAAAATATTTGGGAGAGGTTTGGTTTTGCTTTGGTGGAATTTGACAATCCAATCAAAAGATGTATCTCAAAGAGATTTGATTGGGTCAATTTTAGAAAAGTAGTTATGGGTGGTTTAAAAATAAATTTAAATTAATAATGGCTTTTGTTTAATTGCTAAAATAAATCTAACATGAACCTAAAAGTTTAGGCACCCTAAAATATTCTCTACCAAGCTTGGGGGACAAGTTTTGGGTCGGTACGATTTTTTGGGCCGAAATAGTGTATGAAAGTCTATTAATTGGGTCTTGTCTGTCATTTGCAAATAGATTGCAAATAGAAACTCAATTGAGTAGGACACCATTGGCATGTGTGTAGTATACTCAAAATAGATCAAAGCCATATACTGGGTTGAAAGTTTGGATCAGGTTTGGACTTCCAATCAGAATTGGAAAATACATCAAAATTACGATGAAGGACTAAAATGACCATTTTGACCAAAAATTGTGTAAGAAAAATATAATACAAGAAAACATGTTTGAGTGGAACATGATGTGCAAAAACAAAGGTAGACTCGTCTAAAACACGAATATGGAATTGGTTTCGAGAAAGTGGCCAATATTGTGCTTCAAAAGTAAAAGCTACGATAAAGTAAGAAAATGCAGTTGAAGGAAGAGGACATGAATATAGTGGGTGCGATAGTCAACAAACTTCCTCTAGTCTAGATTACCTTCTAGACTGACATGTATCGTAAGAAGATGGAAATCTAACTCGAGAATCTCCTACACTGGATTCATATTGAAGATGAAGTCAAAGAACAAAAGATGGACTCATTCACCAAGCAGTTGGCTAAGGCTAACATGGTACAGTCTAGTGATCACAAAGGAAAGCAAAAAAGCTCCCTTAAAAAAAGGACGTTAACCAGCTTAAGGTTATGTCGGCTCCCTTCAAGCCCAAACCGAAGCCAGATATGACTTGCTAAAAGTGAGCAATAAGGGTCACAATAAAAAGGATTATAGGTCCAAGCCTAAGCTAAAAGAGCAAGGTGAGCTTAACCTAATTGTATGATTGCGTAGGTTGAACCACATGGAGTGGATACTGATTGGTGGATGGGCACTGGTGTATCTTGTCACGTGTGCTTAAGAAAGGAATTGTTTGCTAAGTACGAGCCTACTTAGGAGGTCTCGATGGCAAATAAGACGGGATGAAGTATTTGAAATTGGTACACTCAGATATATGTGACTTCAAACAATTCTCTACGAAAGTCGGGATGAAGTATTTTATTACTTTCGTCGATGATTTATAGAAATATGCGTTTGCAAATCTTCTAACATCAAAAGATGAAGCGTTCAAGAAGTTCAAGGAATTCAAGGCTGAAGCCAAACGTCAAACTGGCCAACAACTCAAGAGACTCTGAAGTGGTCGAGACGAAGATTATCGTTCCCTAGAATTTGCGTCGCTCCACAAAGAACGTGGAATTGTCAATAAAATGACTGCTCTATATTCTTTCCGATCTAATGGAGTTGTAGAAAAGAAGAACATGACGTTGACAGAGCTGATGACTTATATGTTGTTGACTGCGGGTCTTTTGAAATGCTATTGGAAAAAGATCTAGGACTGACATACTAGCAATATATACTCTATAGGTGGTAAATATAGTGTGCAGCAGAGTATTAATAATTAAAAGAAAATCACTACTATATTACTATCGTATCGTATTGGCTATGTTACAATTATATAAAAGCAATAAATAAGTGAGAAAGAGAGCAAACGCAAACAAAATAATATATCCTGGTCTTTCTTTTGTGAGGACTAATCTAGGTCGGAGGACCCTTGCTCCGAGTTGAAATCTATAATTGAAAACATAAGCTTTTATCCGAAGTGCTTGTCGACTTCTTATAACACCAAGCTTTAATCCGAAGTGCTCGACCGATTTCAATTATGAAGTGTGAACTTCTTGATCAAGCCTCTTATTACAACTTTCTAAAACTTCTAAACCGTACCATACTAGCAAGTAGACTAGAGATTGTAAAATAGGGTTAGGATTTAAAAATGAGAGCTTTGACTAGCTAAGAAAGCTTATAGAAGAGAAGATAGAAAGTGAATGAGTGAATTGAAATGAAATCTCTTCTCTATTTATAGGATTTCTGAAAATTGAGTTCTGGCCGAATTCGGATGCTAAACGTTCAAAAATTCGACCATTATAGCCGAGTCTGCTGGAAAACAGGTTTATAGGGTTTATTATTTCAAGTGCCCGAGTTCGGGCCGAACTCTATCCGAAGTCTGGTGTTCTGTTCTTGGAATAGAAACCAGGTTTGAATAGGTTTTGGGCTTTCTAGCCAATTTTTCAAACATAGGTTTTGGGCTATTTTAAAAACAAATTTATTTGTAAATAAAACTAGGTAGTTTGGAAACTATTTTGTGTGAAGCCTATCTGCCAGTACGATATGGTTTACATTTTTTATACACTCAATAAATGTATATAAATATTTAAAAATTGAAAATAAATACCGACACGACGATTGAGCAATTTTTGAATTAAAGTAGCACGGTTGTCGTAGTCCGTTATAGTAGCCCTTATATCGAGTCCGAGTTTAGACGATTATCAAAATTGGTTCGACCAGTGAACAATGGGCAAACGATCTCCCCTATTTTGATAATTGAGAAACCTTGACCAATATAACATCTTCATCAAATCAGGTCTAAAAAATTCTTCAAAGTTGTACCCTATCCTTTTGACAAGTGTTGTATTTTCTCCTTCGTTGTCATTTACCAAAATGCTCCCCTGCAATTTGTGCGTACTAAAAGACAAAAATGAAGAAAGTATAATAATAAAGTAGATATTTCACAGTGTAGTTATATTGGGGAAGCTGTATCTAAGCTAAACTACTAAGCATCAAATATGTGCATATTGCTTAAAAAAGAAAATATGAGTAAAACCTACTAGCTTCTATAAAAAAAAACATTCACTAAGTACAGTTGAAACTGAAAGAGTTTTAATCCATACAAACAAGTAGTAAAATAAAATATGTAAACTGCTACTACATGTTCTCATAATGTAAGACATTTCTAAGACATGATGACAATAAATAGAAATCAACTAAACATAATATATAAGCTAACGACATTAACAACTAGATATCATCAATTCTTTCCTATATCCTGATCAATAGCATCGTCATCACCACCAGAAGTGTGAGCAGGCTCACCAGAGGATCTTAACCAATCAAAGGTGCTAGTAGGATTCAAGTATTGTCGTACTTCCTGATCTCTTAACACGGTAGACGAAAAATGTAGGATCTCTAGGAAAGAAGCCAGGGCCGCCAGGCTAATGTGACTGAGTAAAATGGAGGTCAGCTAGTGTGTTAGAGTCGCCTGAGTGAAGATGACATCATGGTATTCATAATCCCTCAATCATTCAGTCCAACGAGTCTCTAAGGCACTAACTCGATCAAGAGTAGCCTGATACTGAGTCTGGGTCAGCTGCATCTGATTCTCATCATATGGTACCTTCAATAGTCTGTGGATAATCAGTAGAAGGGTAGAAGGTGTTGGAGCAGGAGGTGGAGCAACAGGAGAAGGAATAGCAGGAGTCTTAGAATGCCCAGCCGTACTAAGATGTGCAGGTTCAGCAAGGACGTTGCACTTATCTAAGTCGATATCAAAGTGCTCAAAGACAAGTGGTAAGTACAATGCATAAACAAGATTTCTTTTGTTCTTACGAGCATGTACCATTATCTCGATCATAGTCATTGGGAATGAAAAAGAGATTCCAAAGCGAATATGGTAAATGGCGGACAGCTCTAAAGAGGTGATATTATCCGTAGAAGTCTTCTTTGGAATGATAGCATAAAAGATAATTCTGTGGAGGTTATAAAAATACAGACTCAAATGTTTAGCTTTAAGTTTGCCAATAGGACATGGTCCGGGATAACAGATAGAGGCTTTGAAAGTGTTTAAAGACAGGCCAGGAGGAAAATTAAAATTAGTGAGTTCGGTTAGCGCTTCTCCTTTATTGGGAACTTGAACGATCGCCGCTAAGTCTTTCGCGTCAAATTTAATATTTGTTCTCCCGACATGGAAAGAGATAACTCCAGAATCAAAAGTCATGTTGCAGTAAAATAACCAAATAGCATTAAAAGCGATAGGAAAAGATGTTGGCACTAAGTCATTGAGTTGCTGAAGCTAAAAAGCTCTACGATGGTCCAGAAAAATGTTAAAATTAAGGGGCTCCGACACAGGCGATGCAGGTAAAAACAATTACTAAATCACTTATTGGATTGGTCTAGTGTTGCAAAAATGAGTCCGCAAAAGGAACCTTCATTCGGTTGGACCGGAGAAAAAATGGAAGGTTGTTGAGCGGATAAAGATGCTTCATCATTCTTCCTTTTCTTCCTAAAGAGCTTAGGGGCCATTGGAAAGTAAAATTGCTAAAATTTGACAAGTGTACAGACGTATGGAAAATAAGGATTATACCCTCCAAAAATTAAGTATGTTGTGGATTATAAATCCGAGATCCCAAATCCGAACTTTGGAGTCAAAATTTAAAGTAGATTGAGAGATAAAAATGAATTAGGGTTAGGGTTTGGTGGCTTTCGTAGCGGTTGTTCGTGAAAGAGGATAAAAGATGGAAAATAATAAAGAGGACAAGTAGGGCCCACTGGGTCTGCTGTAAATTAGCCAACAAAGTTCGGCCTGAACTCTGCTGAACTTTGTTTTGGCCAGTTTACAACTGAAACAATGTTCACATTTGCAAATTTTTCAATTCCTTTCAACTTTTTAATTCAAAAATTATTAATTTTAAATTTCAATTAATATAATTAAATTTATTTAAATGAATTTATATTACGCATTGACCGTCTCAGATTAGCTATAGGAATACTACCCAGCTAGCTGAGATCCACAAGAGGATACTTAAGTTCTGTTTCGCTTTAGCTCTTATCACATCAATGACAGATTGATCCTTCGTAAGCTTGTCACTAAACAACCGTTGCGTATTGGAATTAATTCAATAAACAAAATTAATTAATATTATTGATAATTAGAGTTCCTAATTCTCGACGTAAATAGTTAAACCTGTTTTTGCCAAAGGTTTAGTAAAGATATCAGCTAGTTGATATTTTGTGTCAACATATTCTAAATTAATGTCTCCATTAATTTGATGGTCTCTAAGAAAGTGATGGTGTCTTAATATGTTTCGTGCGTGAGCGACATACAGGATACCTAGTTAAATTGATCGTGCTAGTGTTCACATAATATGGAAATATGTGAATGTTACAAGTTACAGTCTTCTAGGGTTTGCTTCATCTATAGAATTTGTACACAACAACGTCCTATGGCGATATACTCGACCTCAGTAGTTGATAACGCAACAGAATTTTGCTTCTTGTTAAACCAAGGGACTAAATCTTCGCCTAGGAAATGGCATGTGTTGCTAGTACTTTTTTAATCCACTTTGTATCCAGTAAAATCTGTATTCGAATAACCAATTTGGTCAAAGGACGTAGTTTTAGGATACCATAAGCCAAAGGAAGAAGTGCTCTTAAGGTATCGAAAGATATGCTTAACAATGCACAAGTGTGATTCCATAGGGTTAGCTTTGAATCGTGAACATAAGCAAACACTAGATATTATATCAGGACGACCAGCAGTTAGATACAATAAACTACCGGTCATACTTCGATACTTACGTGTGTCAACTAGTTTGCCTTGTTTATCTTTGTCAAGCTTAGTTGAAGTTGCCATCGGAGTTCCAACAGGTTTGGCTTACTCTAGATCAAATTTCTTTAGCAGATCCTTTGTGTACTTAGCTTGGTTAATAAACGTCCTAGTACTTGTGGCTTGCTTGATTTGCAGTCCAAGGAAGAACATCAACTCTACCATGATGCCCATCTCAAACTCACTTTGCATATACTTAATCTTGACCGAGAGATTCATCAGTATAACCGAAAATAATGTCGTCAATAAAATTTGTACTAATAACAGATTATTATTCAAAGATTTTATGAAAAATGTTGTATCAACTTTGCCTTTTGAAAAACCTTTTTCGTGTAGAAAGGAGCTTAGGCATTCATACCAAGCACGAGGGTCTTGTTTCAGACCGTATAAGGCTTCTTCAACTTAAAAACATAATTAGGATTTTTGAAATCAGTAAACTAGGAGGTTGAGCAACATAAACTTCTTCTTTTATAAACCCATTAAAAAAGCACTTTTAACATCCATTTGAAACAGTTTAAAATTATAAAATAGGCGAAAGCATATAACATACGAATGGATTCTGAATGCGCAACTGGGCATAGTTTTATCGTAGTCGATACCTTCCTCTTGTTGTATCCTTGAGCTATGAGTCGAGCCTTGTTATGTGTGACTAAACCATTTTTATTTAGTTTATTTTAGAATACTCATCGGGTGCCAATTACCGAATGATCAATGGGCTGGAAACAAGTTCCCAAACTTGATTTCGTTCAAATTGGTTCAATTCCTCTTACATAGCATCTAACCAATAATTATCACTACAAGCTTCTTCTATGTTTTCAGGTTCTAGTTGTGAAATAAATGCTACACTATAAGCTATATCTCTAGTAGAGCGAGTACTTACACCTTTCATAATCTCACATACTACCAAGTCCTTAGGGTGGTCAGCTGTGAACTTCATCTTCTTTGTCAATCTCTCCAAGTAGCTAGTTATCGATAATGTTTCTGCAGATGCTTTGCTTGGTGTACTGTGGTCCTCATCGTCACTATCGTTGTTCGTCTGACTGTTTATCTCATCGAAGGTGACGTTGATTGATTCTTCAATTGATATTGATCTTTTGTTGAAGGGTCGGTAACCTTTGTTCTTAGCTGCATAACCTAAAAAAATACCTTCATCACTTTTGAGTCAAAATTTCCCAAATTATATTTTGTATTCAAAATAAAACAACTACAACCAAAAATTCTTGAAATAGAAAACAGAGGGGGTCCTATCAAACCGTAAGTCATATAGAGTCTTTTTTTATTTAGGTTTTAGAAATCCTATTCAAGACATATCATGCTGTATTGACAGCTTCACCCCTAAAACTATTTACATAGGCTAAACTGGTTTAATATAACTCAAGCCATTTCGCTAAAAGTTTTCTTCTTACATTCTACAATGCTATTTTTTGCGGAGTCCTAGGGCAAGAAAATTCATACAAATATCCGCGTGTGTCACAAAATTGCTCAAAGTCAGCATTCTTGAATTCATCATGATCGCTTCGAATGCGAGTGATCATGAAGCTTTTCTCATTATGTACCTTTTTAAAATATGAAAATTTTTGAAAGTGTGTCATTTTTATGAGCAACGAAATATACCCACGTGTATTTAGAGTAATCGTCTACAATTACAAAGGCATATAGCTCACCATTTAGACTAGAAACTCCACTTGGTCTAAACAGATCCATATGTAATAATTGTAGAGGTCCAGCGGTACTTACGACGTTGATCGACTTAAATGTTGATTCTGTAGCTTTGTTCTTTTCACAGTCACTATTACCATGTCTTTCTTGAAGGCGATCTCAGGTGAGGCTCGTACCTATTTCTTTGTGAATAATCTCGCAATTGTTTCCATGTTTGCTTATCCTAGCCTCATGTGCCAAAGTTGACTTTTATCATTTTTGGCGTAAAAGCATCTACATATAGCATTAGTATCTTCCAAAAGATAGAAACATAGATATTATCTTCCATAATTCTTTCAAAAATAATACTACTAGTTGAGCTATCAACTATAGTACATTTGCCTTTGACAAAATTAATACCATAACTATGGTCAACTAAATGGATTATGTTGTGCCTTAACTCTGTTACATGACATACATCTTTAATCGGGATAAGGAGCCTTTCTAATGTTACCAATACCTATAATGTACCCTTTCAAGTTATTTTTGAAGGAGAAGTATCCTTCTTTCTTCTTCGACAGTGTTGCAAATAAAGATGCATCGTCAGCCACGTGCCGTGAGCAACCACTATCGAGGATCCACTAGCTTTTAGAATGGGTTGGATGTTCCATTTACAAAATAATTTGTAGATGAAATCTTTGGTACCCTTTTCTTATAGGGTCCTGACTGAAGAACAGATGGCAACTCTAGAGGGGGGTGAATAGAGTTTATAGAGAAAATATCCAATTAAAAAACAACTCTATCACAAACAAAATTAATCAGAGTAAATACAGAATTTAAAGTGAGAAGCAAGAGAGCATACGCAAACACAGCCAATTTTAACCTGGTTTCCTTCGTGGAGGACTAGTCCAGGACTGAGAACTCTAGCTAAGGATTAAATCCACTATTTCTGAAATAGTAGTTACAACCCGTGCCTTTACTTCAGAAGAGCACGTCAACTTCTTACAGAGGATCGCAGTGGCGATGCTTGGACTTTTCCAAGCGACTTCTTGAACTCTTGCACAAGACTCCTAACTGAGAGATTCTGAGCACTCGAGACTTAGGAAACTTGTGGCTAGCAGATGAGAAGGGTATGGCTTATATTGAGCTTAAGAGAGAAGAGAAGAGAAGATTGGATGGTTTGAAATGAGAGAATTCTAGGCCTATTTATAGGTTTTTATCAGGCAGAATTCGGCCAGAATTCTGGTAGAAATTTTAAAAATTTGGCCGTTGGACAACTAGCAACCAGCCAACCCAAAAAATTAGGGTGCTAATTTTTAGGAGACAGAGTTCGGCCCGAACTCTGTGTGGAGGCAGAGTTCGGCCCGAACTCTGTCTCCAGAGCACAGAACTGGTCCAAGGGTGAAATGGGCTAAGTTTGGATGTGGAGCTTTATGGGCTTTGGATAGGTTGTGGGTTGAGTCTCAAGAGCCCAGCATAACTCAGCTTACAAAATATCTAGACTCAATAAAATATAAAAGTACAGACGCAAAAATGACTTGTATATGTACATGAACTGTCGTCTGAGCTGTCGTCTGGCTTGAGCAGAATAGTCGTCGTGTGTCTTATTGAATTATCACAAGTATTATTTAGTCAATGTTATCAATATTTGGTTGACTGTGACTTTGTGTCAACAATCTCCCCCATAATGATAATTGACAAAATAATAATTGTATATTCAATATCCATACCTGGACACAGGTAACGACATAGCTCCCCCATAATAAGTGCCGAGCTTAAGAGTAGCTCCCCCATAAACAATGCTGCGAATCTCTGTTGGCCTGTTAATAATACTCTTCCAAAAGCACATATAAACCAAACAAACAAAAACAGAATATACACATAACTCCCCCTTTTGGCATTTAGCAATATGAGATGTATAATAACTGGCAAACACACCAAAAGAGAAGAAACTGCATATAAACTAAGATAATACCCAAGAGTCATAGTAACATAGAAACTGATAAAAGAACTACCAAGTCTCAAAAGTATAAACCATAATGAGTCTACTACAATGCAAGTACATAAAAAGTAACTAAAGCATAATATAGAAAGCATAATCTAAGATCTCCAGTAGCAGCCTCAAGTAGTAGTCCAAAACCATCAACGAGCATGAGAGGGCCCGGCGTCGTCCGAAGGATCAGTAAAGGAGCGGCGTGGGTCCACAAACGCCGAGTCCGGATCCATGTAGCGACGAACCCAAGGGTCATCAATACAAAAACGCTCACGATCGGGATCTCGCTCCATAGGAATGGGCAAGGAAGGAGCACGAGACATGGAATACCGGATGTCATGCAGCGAGTTGCTGATAGCACTCATCTGCAATGTGGTCCGATAGTCCAGCTGAGTCCATCGATCGTCCTCCAAAGTGAAACGATCTCGAAGCATGGCCTGAAGTGACCCAAGAGTGGCCGGAGGAGGAGGAGGATCTGTCCGAGAGGAGGGGCATCCGACTCATACTCAGAATGCTCAGACACGACCGGGGAGCCAAAGGCCGCATGAAGCCTCCTTACCTTGGAGAGAAAGGCAGGGGCAGATAAGAATGGACAATCATGAAATGGTACAAAGAAGGCACGAAGGACCATAGGAAGATATAAGGGATAAACCAGGGCTCGTAGTTTCTTCCTACAGTTAATCATCCAGTCCATCATGGTACGTGGAAGATTAAACGGAACACAGAAGTGAAGATGATAAAGAGCAGATATTTCAAAATAAGTAACTTCATCGGTAGAACCCGATTTGGGTAGAATGGTGTTGAAGATGATCCGATGAAGTTCATAGAAATATGGATTTAGATATTTAGCCATAAGCTTGCGATGACGTGTGTTTGGAGTACACAAGTCATCCTTGAAGCTTTCAAGGAAAGTCCCGTCGGGAAATCGGAATGACCGAGCTTCAACAAGCTTTTCCCAAGTATCGAGTTCTTGAAGTTCAAGATACTCGGCCAAATCAGAATTATCAAAGGCGATATCAATTCCCGCAACTCGTGAATAAATATGAGTGTCATTATGAGTTAAGTTGCAGTAGAATATTTGTATAGCGCTACGATAGATGACGAAATTTATAGCAACTAGCTCATCAAGGCAAAGATTATTAAATATAGATTCATATTGAGAGAAAATTGTGAAGTTGATGGGGTGTCTCGCAAACACCGGACGTGTTCGAAAATCGCTAAACCATTCATTGGATGCGTCTAGTGATATAAAGATTCGGTCGTCAAAAGTGTTTGGATCACGTGGACGAAAAGGATTGAACAACGGATGGGTTGGTTGTTCAATTGCCGGTGCAACGGGTGGTGCAACGGGCGGCTCAACGGGAGGAGGAGCATTCGACGAGGACGCGCCCTCGGTCCGAAGTCTCTTTCCATGGTTAAGCAATCGTGGAGCCATAACACAATAGATAGATAATAAAGAAATTTGAGATATAGAAAAGAAAGGAGTTATACCTCAAGATATTGAAGGATTATGAAAGAGAATTGAAAACCAAGCCTTCTCCTTGAGTTTGGGGAAGAATGGAGCCCAATAGAGGAGAAACTAGGGTTAAGGTTTTGAGAGTTTTGAGTAGGAAAAGTAGAAAAGGTGGTAAGAAGGAAGGAGAGGGAAGAAAAACCAAAATAAAGAGGAGGGTTTCTCTTGGTCGGGTCAATTTATGACCATTGGATCAACAAAAAGATCAACGGCTGTGCCTGTTCTCGGTTCTGGAACAGGCAGGCCGAATTCGGCCCAAACTCTGGTAGGGGCAGAGTTCGGCCCGAATTCCGGTTCCTGGGGACAGAACAGGAGTCAGGCTGAGTTGAGTCAAAAATTGGTTAAGTGAAGATGAAAACCAACATACTACAAAAGTTTAAGTACAAAAAGGATCCAATAAGTAAATAGATGTATAGCAATAGTGATATCAAAGCAGTAATATGAAGTTTGAAAAAGTATTTCAGCAAGTGATAAATAAAAATGAACCGTGTAATAAACAAGGAATTATATTATAATTCAATATTTTGAATCTGCCATGGGTTAGCTGCAGGGGCCGGATCCCAGCTAGCGGTAGTCCTGAGGACTAGTGCACCGTGTCGCTTAGGCTTTTACGCCTTGTTGTCAGAAGGACCCTTTCGGCTTGTACCCATAGCAAGTTCATCATAAGAGAATCACAATATATTCGATATTTATGCAGGTTTATTTTTAATTTATAACAGCTTCATCTAAAATTCCAAGTTCACGACAAAAAATTGAAGCGCTCTTCGGATAATGGTTTGGTGAAGAAGTCTGCTAACTGATGATCAGTGTCAATAAATTCTAAGTTAATCGTGCCATTTTGCTGATGATCACGCAAAAAGTGGTGTCGTATCTCAATGTGCTTCGTGCGTGAGTGACAAATGGGGTTCTTAGTCAAGTTTATAGAACTAGTGTTGTCACAAAAGATTGGAATATGCATGAAAGATAAATTATAGTCTTCAAGGGTTTGCTTCATCCACAGAATTTGTGCACAACAACGCCCAGCTGCTATGTATTCAGCTTCTGTTGTGGATAGTGCGACAGAATTCTGCTTTTTGCAAAACCAAAAGACTAAAGCCTTTCCTAATAAATGACACGTGTCGCTCGTACTTTTACGGTCGACCTTGCATCCAGCAAAATCAGCATCAGAGTAACCAATGAGGTCAAATGATGTTGTCTTGGGATACCATAGGCCCACTGTAACCGTACCCTTAAGGTATCGAAAGATACTCTTAACTGCGGTCATGTGTGATTCCTTAGGATTTGCTTGATATCTAGCATACAGGCAAACGCTAAACATTATATCAGGGCGACTAGCAGTAAGATAGAGTAGACTGCCTATCATACCTCGATACTTATGTTGATCTACGGGTTTGCCGCTATCATCTGGTTCAAGTTTGGTTGAAGTAGCCATAGGAGTGCTGATTGGTTTGACGTTATCAAGGTCGAATTTCTTCAGCATGTCCTTTGTATACTTCGATTGACAGATGAAGGTTCCATTTGACATTTGTTTGACTTGCAGCCAAGAAAGTAGTTGAGCTCCCCCATCATGCACATCTCAAACTCGGTCCGCATACACTTGGCAAAATCTTGACAAAGGGTTTCATCAGTAGAACCAAAAATAATATCTACGTATATTTGTACTAAAAGAATAGTGTTCTTGAAAGACTTTATGAAAAGTGTAGTATCAATTTTCCCTTTTGAAAAACCTTTCTCAAGCAAGAAGTTGCTTAGCCGTTCATACCAAGCTCTAAGGGCTTGTTTGAGGCCATACAGAGCTTTCTTTAGCTTGAACACGTGGTCAGGAAATTTGTGATTTTCGAAACCAGGGGGTTGTTTTACGTAAACTTCCTCCTTAATAAAACTATTCAAGAAAGCACTTTTAACATCCATTTGAAATAATTTGAAATTTTGAAAATTTGTAAATGCACAAAGCATCCGAATGGATTCTAATCTAGCAACAGGTGCATACGTCTCATCGTAGTCGATACCTTCCTCTTGGTTGTATCCTTGGACTACTAGACGAGCTTTGTTGCGTGTGACTGAACCATCTTTATTTACTTTGTTTCTAAAAACCCATTTAGTACCAATAATCGAGTGATTAGCCGGTCTAGGAACGAGTTCCCATACTTGGATCCTCTCGAATTGGTTGAGTTCCTCTTGCATAGCAGAAATCCAAAATTCATCATTGAAAGCTTCTAAAATGTTTTTAGGCTCAATTTGTGAAATGAAGGCAGTGCTAGCAATAGAGTCTCTTAATGATGATCTAGTAGTTACTCCACGTGAGACCTTGCCGATTACCAAATTTTCTGGATGTGATAGCTTGAAAGAGAACTTCTTTGGCAAGCCTTCCAGAGAATTGGTTTCAGTTGTGGTGTTCATTGGAGTAGATGTTGATGGCTCAATATCATCAAGAGTAGCTGCTGCACTGTTGTCTTCATCAAAAGTCACATTTGTAGACTCTTCCACAATTAAAGAGCGTTTGTTAAAAACTCTATATCCCTTGCTCTTGGCCGCATAGCCAAAGAAATTACCATCGTCAGCTTTGGCATCAAATTTGCCTAAGTTGTCTTTGGTGTTAAGGATAAAACATCTACATCCAAAAACACTAAAATAAGAAACATTTGGGGTTCTCCCAAACCAAAGCTCATAGGGTGTTTTCTTCGTAATAGGACAAATAAGTACCTTATTTAAAATGTGGCATGCTGTACTGACAGCTTCAGCCCAAAAGTATTTCAGAAGTGAAAACTTGTTCAACATGACTCTAGCCATATCGCCAAGAGTCCTATTCTTCCGCTCCACAACACCATTTTGTTGGGGAGTTCTTGGACAAGAAAACTCATGATCAAATCCATTGGAATCACAAAACTTTTCAAAATCAGAATTTTCGAACTCACCTCCATGATCACTTCGGATTCGAGTAATCATGTAGCCTTTTTCGTTTTGAACTTTCTTTACAAAAATCTTAAAAACTGAAATAGCATCACTTTTATAAGTAAGAAAGAAAACCCAAGTAAATCTTGAAAAGTCATCAACAATAACAAAGGCATAGAGTTTTCCACCAAGACTGGCTACTCTACTAGGGCCAAATAAATCCATATGGAGTAGTTGCAAGGGTCTAGTAGTGCTTACAGAGTTTATGGAATGAAAAGATGACTTGGTTGCCTTATTTAACTCACATTTGGCACATACGGTATCCTTTTTGAATGTGATGTCGGGCAAGCCTCTAACTAGCTTCTTGGTCGATAGCCTGGATATAGTATCCATGTTGGCATGACCAAGACGCTGGTGCCATAGTAACCGTTTTTTTTATGAGCAAATAGGCATCTACCTGCATTGTTAGTATTTGCAGACAAATAGAAAATAAAATATAATATCCTCTCTTACCCCTTCAAAAGCAATGTCTCCTGTTGACCTATCATAAATAAGGCATTTGTTTTGTCCAAATTTAATGTCATAACCATGGTCAGCAAGATGACTAACGCTGAGCAGGTTATGCTTTAACTCGGTCACTAGGCAGACATCCTTTATTACGGGAGAGGGAGGATGACCAATATTACCATTACCTATAATATAACCTTTAAGGTTGTTGCCGAAGGATACGTATCCTTCTCTCTTCATCGATAGTGATGCAAAAAGATTTGCGTCTCCCGTTATATGCCGCGAGCATCCACTATCGAGAATCCACTTACTCTTAGTTGAGGAGGGAAGGTCCACCTACATCAAGAGTAGATGTGACCTTTGGTACCCAAGTTCTTGAGGGTCCTAAAAAGTTAGTTTTTGGAAACCAAGCATATATCTTTCTATCTACTAATCTTCTAATTCTACATTGTGGTGATATGTGTCCATGTAAACCACAATAAGTACATATAGCATTCCTATTTACATTAGGAGCATGCTGATGATGTCTATAATGAGGAAAAGTATGATTAGCATGGTGATGATGACTATGCATAGAGTGATGTGGAGTGGCATGGTGATATTGTCTATGTAGAACATCAGAGTAATATGGAGTAGCATGGTGATAATGTCTATATGGAGCAGTATAGTGATGATGCCTATATGTAGAATGATGTTGATTGTGTCTTTGTGCAACATTGTGATGATTGTATCTATGTGTAGGATGATGATTGTGTATCATATGAGAGTTATTTCTACGTGTATGTGGTTTGTGTGTTTTATGGAAGTGTGTGTACATGAAAGCATGGTTACGTGTTATAGGTGGATGACGTGGAAGACTAGTATGAGAAATGTTATGCTTTGTGTGTGTCTCAAGTGATTGGGTTTGAGGTTGAACAACCTGTTTTCCCAATTTAGTCTTTAATCTTTTAGAAACAGCCTGCAGTTCAGTAACCTTAGCATTTAAACCATATATCTTAGTCATAGAAATCTTGTGTCTACTCTTTTCTTCAGCAAGCATCGTGTTGAATGTTGTGATTTTTGTGTTTGTTGCTCAATATGTGCTTCGGCATCATGAAGGCTTAGTTTAAGCTTAGATACCTCATCTGTGACTTCCGTGGGTGAAGTGTCTCTAATGTTATCAAGCAATAAAGAAAGTCTTTGAATTTTGACTTCATGACTTTTGATTTTGTCCTTGGCATGTTTGTATTTACCAATGATCCTTTTGTGATCATCGAGTAAATCGGTAAAAGCATCGCCAAGTTCATCAAAGAGAAGTCGTCAAGAGTTTCGTTTGATACCTTGTCGGACGTCGCCATTAGGCACACATTAGCCGTATCTTGAGGAGAGTCCTTTTCTTTCCGGAGTCACTAGCTTCGCTTTCATGCCAGATGCTTGTGTTGGCATATTTCTTTGAGGAGGTCTTCTTGTATGGCTTCTCATAGCGGTTGCCTTTCTTCAAGAATGGACAGTCTTTTCGGACGTGTCCAGTCTTCTTACAACCGTAGCAGGTTGGCTCTTCTTCGCCATCTTCTTGTGGTTTCTTCTTTCTTCGATTGAAGCGGAGGAATTTCTTGAAGTTGCGGACCATACGGGCTTGATCATCGTCTTCTGAGTTGTCGTCATCCGTCTCTTCGGGTTCAGCCCTCCTCGGTGAGCTTTGAGTGCGATCTCCTTAGCCTTAGGAGCAGGCTCTTCGAAGTCCTTGAGGTCAAGCTCATGAGTCATTATCTTTTCCATCAAGGTCTCCATGGACATGGTTGTGAGATCATTTCCTTCTATGATGGCTGTCACCTTAGGGTTCCAAATTTTTGGTAGCCCCCTAAGTAGCTTGCGAATCTTCTCGTGATTTCAATATTGCTTGCCGAGTGAAGACAGGGGGTTGATGATGTCAAGGAATCTTGTGAACATTTGCGTGATCGTCTCGTTTGGCTTCATCTTGAAAGCCTCGTATTCTTGAGTAAGACGCCTTATCTTAGATTCCTTGACTTGGGTGGTTCCTTCATGCGTCACTTCTAGGAGTTTCCATACTTCGTGAGATGTGGTGCATGTAGATACACTGTTGAACTCATTCCTGTCTATAGTACAGAATAAAGCATTAATAGCTCTCGTGTCTAGACTTGCCTGTTTCTTCTCCTCGTCAGAATACTTGTCATGTGATTTCTCGACGAGATCACCGTTGACAACTATTCTGGCAGGCTTTTTGTAACCGTCAGTGACGATAGTCCATAGGTCAAAGTCTAGCGACTTGAGATAAAAGCTCATCCTTATTTTCCAATACGTGTAGTTAGTTCCATCAAATAGGGAAGGCCTATGAGTGGACTGTCCTTCACCGTGATTGGAAATCAAGGATTGTGTGGTTGCCATGGATCAACTCTAGGATGTAAATCCTTGTAAAGAACAGAGCTCTGATACCAATTGAAGAACAGATGGCAACTCTAGAGGGGGGAATAGAGTTTATAGAGAAAATATCCAATTAAAAACAACTCTATCACAAACAAAATTAATCAGAGTAAATGCGGAATTTAAAGTGAGAAGCAAGAGAGCATACGCAAACACAGTCGATTTTAACCTGGTTTTCCTCGTGGAGGACTAGTCCAGGCCTGAGAACTCTAGCTCAGGATTAAATTCACTATTTATGAAATAGTAGTTATAACCCATGCCTTTACTTCAGAAGAGCACGTCAACTTCTTACAGAGGATCGCAGTGGCGATGCTTGGACTTTTCCAAGCGACTTCTTGAACCCATGCACAAGACTCCTAACTAAGAGATGCTGAGCACTCGAGACTTAGGAAACTTGTGGCTAGCAGATGAGAATGGTATGGCTTATATTGAGCTTAAGAGAGAAGAGAAGAGAAGATTGGATGGTTTGAAATAAGAGAATTCTAGGCCTATTTATAGGTTTTTATCAGGCAGAATTCGGCCAGAATTCTGGTAGGAATTTTAAAAATTTGGCCGTTGGACAACTAGCAACCAGCCAACCCTAAAAATTAGAGTGCTGATTTTTAGGAGACAGAGTTCGGCCCGAACTCTGTGTGGAGGCAGAATTCGGCCCGAACTCTGTCTCCAGAGCACAGAACTGGTCCAAGGGTGAAATGGGCTAGGTTTGGATGTGGAGCTTTATGGGCTTTGGATAGGTTGTGGGTTGAGTCTCAAGAGCCCAGCATAACTCAGCTTACAAAATATCTAGACTCAATAAAATGTAAAAGTACAGACGCAAAAACGACTTGTATATGCACATGAACTGTCGTCTGAGTTGTCGTCTGGCTTGAGCAGAATATAGTCGTCGTGTGTCTTTGAATTATCACAAGTATTATTTAGTCAATGTTATCAATATTTGGTTGACTGTGACTTTGTGTCAACACTGACACGTTAGTTTTTGGTATCCAAGTACAAATATTCAAATTTACTAATCTTTTATTCCACATGCAGAAGTGATATGACCAGGGGTGCCACAATAGTGACAACTAGAATGTGCATGAGTATTAGGTGAAGTGTTGCTCTTATGTACTTGTTTGGTCATCCAAGGAGCTTTTAGAGAATACTTATAATAAAAATTATGTTTTGAAGAACCATGTCTGGGAGTGTCATACCTTTTGGGTTTGATAGTCTCTGGTTGAACAATTTTCTTTTGGGTAAGTGACACGTGTAGGAGACAAAGCAGTCGATATCGGCTGCTTTCCTAGCCTAATTTCCAACTATTTGGAAGTGTCAAATAATCTATTATAATCAGTTGTTAGGGCATCATTCCTAATAAGCACAATAAAACTTTTTTCTTCTCGATATGATAATCTTCTTGCAGCTGAGCTATGGTCTTGTCTTCTTTCTCAAAAGTGCGTGATGCTTCGTGTAATTGTAACTTGATAGAAGCTAACTCACTAGTCTCACCAGAGGGTTGACTCTCTCTAACATCTTCTAGTAGTAGGTTCAGTCTTTTTATCTCAAGTTTATGTTTCTTGAGTACATTTTTAGAAGTCATGTATTTGCCTAACAATTTTCTATGGTCATCTAAGAGGTCACTAAAGGTATCACCTAGCTCATCAAAAGTAAAAGCATCATAAAGGGGATTAGTGGTTACCTAATCAAACGCCATTAGGCACACATTTGCAGCGTCTTGAGAACTATCGTCTTCTGAGTTGTTGGCTTCACTTTCGTGCCATATGCTCGGGTTTGCATACTTTTTGGACGTCGATTTCTTCGTGTAACTCTTTTTATTTTTGTTATCCTTCTTGGTCGTTGATGTTGATGGACAGTCTTTCTTGATGTGTCCTTTCTTTTGCATCCGTAGCATATTTTCTCTTTGTCATCATAATTGTTGTTGTTGTAGGGGTTCTTGCTTCAATGAACTTCAGAACAGGAACTTTTTAAAATTTTTCTTATTAAGAGAGCTTTCTCGCGCCATCTGAGTCACCGTCTTCAGACTCCTCTTTAAATATTATCTTGTGTTGTGCCTTGAAAGCAATTGATTTCTCCTTGGGTGCCAATTCTTTAAAATCGTAAAAGTCTAGCTCGTGAATCATCAGGTTCCCTATGAGTGTTTCAAGCGACATTGTTGTGAGGTCGTTTTCTTCAATGATTAGTATAGCCTTGGGGTTCCAGTTCTTTGTGAGACCCCGCAGTACTTTGTGATCTTCTTATGATTGTTGTACTCCTTGTCGGGGAAAGATAACGGATTTACAATGTCAAGGAAATGGGTGAATATTTGAGTAATCATCTCAATTGGCTTCATCTTGATCGCTCGTATTCATGAGTCAATCTACTGAACTTTTTGTCACGACTCGCACCCTAGAGTAAGGGCACGAGACGTGGGTACGTCCAGCCTACGCCGCAGTGTCGGCGGTAGAACGCTGTCCTAGGTCACAACATCTAACAGTTGAAGGTAATAACAGTTATACTCCCCGAATGGGGTGACATAACAGAAATATATCTCAATCACAGCTAAGGTAGAACAGAATAAGATAAAATGATATAAAAGATAATATCCAGAACAGAAGAAATCACAGAGATACAAACCCAGAATTCTAAGTGTCTAAAAATAAATACATGTCCCAAATCTCAGAAACTATGTACAGTAATCCAAGTAAAGTAACACATCCTAATCTAAGGGAGTGTCATCTACTGCTAGTGGATCCTACTGCTGGTCCAAGTCCAGGCACTCATCTAAAGTAGCACCGTAGTAGGTAGGGAGAACGCCTCAGCCTCGTCCTCTGTAAAATTTTCAACAGGTCCAGTCAGGACAGGAGCGAGCACAGTACATCTCATCCAATCATAGCAGGTCAGGATATATAATCATGCTATAGAGTAAGATACAAGAAACTGAAAGAAATACATGATAAAAGAGAGAGACTGTAAATAAATAGCTACAGTATATAGAGAACTAACAGTGCTAGTGATTCAGAGCACAAGATGGTTATGTAGACGGCATGATGTTGTACACGAGTAATCTGTAGAGGTTGTACACGAGTAATCTACTGGATTGAATACATAACCACTTCTACTCTCCTGCCCCAATCAATACACAAGGATCTAGTTAAGTTATGTTATTGCACACAAAGTATAGTCACACACGAGATCATGTGAATACATGAATATACGCAATTTCATACGATTTGTACACGAATATCACGAATACAAGGAGTACACGATGCTCACGATAAAGTCACAACACGAGTACCCGATGTATCCGCTAAGGGGATAACATCGCACAACAAGATCCATATAGTACTAATCCGTGTTTCCAACGTGTCAGCATCATGTAAAGTAATCTAAAGCAGGAAATATACTACTAATGCAGGATATAAAATGATCAGAGAATGTACTCGCCTGTATCCTGAGAATCTGGAGAATATATACTGTCCGAGGAGTGGTGTCTGTCTCCTATAGAATAGTACAAGTCACTATGAGTCTACAATGATAATAAGATGCAAATCAATGCATTCTACATGAATCTAGGTCAATCTAGACCAAAGTCAACTCTTGGTCAACTCTGGTCAACCCTAAAGTCAAATCTAAGTCAAACTATGGTCAACTAGGTCTAACCAAGTCTCACTAGGTCAAACAAGCCATTCTAGGTCCTATCAAGGCTAAACAGTCTATTCTAGACTCCATACTAGGCATACCATGCCATAGGCCAACCCATAACTCATCTACACAAGTCAAATCATAAGCCTAACTATAATACACACATTAATATATCATACAATCTAATATAGGATTATACCTAACATGTAGGCTACCTATATATTATCACATACATATTATATCTAATATATATAAAGCACACACACTCATATTTATAGGAAACTTATATATATATATCTCAATTTATATATATACACATATGAAAAGATAGAGGGACACATAATGTTCAAGTGTGTGTGTGTGTCAAGAGAGTGCAAGAGTGTGTGTGAGATACATGAGGGTGTGTTTTGTATATTAGGCTTGAGAGTGTCATGAGGGAAAAATCAGTGAACTATAGGCTAAACAGTGAGTACATGAACCAGCTAGTTAGTTACCAAAATCCTGGAATCCAGTGTGCATAACAGGCAAAATCTAGTGAGTGTTTAAATGGAAAAAAAATCAGTGAAATATAGTTCAAAGAAAGGACAGGAAACCAATTCCAGGTTTCAGAACCATTCTCAGTTCAGTCCCATATCAACACAGATTAACACATAGAAAATCATCCCACACAGATCACAATTTTGAAAGGAAGGGAAATCAGTCCTAGCTAGCAGTTAAATACAATCAACCCCATGCCCAAAATCTCATTCCCAGGTTTATACATAGGAAAGAACCAAATCAATGTGAATGTTAACCATTCAACCAATCTCAGGTTATTAGATAACCTTTCCCCCCATTCTCAGTTCATAAAAACACAGAACTCAGTTAAAGGATGGAAAGGAAATCAAAATCAGGTTATCAGAATTTAACTCACTTCTCAGGTTTCATGAAACACAAACTCAGTTCATAAAAACACATTCAGTCCAAACATACTCAGGTATTGACAGTTAATGAACACACACTCATTCAATTCTCAGGCATTCAGGGAAAACAACTCAGTTCAGGAAATCTCAGATTTCAATTGAATCTAGCATTTCAGTTTAGTAATGAATCTCAGGTTATTAGTTTCAAAAATGAAAGGAAATCGGTTCATGAAGGACTGAAACCCAATCCAGTATCCAAATTCCATTAACATACCATAAAAATCCAACTGAATTTAATACTGAAAGTAAACATGAAGAATAACATGTGGGGATCATTAACAGTGGAAGAACCATCAAAAATCAGGAATTAAATGTTAGGAAAATGCTGAACAATACATGTATCAGGACAGTATCATAAACTATGAAACAAACCCCATTCGAAACCAAATTCCCACATTAAACCCAATCCAATCATATAAACTAATCTAATATAGCTATACATTATAATTAGGGTCTAATTAGCAAGTAAAATCATGAATTAAACCATTAAAACCGAATTAAATACAGATAACCACACTCAGTGCACTGAACGCACTGTGCATGCACAGTGTACACGTAAATACGTGTCCGACACGACACGAGAGCTCGAACCACTTGGGGAACCCCGTGTCAGTCATGGACACAACACGTGTGTTAAATTTTGTGAGCCAAAGTGGCATGTGCACAGAGCAATCCCACCCAAGCAGCAGGGCAAGAAAGCCTGCGCGCGCGCGAGAGTGCAACCGCGTGTCCACGTGTCTGTGTCGACTCGACCCGACACTAATACATGCTCAGTGCAATAGAAAACCATAGGCGAGGTCAAAACCCTAATTCTTATTCAAATAGATTACAGAAATTGGATCAAAATGCCCTTTGGGGCATTTCGTCGAACACATGCCTATACGAACTGATACGTGTCCGATACGGACACGTATAGGACCCAAAACTTAGGGTTAGCTAGTCCTACAGCTAGGGTAGACCTAGGGCATCCTAGAAATGCAAACAAACAGTAATTTCATGGAGGGGATTGAAATATACCTATTGATGAGCAAAGGCTCAAAAGTCCTAAATGGAAGTGGTTTCTCAATCCACCAAAACTTCCCCAAATTGTTTCCTTCCTGAAAATACTCAATACCAACAGCAAGAACAGTAATTTTAGGTCCTATTGCAATTGATTTGGGTGGAAAAGGAGTTAAATAGGAATTTCTATGATTTAAGGAAGATGGGGACTCACCTATTTCCAAACTTGCAATAATCCCAATGGAGGCTAGCCCTAATTTCTAGGAGAGATTATATAGAGGGGGGTGACCTAGTTGCCGGCCAAGTGGGTTGGAATGGGCTAGGTTCACTAGTGTTTGGTTGGGCCTTAAGGCTTTAAGTCACAATAATGACTTGTGATTTCACAAGCCATTCCTTAATCAAACTAACTCCTAATTTCCCCAAACTAATTCTAATGAGTTAATCCTCACTAACTTAGGTCAAGCAAGAGTTATTTAACTTAACCCAATAGTCATGACTTAGGTTAGCCTCTAAGACAGTCTCTAAGGTCAACACCAGACAAAGTCTAAAAGCACCAAAACAATTATACCAAAAATCACTTAAAAATTCTAATAAATATAATTAATAATAATAATTCCAAATTAATTCCAAAATTTCAAAAATGACCAAAATACCCTCAAGCTAAAAAAGTGGTAGTGATAATTCTACCCTCCTTAAATAATTTCGTCCTCGAAATTAAAGGCGAAACTAAACTGCTGAGAAGGATAGAAAGTATACCTCAAGGTCCGAAAAGATAGGGGTACCGCTCGCGCATCTCATCCTTCCGCTCCCAGGTAGACTGTCTTGGAGAATGATCCCTCCATGTGACACGTACCAAAGGTATGACCTGGTTCCTCAATACCTTCTCTCGACGATCCAGAATCTCCACAGGCTGCTCTGGATAACTGAGAGTAGGTCCAACCTCAATCTCCGAATGATAGAGCACATGGCTAGGGTCAGCCACGTACCGTCTCAACTGTAATACGTGGAATATTGTAAACTCACACTAGTACAGGTGGCAAGTCTAGCTTGTATGCCACGTCACCGACTCTCCCACTGATAACGAAAGGGCCGATGAAGCGCGGGCTAAGCTTCCAACCTCCACCAAAACGTATCGTACCATGAGTCAGAGATATCCGCAGAAAAACCATGTCTCCAACCTAATCACAAGCAAGGTTTCAAGTTACTAAAAATCAAACACGATCAATCAAATAAAACAAAAATACAACCTACTTCTAATCCTATTTCTAAAACTGTACCTCAAACTCCAACGGCCTCTGGTAGCTATCGGCCCAGTGCCGATGTCTGTCCTGCGCCACGCGAAGTCTGTCCCTGATGAGCTTCACCTTCTCGGCTGTGCCAACAACCATCTCTAGTCCCAGTAAAGCTCGCTCTCCAACATCATCCCAAGATAAGGGTGTACGACACCTACGCCCGTACAGAGACTCAAACGGTGACATCTCAATGCTGGCCTGATAACTGTTGTTGTAAGCAAACTCAACCAAATGTAGATGATCCTTCCAGGAACCTCTAAAATCTAGGACGCACGTCCGCAGCATGTCCTCAAGGGTCTGAATAGTCCTCTCTGACTGTCCGTCCGTCTGGGGGTGGTATGCAGTACTAAACTTGAGCTGAGTGCCCAAACTAGTCTGCAAACTCCTCCAGAAATAGAAAGTAAAGCGACTATCCCGATCTGAGATAATACTGACGGAAACTCCATGAATCCTGACTATTTGCCTCATATACAACTTCGCAAGCCTCTCTGTAGACGTACCCACCTTGAATGGCAAGAAGTAGGCCGATTTGGTCAACCTGTCAACGATGACCCAAATCGCGTCTTTCCCTCCTGGTGTACGCGGCAACCCAGATACAAAATCTATGGTGATGTGTTCCCACTTCCACTCTGGAATGGACAACGGCTACAATAATCCTCCGGGCCTCTGCCTCTCTGTCTTGACCTGCTGACAGACCAAGCATCTAGCTACGAAGTGGGACACCTTCCGCTTCATCGCGTACCACCAGACATGCTCTCGCAGATCCCTGTACATCTTGTTGGCACCAGGATGTATAGAGTACTGCGATCTGTGAGCCTCCTACATGATCTGCTCTCTGAGCTCCCCGCTAGGCACGCATAACCTGGAACCGTGCCTCAGGGCACCATCCTCTGCAAGTGAAAACTCGCCATCCTCCAATCCTGCACTGATCTGCTCTCGGATACACCGCAGAGCCACATCCTCGAACTGTGTCGTCTTGATCCTGTCTATCAAGTTCGACTGTATCTGAAGGCCCCATAACTGCATCTGCACCCCTGGCACAATCACCTCAATCCCAAGGCTCTCCAAGTCTGCAAGCAAATGCCGGTCCATAGTCAAACACATGGCTGTCGGATACCTACTCAAGGCATCAGCAACCACGTTGGCCTTCCCCGGGTGATACTGAAGTGAGATGTCAAAGTCCTTCATCAACTCTAGCCATCTGCGCTGCCACATGTTGAGCTCTTTCTGTGTAAACACATACTTCAAGCTCTTGTGATCTATAAAAATCTCTACCCTCTCGCCATACAGATAGTTCTTCTACAACTTCAAAGCAAAAATTACCGCTGCCAGCTCCAGGTCATGGGTATGGTAGTTCTTCTCGTGGGGACGTAATTGCCTGGAAGCATAGGCAATCACCTTCCCATGCTGCTGCAAGACACAACCCAGCCCCTTCCCTGAAGCATCACTATAAATAGTGAATCCACCTGATCCTGAAGGCAGTGTCAGAATCGGAGCTGTCGTAAGCCGCTTCTTCAACTCATCAAAAGCTGCCTGACACTCCTCTGACCAAACATACTCAGTATCCTTCTGGGTCAACCGTGTCAACGGCTCTGCAACCCGGGAGAAATCCTGCACAAATCTCCTATAGTATCCTGCCAGCCCCAGAAAACTCCTGATCTCTGCCACTAAAGTCGGCGCTGCCCATGCCTCAACTGCTACAATCTTCTTGGGGTCAACTGAGATACCATCTCCAGTCACCACATGCCCCAAGAAGTCAACCCGGTCCAAGAAAAACTCACACTTGGAGTGTTTCCCATAAAGCTGCTCCCTCTTGAGAGTCTCCAGTACTATCCGCAGATGCTCCTCGTGCTCCTCCTCTGTCTTAGAATATACCAAGATATCATCAATGAACACCACCATGAACTTCTCTAAGTACTGGTGGAACACCTTGTTCATTAGATTCATAAATACTGCTGGTGCATTGGTTAGCCCAAACGGCATAACCAAAAACTCAAACTGCCCGTACCGCGTCCTGAAAGCGGTCTTAGGAATATCCTCCCTCTTCACCTTCACCTGGTGATAACCTGACCTCAAATCAATCTTAGATAACACCCGAGCTCCGCTCAACTGATCAAACAGATCATCGATCCGCGACAGTGGGTATCTGTTCTTGATCGTCAGGTTGTTTAGTGCCCTGTAGTCGATACACATCCGTACCGATCCATCCTTCTTGGGTAAGAAAAGTACCAGTACACCCCAAGGTGAAGAACTCAAATGGATGAAGCCCTTGTCTTGCAGCTCATCCACCTGCTTCTTCAGCTCCACCAGTTCACTGTTGTTCACTCGATAGACATGCTGAGCTATCGGTTCCTCGCCGGGAACCAAGTCTATCAAGAACTCTACATCCCTGTCCGGTGGAAGCCCTAGCAACTCCTCTAGAAATATATCCATAAACTCTGCGATCAAGGGATGCAGAGCCACCTGCTCCTCAACTGAAGCTCCGCAGAAGACGCCACTGTCTTGCTCTGCCTGCCGCCGGGTGTACTCAAACTCTGGCTCTCCTGGCACCCCGAACAAAATTCTACCCCCTCGACAATCAATACGGGTGTGGTGTCTACTCAGCCAGTCCATACCTAATACAATATCGTAGTTCGGTAATGGCATGACGAGTAAACTTACTCCCAACTCTCGGCCTCCCAATAAGACGCTCTGCCCTCTGCAAACATCACTCAGAAGGATGACCCCACCCCCGATCGTGATCTTGCAGGTCCTAGGCAATCGTTCAGAAACCAGACTGTGTCAAATAGCATACGATACTGACACAAAGCTGTGGGAAGCCCCGTAATCAAAGAGTACAATACTGGAAGGGAATCTAGGAGAACCAAACCTGCTATCAGCTCTCCGGTGGCCTCGGCGTCCTCAGCTGCCATGGCAAAAGCTCATCCCTACTATCCACCCCGTGCCTGCTGCTGGTGCTGCTGGAACCTCTGCTGCTGGGTCTGCAGGGTTGGTCCCCTCGGCTGACCTGCTGGAGCCTTGGCTGCCAAGCTTCTCCTGGTATCGGATGCATCGATGCAACTGGACACTCTCGCATCTGGTGATCCGCTGATCCACACATCAAGCATCTACCAAGTCTCTTCCTGCACTCGTCGCACTTGTGTCCAGGCTTCTTACAGAAAGTACAACTAACAGCCTGCTACCTGGGTACCTGCTGCCCCCTCTGCTGCTGGTGCTACACCTGCTGAAAAGGTGCACGGTCCTGATGCTGGTGCTGCTGCTGATACTGCTGAACTGGCCTCTGTGACTGCTGATGCTGGAAGTGAGGCCTCTTGGCCTGCCCCTGACAGCTGCTACCACCCTGAAAGTCATGACCCCTCTTCTGCTTCAGCCCTAGGTCGTCCTCCGCCGCCATAGCCCCAGAAAATATCTCAGCAAATGTAGCATTCTGGTCGCTCTTAGTCAGCGACCGAACCTCTCTAATCAGACCTCGGCGAAACTTTCTCGCCTTCGTCTTCTCCGTCAAGTCATCTATGAAACGGGCCAGTCTACAAAACTCCACAGCATACTCAGCTACCGTCTGGTTCCCCTGAACCAGACCCTCGAACTGTGCCTCGATACCTCCCAAGGCCACATCAGGAAAGAACTGCTCCTTAAATAGCTTCTTGAACTGGGCCCAAGTTTGGCCCTCAACTCCTACCCTGGGACCTGTCTGATACCACGCATGGGCTAAGTCCTGCATCTAACTGCCCGCCGTCTCGATCTGGAGTCGATCTGGTATCTCTGCCAATCGGTAGATCTCTTCAATATGCTCTATCCAGTCGTCTGCATAGTGGATGCCCTCCGTGCCGAAGAACTTCCGAGGGTGTATCTTCTGGAAGTCCTGAATATCCTTCTCCCTCCGACGGGGCTGCAGCTGGATCCCCTGAGCTGTAATTATCTCGACTGTAGTGCGAACCACCTGGTGTGCCTCATCGATCCCCTGCCTAAAATCTGTAGTCTGCCTCGTCTGCTGCTGCTGGTGTGACTCCAGAATCCTCTCCACGAAGGAGAAGAGATGTGCAGCATCTACCATCCCCGCAGGCGGAGGCTGCTGCGGTGGAAGGATCTCAGGAATCACAACCGGCCTCCTGACTGGTGGAGGTGCTCCTCCAAAAGCTGCAGAAACACCGACTCCTGAGGGCTGCACTGGCCCTGTGGCACTGGGAGCTGGCTGCTGGACACGAGAGGTGGCAGACCCCTCTCCAGCATCTCCCGTCATGGGGCGATGCGATCTCGTCTCAACCATCCTGGAGACACAGATCAAACAAGAAACAATTACTGAGAATGAGTCAAAAAATTAAAGGAGGACAGTTTAAAATTTCTAAGGAAGACAATAAGCAGCAAAATAGATATACGAAATCTGATAAGGAGTTTTCCTAGTGTGATTGAGTACCTTCAAAAACATACTAATTCCTACTGCAGGCTGCAGCGATATTCTAGTATGAATACCACTACATTTCAAACCTAGACCTGCATGGGCCACCACTAAAAAGTGTCACGACCCGCACCCTAGAGTAAGGGCACGAGACGTGGGTACGTCCAGCCTACACTGCAGTGTCGGCGGTAGAACGCTGTCCTAGGTCACAATACAGTTGAAGGTAATAACAGTTATACTCCCAGAATGAGGGTGACATAACAGAAATATATCTCAATCACAGCTAAGGTAGAACAGGATAAGATTGAATGATATAAAAGATAATATCCAGAACAGAAGAAATCACAGTGATACAAACCCAGAATTCTAAGTGTCTAAAATTAAATACATGTCCCAAATCTCATAATCTATGTACAGTAATCCAAGTAAAGTAAAGACAATCCTAATCTAAGGGGGTGTCATCTACTGCTAGTGGATCCTGTTGCTGGTCCAAGTCCAGGCACTCATCTAAAGTAGCACCGTAGTAGGTAGGACAGAACGCCTCAGCCTCGTCCTCTGTAAAATTTTCAACAGGTCCAGTCAGGACAGGAACGAGTACAGTACATCTCATCCAATCATAGCAGGTCGGGATATATAATCATGCTATAGAGTAAGATACAAGAAACTGAAAAAAATACATGATAAAAAGAGAGACTGTAAATAAATAGCTACAGTATATAGAGAACTAACAGTGCTAGTAATTCAGAGCACAAGATGGTTATGTAGACGGCACGATGTTGTACACGAGTAATCTATAGAGGTTGTACACGAGTAATCTACTGGATTGAATACATAACCACTTCTACTCCCCCCCCCAATCAATACACAAGGATCTAGTTAAGTTATGTTATTGCACAAGAAGTATAGTCGCACACGAGATCATGTGAATACATGAATATACACGATTTCACACGATTTGTACACAAATATCACGAATACAAGGAGTACACGATGCTCACGATAAAGTACACGAACACGAGTACCCGATGTATCCGCTAAGGGGATAACATCGCACAACAAGATCCATATAGTACTTATTCGTGTTTCCAACGTGTCAGCATCATGTAAAGTAATCTAAAGCATGAAATATACTCCTAATGCACAATATGAAATGATCAGAGAATGTACTCGCCTGTATCTTGAGAATCTGGAGAATATATACTGTCCGAGGAGTGGTGTCTGTCTTTTATAGAACAGTACAAGTCACTATGAGTCTACAATGATAATAAGATACAAATCAATGCATTCTACATGAATCGAGGTCAATCTAGACCAAAGTCAACTCTTGGTCAACTTTGGTCAACCCTAAAGTCAAACCTAAGTCAAACTATGGTCAAATAGGTCTAACCAAGTCTCACTAGGTCAAACAAGCCATTCTAGGTCCTATCAAGGCTAAACAGTCTATTCTAGACTCCATACTAGGCATACCATGCCATAGGCCAACCCATAACTCATCTACACAAGTCAAATCATAAGCCTAACTATAATACACACATTAATATATCATACAATCTAATATAGGATTATACCTAACATGTAGGCTACCTATATATATCACATACATATATATCTAATATAATATAAAAGCACACACACTCATATTTATAGGAAACTTATATATATCTCAATTTATATATATATACACATATGAAAAGAGAGAGGGACACATAATGTTCAAGTGTGTGTGTGTGTGTGTGTGTCAAGAGAGTGCAAGAGTGTGTGTGAGATACATGAGGGGGTGTGTGTGTATATTAGGCTTGAGAGTGTCATGAGGGAAAAATCAGTGAACTGTAGGCTAAACAGTGAGTACATGAACCAGCTAGTTAGTTACCAAAATCCTGGAATCCAGTGTGCATAACAGGCAAAATCTAGTGAGTGTTTAAATGGAAAAAAATCAGTGAAATACAGTTCAAAGAAAGGACAGGAAACCAATTCCAGGTTTCAGAACCATTCTCAGTTCAGTCCCATATCAACTCAGATTAACACATAGGAAATCATCCCACACAGTTCACAATTTTGAAAGGAAGGGAAATTAGTCCTAGCTAGAAGTTAAATACAATCAACCCCATGCCCAAAATCTCATTCCCAGGTTTATACATAGGAAAGAACCAAATCAATGTGAATGTTAACCAATCAACCAATCTCAGGTTATTAGATAACCTTTCCCCCCATTCTCAGTTCATAAAAACACAGAAATCAGTTAAAGGATGGAAAGGAAATCAAAATTAGGTTTTCAAAATTTAACTCACTACTCAGGTTTCATGAAACACAAACTCAGTTCATAAAAACACATTCAGTCCAAACATACTCAGGTATTGACAGTTAATGAACACACACTCATTCAATTCTCAGGCATTCAGGGAAAACAACTCAGTTCAGGAAATCTCATATTTCAATTAAATCTAGCATTTCAGTTTAGTAAGGAATCTCAGGTTATTAGTTTCGAAAATGAAAGAAAATCGGTTCATGAAGGACTGAAACCCAATCCAGTATCCAAATTCCATTAACACACCATAAAAATCCAACTGAATTTAATACTGAAAGTAAACATGAAGAATAACATATGGGGATCATTAATAGTGGAAGAACCATCAAAATCAGGAATTAAATGTTAGGAAAATGCTGAACAATACATGTATCAGGACAGTATCATAAACTATGAAACAAACCCCATTCGAAACCAAATTCCCACATTAAACCCAATCCAATCATGTAAACTAATCTAATATAGCTATACATTATAATTAGGGTCTAATTAGCAAGTAAAATCATGAATTAAACCATTAAAACCGAATTAAATACAGAGAACCACACTCAGTGCACTGAACACACTGTGCACGCACAGTGTACATGTAAATACGTGTCCGACACGACACGAGAGCTCGAACCACTTGGGAAACCCTGTGTCAGTCATGGACACGATATGTGTGTCAAATTTCGTGAGCCAAAGTGGCGTGTGCACAGAGCAATCCCACCCGAGCAGCAGGACAAGAAAGCCTGCGCGCGTACGAGAGTGCAACCGCGAGTCCACGTGTCTGTGTCGACTCGACCCGACACTAATACATGCTCATTGCAATAGAAAACCATAGGCGAGGTCAAAACCCTAATTCCTATTCAAATAGATTACAGAAAATGGATCGAAATGCCCTTTGGCGTATTTCGTCGAACACATGCCTATAGGAACTGATACGTGTCCGATACGGACACGTATAGGACCCAAAACTTAGGGTTAGCTAGTCCTACAGCTAGGGTAGAACTAGGGCATCTTAGAAATGCAAATAAATAGTAATTTCATAGAGGGATTGATATACCTATTAATGAGCAAAGGCTCAAAAGCCCCAAATGGAAGTGGTTCCTCAATCCACCAAAACTTCTCCAAATTGTTTCCTTCCTGAAAATACTCAATACCAACAGCAAGAACAGTAATCTTAGGTCCTATTGCAATTTATTTGGGTGGAAAAGGAGTTAAATATGAATTTCTATTATTTAAGGAAGATGGGGACTCACCTCTTTCCAAACTTGCAATAATCCCAATGGAGGCTAGCCCTAATTTCTGGGAGGGATTATAGAGGAGGGTGACCTAGTGGCCGGCTAAGTGGGTTGGAATAGGCTAGGTTCACTAGTGTTTGGTTGGGCCTTAAGGCTTTAAGTCACAATAATCACTTGTGATTTCACAAGCCATTCCTTAATCAAACTAACTCCTAATTTCCCCAAACTAATTCTAATGATTTAATCCTCACTAACTTAGGTCAAGCTAGAGTTACTTAACCTAACCCAATAGTCATGACCTAGGTTAGCCTCTAAAACAGTCTCCAAGGTCAACACCAGACAAAGTCTAAAATAGCACCAAAACAATTATACCAAAAATCACTTAAAAATTCTAATAAATATAATTAATAATAATAATTCCAAATTAATTCCAAAATTTCAAAAATGACCAAAATACCCTCAAGCTAGAAAAGTGGTAGTGACACTTTTATTCTTTGAATTGAGTTATGCCTTCATGAGTCACCCCTATAAGCTTCCATACTTCGTGAGATGTCGTACAAGTGGACACCCTGTTAAATTCAATCACGTCTATTGCACAAAATAGTACGTTAATAGCACGAGCATCAAGACTAGCTTGTTTCTTTTCATTTTCAGTGTCATTGTCGTATGGTTTATCAATAAGTGCACCATCAACAACTATACGTTTCGGTTTTTTGTATCCATCAATAACAATTGACCAAAGGTCAAAATCTAATGACTTCAAGTAGAAACTCATTCATGTTTTCCAGTATATGTAGTTGGTTCCATCAAACAGTGAAGGTATGTTGGTGGATTGCCCTTTATGTGCATTGGCCATGTGATAGTGTCTCTAGAGAGTATATACAAATAAATGACAGAAAGCAGTTAACCTATAAATATATACTTGTCAATTAACCAAGCTATGATACCAATTGTAGGACCGATATACTAGCAATATATACTCTAGAGGGGGGTGAATAGAGTGTGCAGAGGAGTATTAATAATTAAAACAAAATCACTACTATATCACTATCGTGTCGTAGTGACTATGTCACAGTTATAAAAGCAATAAATAAGAGAGACAGAGAGCAAACGCAAACACAACGATATATCCTGGTCTTCCACTTGTGAGGACTAATCCAGGTCGGAGGACTCTTGCTTCGAGTTGAAATCTACTATTGGAAACACAAGCTTTTATCCGAAGTGCTTGTCGACTTCTTACATTACTGAGCTTTAATCCGAAGTGTTCGACCGACTTCAATTGTGAAGTGTGAACTTCTTGATCAAGCCTCTGATTATAACTCTCTGAAATTTCTAGACCATTTCATACTCGTAAGTACACTAGAGGTTGTAAAATAGGCTTGGGATTTGAAAGTAAGAGCTTTGAATAGCCAAGAAAGCTTACAGAAGAGAAGATAGAAAGTGAATGAGTAAAAAAAAAATTGCTTCTCTATTTATAGGATTTTTGAACCAAGTTCTGGTCAAATTCAGATGCCAAACATTCCAAAATTTGACCACTGCAACCGAGTCTGCAGGAAGAACAAGTTCATAGGGTTTACGATTTTAGGTACTCAAGTTCGGGCCAAACTCTGTCCGAACTCTGGTGTTCTGTTCTTAGGTCAGAAACCAAGTTTGAATAGATTTTGGGCTTTTGCACTATTTTTCAAATATTGGTTTTGGGCTATTTTAAAAATAAGTTTATTTGTAAAAAAAATATGGTAGTTTGAAAAATATTTTGGGTCAAGCCTATTTGTCAGTACGACGTGGTTTACATTTTTTCTAGACTCAATAAATTTTATAAAATATGTTTAAAATAAAAAATAAGTATAGATGTGACGACTTAGAAAATCTTGAATGGTAGCAGTGTAGGAACGAAATAGTAAAGCATAATACTCTAGAGGGGGGTGAATAGAGTTGGCAGCGGAATAATGCTAATTAAAAAAATGTTAGCAGCACAATCATAGAATATTAATCACAACTAAAATAAAGTAAAGACAGAGTTAAGAGAGCAAACGCAAAGATAGCGATGTATACTGGTTTCCCTCTGTTGAGGACTAATCTAGTCGGTAGAACTCTTGCAACCAGTTGAATCCACTATTGGAAAAATTGCAAGTTTTCTTACAAAGTCCTTGCAACTTCTACAACACGAGCTTTGATACGAAGAACTCGTCTAACTTCAAATGTGAAGAGGTATTCTTCAATCAAGCCTTCTGATTACAATCTCTCAGAAACTTCTAGACCGTACCGCACTGGCAAATTGACTAGAGGATTGTAACTGGCTTGGGATCTGAAATTGAAAGCTCTAGAAAACTCTTTGGAAGACTGAAAGCTTTAGATAGAGAGAAGATTGAAAGTGAATGAGTGAGTTGAAATGATCGAAATCCTTCTCTATTTATAGGAATTCCAAAGGCAGACTTCTGACAGAATTTGGGCAGAATTCGGACAGAACTCTATGAGCAAATCTCCGTCAAATCCGCAACTGCAGGACCAAGTAACAAGGATTCAAAATCACAACGGCCACCAACCGAACTCTGGCCGAACTCTGGCCGAACTCGGTCCGAGTTCTATCAGGGTTTAGTCAGGGTTTAGTTAGGGTTTTAAAAAGCTTTTTTGGTGATTTTTGAAAACCTTTTTGTAAACCTTTTTGAGAGGTCATTATTAAAAACATTTTGAACTCATTTAAGGGTAGCCTATTTGCCAGTACGACTCGGTGTACAACATATTCCTAGACTCAAATAAAATGAAAAATATATTACATAAGGAATTACAGACTCGAGTAGGCAAACAGATCTTTGGTCTTGAATACAGTGGATAGCCATTCTTGATCATGTTCAAGAGTCCGAGATATCCCAACTAGCTTCGTATATCCAGACAGAGTTTAATCAATTATTAAAATCAGGTTAACCATATGACCAATGGGCCAACAATCTCCTCCATTTTGATAATTGACAAACTATGAATGATATAACATTAAGCTTGTTCAAAATATCAAAAAGTAGAATTGTTCATATCCTGTATTATCTTAAAAAAATGATAGATCTTTAATTTTCTTCCCCTTTGTCACTTAGCAAAAATAATTGCAAAAGATAAAGCTCCCCCGCAATCAATGCATAAGTAACAATAGTAAGAAAACACATAAAAGAAATAAGGCATAAAACTAGAGAAATATCACAAGCATGTATTGTCAAAAAAAATCATCACTGGCATGTAATTTCACAGGCAGTTTATAAAGAAATAAGCAATATAAGAAATAGTGCTATCATAAACTGAAACTGAAACATAGTGCTGAAATAAACTGGAATACCATAAACTAAGGCATAATAAACATGTCCATGAAAATAAAAGAGTACTGAAGCAAACTAGAAAGTGCTAATAATAATCAAAAAGTACTAATAATAACTTGGAATGTTGGAGCATTTCCAAGTGTACAATAAAATATCACTCAAAATCATATAGTCACATTTCCTCATCATCATCCTCATCATCATCATCAGCTCGACCAGCATGTCCTGAAGGACCAACTCCAGAGGTACCAGCGCCAGAAGGATGAGGAGGGGCGCCAGCATAGAACTCACCAACAAAGTCACGAGGTGGAGCACGATCAGGACGGTACCAATCATAGGCGTTACCGGGCTGGAAGTAGGCATGAACAGCCTCATCCTCACAACGATAACCAGAGAAAGCTGGATCTCTAGGGATGGAACCGGCTGAATGACCAGTCTGGGCGAAACGAAGATCAGCTAAAGAATTTACAAGCGCCTGATAATGGATGACGTCGCTGAACTCACGCTCACGAGCCATGTCCGTCATCGAGACGTGCAAAGCAGATAAATGCTGATGTATGCCCTCAAATGTCATGGCATACTGATGAGGTGGTGGAGGAGGTGCAGTAGGAGGAGCAGGAGGAGGAGCTGAAGCAGTCTTGCTACGACGAGATAACTGAAGAAACTTGGGCTCAGGATCCTGAGTACAAGTCGACAGATTGATATCGAAGCGCTGAAAGATGCGTGGGAAAATCATCGCATAAGAGAGATTTCTATCTCTTGTACGACAATGACCCATCATCTGAATCATGGTCTTAGGGGCAGAAAATGGAATCCCCTTAAGAATGTGGTACATGGCGGACAGCTCAAGAGAAGTCACATCATCCTTTGAAGTAGATTTTGGAAGGATAGTGGAATAGATAATGCGATGCAATTCATAGTTAAACAAGTTCAGGTTGATAGCCTTGAACTTTCTAGAGCGTACTCTATCAGGTGCACAGAGTTTCGCTTTGAAACTGGCGAGTGTCGTGCCTTCGGGGAAATCAAATTCAGTGATGTCAACTAGCGGTTCACCTTCGTTAGGGATACCAAGGATCTCCGCTAAGAGGTCATCATTGAAATTGATATCAATACCTCCAACACGAGTGCTCACATTAAAAGTGTTTAATATGAGATTGCAATAAAATAATCTAATGGCATTAGTTGCTATAGGGAAGCATATTTTAACAAAAAGATGTAACCCTAATGCCTCAAAGAAATGACGATGATCAGGAAATACAGTCCATTTGACTGGAGCGCCTGTGCATATGGATCTCATGGAGAATTCTCCATACCACAGTAGGGCTTGGTCTAGGGTTTGAAAGAAAAACCCGTCGAACGCACCGTCGCTCGTTTGGACCGGCAAGAAGAGGGAATCCGTATGCGGATGCGAAGATGACCCTTCCTTACTGGGGTTCGTCTTCTTCCTCTTTGAAGGATTGAATTTGGGTGCCATTTGTGCAAATTGAAGTAAAAATGCACTAATTGAAAAGTGGAGAAGGATGTGGTTATACCTACCGAAATCAAAGTATGTCGAAGAGAACGACGAACTCCGCACGAATCCAAATTTTGGATTGATTTCACCACTTGGATTGGAAGAATGAGGGTGGTGAAAAGCTAGGGTTCGGGGCTCCTTCGCGGCTGCTGCTGCTGTTGTGATTTAGTTTGGAAGCAATGAAGAAGAAAGGCTGCTCGGGTTCAGTATATATAACCTGACACCCTAAACCGAACTCGGGCCGAATTCGGTCAGAGCTCTGGCCGAATTCGCCTAGGGTTCTTTATAGTTGATTTTGCCATTCTTTTTTATTGTCTCATTTTAAATATTTAATTCAAAGATTAGTCATTTCAACTTCAATTAACATAATTAATATTATTTTATAGATTAAATGTCGTTACACAGCGACTGTTTCAGATTAGCTGTATGAGTACTATCCCAGCTGGCGGAGGTTCATCGGGAAACTCTTAAGTACCGCTTCGCTTCAACCGTAGTTGTGGTGACAGACAGACTCTTTATTGGCTTGTCTCTAATACAGTTTTTGCGTAATGATATATAATCATAAAACAAAATTAATTAATATTATTGACGACCAAAATTCCTAATTCTCGATGTAAATAATTGAAACGATCTTCCACTAGAGGTTTAGTAAAGATGTCAGCTAGTTGATTTTCAGTATCTATGTACACAAGGTTTATATCTCCATTTTGATGATGATCTCTAAGAAAGTGATATCGAATCTCGATATATTTAGTACGAGAGTGACTTACTGGATTCTTAGTCAAATTAATAGTGCTCGTGTTATCACAGAAAATGGGAATATGTGTGTAAAATAAATCATAGTCTTCTAGGGTTTGTTTCATCCACAAAATCTGAGCACAACAACGTCCTGCGGCGATGTACTCAGCCTCTGTTGTTGATAGGGCTACAGAATTTTGTTTTTTACTAAACCATGAGACTAAAGCCTTGCCTAAGAAATGACATGTGCTACTGATACTTTTTCTATCAACTTTGCATCCAGTAAAATCTTCATCCGAATAACCAATAAGGTCAAAGGACTTAGTTTTGGGATACCACAAGCCAACAGAAGAAGTGCCCTTAAGGTATCGAAAGATACGCTTAACTGCGGACAGATGTGATTCCTTTGGGTTAGCTTGAAAACGTGCATACAGGCAAACACTAAACATTATATCTGGACGACTAGCAGTTAAATAAAGTAAACTACCAATCATACCTCGATACTTACGTGTGTCGACTGGCTTGCCTTGTTCATCTGAATCAAGCTTTATTGAAGTTGCCATTGGAGTGCCAATAGTTTTGACATTGTCCAGATCAAACTTCTTTAGCAGGTCTTTTGTGTACTTGGCTTGATTTATAAATGTCCCATTATCAGTTTGTTTGATTTGCAATCCGAGAAAGAATTTCAGCTCTCCCATCATGCTCATCTCAAACTCATTCTGCATACACTTAGAAAATTCTTGACACAGAGATTCATCAGTAGATCCAAATATAATATCATCAACATAGATTTGAATTAAAAGAAGTTTGCCATTAAAAGACTTAATAAACAGTGTAGTATCAACCTTGCCTTTTAAAAAAACGTTGTCAAGTAGAAAAGAGCTTAGACGATCATACCAAGCACGATAGGGCTTGTTTTAAACCGTATAAGGCTTTTTTCAACTTGAAAACATGATCAGGGTTTTTGAAATCCGTGAAACCTGGAGGTTGTGCTACAAAAACTTCTTCTTTTATAAAACTATTTAAAAAAGCACTCTTGACATCCATTTGAAATAGTTTGAAATTATAAAAACATGCAAATGCACATAACATGCGAATGGATTCTAATCTCGTAACTGGGGCATAAGTCTCATCGTAGTCGATACCTTCTTCTTGATTGTATCCTTGAGCTACGAGTCGAGCCTTATTACGAGTCACTAAACCATTCTCATTAAGTTTATTTCGGAATATCCAACGGGTGCCAATGACCGGATGATCAATAGGCCTGGGAACAAGTTCCGAAACTTGATTCCGTTCAAATTGGTTTAATTCCTCTTGCATAGCATCTATCCAAAAACTATCACTACATGCTTCATCGATAGTTTTAGGTTCTAGCTGTGAAATAAATGTAACACTAGAAACAATATCTCTACTGGAGGTAAGAGTACTTACTCCTTTGGTAATATCACCAATTACCAAATCTTCTGGATGATCAGCTGTAAATTTCAACCTTTTCGGTAGATTTTGAAGATAGCTGGTTCCTGGATCTTCTCTAGGAGGTTCAGCTAGTGCAGAGCTTGGTTGAGGATCAGCTGATGTTGAGCTTGATGCAGTCAGATCTTCATCACTGTCATCGATAGTCATTTGATTTAGTTCATCAAAAGTGACATTGATTGACTCTTCGATGATCATGGTTCGTTTGTTGAAGATTCTGTATCCTTTGCCCTTGGCCGTATAACCTAAAAATATACCTTCATCGGCCTTTTCATCAAATTTTCCCAAATTGTCTTTTGTATTAAGAATAAAACATTTACAACCAAATATTCTAAAGTATAAAACAGATGGAATTTTATCAAACCATAACTCAAATGGAGTCTTCTTCGATTTGGGTCGAATTAGAACTCTATTGAGAACAAAACAAGCTGTATTGACAGCTTCAGCCCAAAAATATTTGGGTAGACTAAACTGGTTTAACATCACTCTGGACATTTCGGTTAGAGTTTTGTTCTTACGTTCCACAACTCCATTTTGTTGTGGAGTCCTAGGACAGGAGAACTCGTGTATAAAACTGTGTGTGTCACAAAATTGATCAAAATCAGCATTCTCGAATTCGCCTCCATGATCACTTCTGATTCGAGTGATCATGTAACCTTTTTCATTCTGTACTTTCTTACAAAAGGCAACAAATTCAGATAATGCATCATTCTTGCGTGTCAAGAAATATACCCACGTGTATCTAGAGAAATCATCTACAATTACGAAAGCATAAAGCTTACCTCCGAGGCTAGCAACTCTGCTAGGACCAAATAAGTCCATATAAAGCAATTGTAGAGGTCTAGTAGTACATACTACGTTTACTGACTTGAATGTGGATCTGGTAGCTTTGTTCTTTTCACATTGGCTGCATACCGAATCCTTCTTGAATGTAATGTCCGGTAAACCGCGTACTAGCTTCTTTGTGGATAATCTTGAGATCGTATCCATATTAGCGTGACGGAGTCTCATATGCCACAGATGACTCTCATCACTCTTGGCCATTAAGCATCTACCTGAAATGTTAGTTTCTTCCAACAAATAAAAAACATATATGTTGTCTTCCCTGATACCTTCAAAGATAGTACTACCAGTTGAGCTATCAACTATAGTACATTTGTCTTTGCCAAAGTTGATGCCATAACCATAATCAGCTAGATGACTTATGCTGAGTAGATTATGTTTCAACTCGGTAACCAGACAGACATCCTTAATCACAGGATAGGGAGACTTACCAACATCACCGATACCAATGATATACCCTTTCAAGTTATTACCGAAGGAGACATAGCCTTCCTTCTTTTTCTTTGACAGTGTTGCAAATAGGGTAGCGTCACCGGTCATATGCCTTGAGCAACCGCTGTCGAGGATCCATTTGCTTCTAGCATGTGAAAGGTGTTCCACCTACAAAATAGTTTACAGATGAAACTTTTGGTACCTATTTCTTGTAGGGTCCTAAATTATTAGCTTTTGGTATCCAAGCATAAACATTTAAATCAACAAGCTTTCTCATTCTACATGCAGATGAAATATGACCAATGAGGCCACAATAATGACATTGTGCATGTCGAGTGTTGAAAGCTGAGTGGTGTGCATGGTTGGTAGATTTAGGTTTTCTAGTATAGAAGAAAGCATACCTATAATCTTGTTTGGGCTTAACCTTTTGGGGTAAAGGTTTGATAGGGTTAGGTCTGATAGTGTTTGGCTTGGGAATGTTCTAATTTTTTGGTAAGTGACATGTGTTAGGATAGGAAGCAGCAGGCTCAGGCTGTTTTCCTAACCTAATTTCCAATCTTTTGGAAGTGTCATACAACTTAGTATAATCAGAAGTGAGTGATTCCATTCTGATTTGTGCACATCGAAGACTTTTCTTCTCTATAGAAAGTTCTTCCTTGAGTTGGTCAATAATTTTGTCTTTCTCTTCAGATGACTTGGTAGTCTCGTATAATAAGAGCTTTGTTGAAGAAAGCTCACCAGACTCACTAACATTATTTCTAACCTCAGCTAGTAGGTCGGTAAGTCTACCTATTTTACCTTTGTACTCTTTGAGTATCTTCTTAGAGGTCTGATACTTGCTACGCAGTTTCCTGTAATCAGTCATCAGGTCACTGAAGGCATCTCCTAATTGCTCAAAGGTGAAGTCATCATAAGTATCAACTATAGGTTCAGTAGGTACCTGATCGGATGCCATAAAGCATACATTTGCAGCGTCTTCTGATTGTTCGTCTTCTAAGTCGTTGGCTTCACTTTCATGCCATATGCTGGTATTGGCATATCTCCTAGATGTTGATTTCTTCAGGTTCCCTTTTTCATACCTGTTGCTCTTCTTGCTTGATGATGAGTTTGTGGGACAATCCTTCTTCATGTGTCCTTTCTTCTTGCAACCATAACAGACAGCATCTTCTTGATACCAGTTGTTGTTGTTGTTCTCTTTGACTCTCTTCTCATGTCTCATGAATCTTTTGAACTTCCTTGCTAGGAGTGCTTGATCTTCAGCGTCAGATCCACTGCTGTCTGAATCACCTTCAGCAGCTTTTCTGTGCTGAGCCTTGAAAGCGATCGTCTTCTCCTTTGGTGAAGGCTCTTCAAAATCTTGTAGCTCCAGTTCATGAGTGAGTAGTTTACCCATGAGTACTTCGAGGGCCGTAGTTGTGAGATCGTTCCCTTCAATGATTGCAGTAGCCTTCGGAATCCAGTTCTTGGTAAGTGCTCGCAGGAGTTTGCGAATCTTTTCATGGTTACTGTAATCTTTACCTAAGGAGGACAAAGGATTTACAATATCCAAGAATCTCTCGAACATTTGTGTAACTATTTCGTTCGGCTTCATCTTGAACGCCTCGTACTCTTGAGTAAGTCTGCTGACTTTAGATTCTTTGACTTGAGTCGTGCCTTCATGTGTGACTTCAAGTAGCTTCCACACTTCATTGGCCATTGTGCAGATAGACACCCTGTTAAATTCAGTTCTGTCTAAAGCACAAAAAAGAGCATTAATGGCACGTGCGTCAAGACTGGCCCTTTTCTTTTCTTCCTCTGTATATCTGCTATGGGGTTTTTCAACTAAAACTCCATCAACATTTATACGAGGTGGCTTTTGATAGCCATCAAGAACAATGGACCATAAATCAAAGTCAAGTAATTTCAAGAAGAAACTCATCCGTGTTTTCCAATAGGTATAGTTCGTACCATCAAACAGTGGGGGTCTGTTTGTGGCCTGGCCTTCACTTGTGAATTTCACAGTTGCCATGTGTTGTGCTGTAATCTATATAACAGTTAATTAAAATGAATAAATAATTGCACTGTTACCTTTGCTTTACCTGTAACACCTGCTTTGATACCAATTGTAGGAATGAAATAGTAAAGCGTAATACTCTAGAGGGGGGTGAATAGAGTTGACAGCGGAATAATGCTAATTAAAAAAATGTTAGTAGCACAATCACAGAATATTAATCACAACTGAAATAAAGTAAAGACAGAGTTAAGAGAGCAAACGCAAAGACAGCGATGTATACTGGTTTCCCTCTGTTGAGGATTAATCCAGTCGGTAGAACTCTTGCTACCAGTTGAATCCACTATTGAAAAAACTGCAAGTTTTCTTACGAAGTCCTTGCAACTTCTATAACGCGAGCTTTGATACGAAGAACTCGTCCAACTTCAAATGTGAAGAGGTATTCTTCAATCAAGCCTTCTGATTACAATCTCTCAGAAACTTCTAGACCGTACTGCACTGGCAAATTGACTAGAGGATTGTAACTGGCTTGGGATCTGAAATTGAAAGCTCTAGAAAACTCTTTGGAAGACTGAAAGCTTTAGATAGAGAGAAGATTAAAAGTGAATGAGTGAGTTGAAATGATCGAAATCCTTCTCTATTTATAGGAATTCCAAAGGCAGACTTCTGACAGAATTCGGGCAGAATTCGGGCAGAACTCTATGAGCAAATCTCGGTCAAATCCGCAACTGCAGGACCAAGTAACAAGGATTCAAAATCACAACGGCCACCAACCGAACTCTGGCCGAACTCTGGCCGAACTCAGTCCGAGTTCTGTCAGGGTTTAGTCAGGGTTTAGTTAGGGTTTTAAAAAGTTTTTTTGGTGATTTTTGAAAACCTTTTTGAAAACCTTTTTGTAAACCTTTTTGAGAGGTCATTTTTAAAAACATTTTGAACTCATTTAAGGGTAGCCTATTTGCCAGTACGACTCGGTGTACAACATATTCCTAGACTCAAATAAAATGAAAAATACATTGCATAAGGAATTACATACTCGAGTAGGCAAACAGATCTTCGGTCTTGAATACAGTGGATAGCCATTCTTGATCATGTTCAAGAGTCCGAGATGTCCCGACTAGCTTTGTATATCCAGACAGAGTTTAATCAATTATTAAAATCAGGTTGACCATATGACAAATGGGCCAACAAGCAGTACTAGTTGTCGTAGTCCGTTCGAGTGCCCTTATATCAAGTCTGAGTTTAGACGATTATCAAAATCGGTTCAACCATGACCAATAGGCCAACAAAAGTTACACTTACGGCTACATTCATTCGGAATAGAGTGTCGTTCACGACATTTGACATTGCACCTCATGAACTCAGGTTCAAAGTCAGACCTAACTTGAATGTCATTCAAGTGTAGGGGTATTTGGCGTACGTGAAGCTTCTGGATATTAAAATTTAGAAGCTAAGGACGAGGAACACGAGGATCATATTTTTAGGCTATGCTGATAAGAGTGATGCTTAGAGGTTCCTTGATATCAAAATAAATCATATCATTGAATCTTGGGATCCGAACTTCTTTGAAGATAAGTTTGTTAGGGGTAAGAACATTGTTCTAGCAGATCTTTTGGAGAGTATTGTTAATACCGAAGCAAGCACTTCCAAGGAAGATGTAGTCCAAGAAAAAGTTGTTAGAGAAGAGACAATGATTGAACCAGAACTCTTCGAGCCACTAATGAAGCGAGTGAGGAAGTCGAAGGACTTTGGAGATAACTTTGATAGCTATCAGTGAAAGATGATCCGCTTACCTATGATCAGGCAATAAAGACCAGAGATACAATTTTATGGAAGGATGTAGTCAATAACGAGTTTGACTCCATAACTTCTAACAATACATGGAAGTTGGTCGATCTGCATAAAGGAGCTCAACCCATTAGATGCAAATAGATAATCAATAAGAAGATGGTAGCTGATGATACTGATGATAAGTTCAAAGCCAGGTTGGTAGCCAAAGGGTTTTCTCAAAAGCAAGGAATTGACTACTTTGACATTATTGCTCCCATGCTAAGGTGACTACTATGGGAATGCTGATTATCGTGGGTGCCATCTACAAGTTGATTATTCATTAGATGTTGAAGGCAACATTTTTGAATGGCAAACTGACAAGAAGACTTACATGTAACAACCAGAAGGATTTGTTGTCAAGGATCTTTAAAAAAAGTCTACAAATTGGTAAAATCTCTATACGGTTTGAAGTAACCTCCCAAACTGTAGCACAAGAAGTATGGCAAAGTCATCTGGTCAAATGGCTACAGGGTCAGCGAGACAGATAAGTATGTTTACACCAGGTTTGCTGAGGACAGAGGGGTGATCATTTGTCTATATGTAGATGACAGCTAATCCAGGGTACGGACTAGAATATGTCGCAAAGTCGAAGAAGTTCCTTTCGTCCAAGTTCTGTGTGAAGGACGTAGAAGAAACTGATGTCATCCTGGGGATTAAGATAATCCAGACGGAAGCTAGGCTGGATTTATTGCAAGCTCACTACGTGTAAAAGATGCTCATACGATATGGATATAAGGATCATCCAGGATCGATACTCCTCATAGGTGTAACCAGAAGCTGAAGCCTAATTCAGAAAAAAAAAAGTGTCAGACAACTAGAGTATTTGAGCATCATCGGGAGCTTGATGGATGCTACGAATTCCACCAGGCCAGACATGGCTTTCATTGTAGGCATGCTGAGTCATTTTATGAGAAATCTAAGTGTTGATCACTGGAATGTTGTGAAGAGGGTGATGAGATACCTCAAGAGGACTAAGAGATATGCACTAAGGTATATTAGTTACCCAGCAATGGTAAAAGGCTTTAGTGATGCTAGTTGGTGCTTAGAAGAAGGGAGCGAGAGGTCCACTGATGGATATGTCTTCTATATGGAAGGTGCTGATATATCGTAGAAGTCGAAGAAGTAGATTATGCTATCTCACTCTTCTATAAAGTTTAAGTTATTTACATTATTTGCTACAACAGATAAAGCAGAATGACTTCGGGAGCTCATGTTTGATCTTTCAGTGGTTGATGCACAGATTCCTACCATTTCGGTATATTGCAATAACTAAGCGGCTGCAGCGATAATATCAAATGATCTTTTCAATGAAAAATAGGATTATACGTCTACGGCACAAGGGACTGAATGATTGTATCAAATGAGGCATCCTTGTAGTGATTGATGTTCAAAGTCCGAAGAATCTGGCGGTACCATTCAAAAAGGGCCTCAAGCGCCAACTAATCGAAGACACGGCTAAAAAGATGGACTTGAAGAAAATTTGATATTATGTTTGTACAACCCTACCATTAAAGTTTTGTGCTATTAGTCCAAAAAAGAAATCTACTAGGCATCTAGCTTTTGGTTTAAGGGAGGACTATTAACTGAAAAATATCAGGTAAAGTGGTTAGTCCTTAGGATATTGTTGAGATACAATCCCTCCACTGTAAGTCTACTAATAGTTCTTATAATAGAAGATGTCCAGTGAGAGGATGGCTATTAGCCTTAATGAGTTCTTGGACATCGTAGATGTCCGACGTGCTTGACTGGAAGCACGGATAGCTCGACACTACAACGGATTGAAGTGCTGTATGCTACACTGGGGTGATACCACCGTGAGGTACCATGATAGGGTAAAGTCTTGAATTCGGGCTATGTCATAAAGGCGCAGCACCGTATATAGGCAGGTAGCCTGACGGTGAAGAATGGAGAGTTATAGGTAGAACTATAAAAGGGTTGGTGACCTCATGCTATAGTGGTGTGACACCACGATGAGGTAAAAGATGTAAATCCTCGGCTTTAGGCCGTGTCACAGTGGCGTAGGACCATAAAGGAGCGTAATACTTTATGCTAAGTAGTGCAGCACTACAAAGAGACCTGTTGTAGGATCGTTGAGCACCTCTAGAGGGGGTGAATAGAGTAAGTGCGAGTGCAGCAAAAAATAATCACCAATTTTAAAAAATTATAAACAGATAACTATGGCAGTAAATAAGAGACAGTCAATAAATATAGCAAGAGATAGAGAGATCAAACTCAGTGACACAGCGATGTATACTGGTATCCCTCTGAGAGGACTAATCCAATCTCGAGTACTATTGGTCGATGTTAATCCACTAAGGCACAAGCTAATTGAGAGCTTGCAGTTTCTTACAACACCGTGTTTGGTGACAGGTGCACGACCAACTTTACAACACCGTGTTTGGTGATGAACGCACGACCAACTCCACAACAGAGATAATTTCTATACTTTGAACAACCTCTTTACAACTCTTGAGAACCAAAAGACTCTAGATCAAAATAGATATTATTGGCTTTTGGCTAAGAGGAGTGTAGGTGTGATATGAAAACTTTTGATCGGATAAAAACACTTATTGAATAGAGAAGAGAAGATAAAAAAGATTATGATTAGGAATTAGAAATTCTCTTCTATTTATAGGTGTTTTCTGGGACAAAAGTTGGGCAGAGTTCTGATGCAAAGATTTCGCATATGAACGTTGCATGCAGATTTGGAGGCAACAAATATTTAAATTAAAACTAACCGAACTCGGGCAGAGTTCGGACCGAACTTGGGCCGAACTCGGTTTGAGTTCTGTCTAGGTAAAAATGTTAAACATTTGTAAAAGATTGTTGCAGAATGGAATAGAACTTTTTGGTAGATGGAATATGGATAGGTAGGCTGTATAGAAAAGTGGACGAAGATTAACCTAAGCCAGTATTGCCCAGTCGATCTTACAATTTATATCCTAGACTAAATAAAAATAAAATATATAATAAATTATAAAATGACTTAGACTAGATTCCAATGAAAGTTTCAGACTGATGATTTACATGCTTGATGATGCAGTAGTACGCTTATTGATATTGATTTCACAAGACCTGAAATGATTAGCAGGAGTTCGTATATTTCATGTATTGACTTAAGTTTATGTCGATTATTAAAATTGGGTGTGACCATGGAATGGGCCAACAATCTCCCTCATTTTGATAATTGACAAACATGAGTATATACCAAAATATATCTAAAATAGAACAAATAAAATTACCTGAAAAATAATAAAGTTTTGGTAGTCTTTCTATGAATGTTGATTTTGGTATTGCGCTCTTTCTCCCCCTTTGTCAATGAAAAAATAGTTTTGGCTCCCCCATAATGTGTGAAGCCAACAATGTTCATCAAACAGACAAAGTAATACTAGAGAGAGAACAATATTGCCACAAATAACAAGTGCATAAAAAGAAATAACTAGTAGTAAAATACTGAAAATGTCATGCATAATAGAAAGATACAACCATCATAAACATCACAAAGTGCTAATAAATGTCTAACTGAAAAGTTTAGACATATATAAAAAAACTACATCATAGATCATCATCTATCAGCCCTATCCAAAATCCACTAGCTCAAGTCCTCATCACATCGGAGTGTCGTCACCTCCAAGAGCATCCGGTAGAAAATATACCGCAGTAGGATCGAAGTGAGGAAATGTCGCCTCATCGTCGAACCTGGGTCTAGGGAAGCTCGGGTGAGGAAGTACGGCAACTGGATGTGATGGGTCATGAGAGAGACTCCAGTGAAGATCAACAATACTGTTTCGCAACACTAAGCATGGGTGATATGGCGGAACTTTGAGTCAAGATAGCCCTGATGTCGTTGGACAGAGAGGGCAACGAAATCATCAAAATGCTGATAGAAGCCAGGGTCAAAACCTGGAGAAGGGGCTGAAACAGCAGCAGGAGGAGCCTCGAGGTCAGCATCTGGAACAGGCTCAGCACCAGGAGGCAGAGGAGGAGTAGGGTATAACCTAGACCTACTAAGCTCTATGGCAGTGGAGGAGTAAGAACATGTTTGAAGATCGATTTCAAACCTTCTAAGATAGAAGCCAAATGCATAGGATAGACGAGGTTGCGTCCTACATTTTTGCAGTTGAGCATCCAAGCCATCATAGTCTTGGAAACATAAAATGGAATGCCAAAGTGAATGTGGTATATTGCTGACAATTCCAGGAAGGCAATTTCATCAGAAGATCCCTTCTTCGGAAGAAGAACCGAGAATACAAACCTATGGAGTTCATATAAGTTTTGGTTGAGATGCTTGGAGTAAACTCTTCTAGGAGCAGGTTTGGGATGGCTCAAAAGTTCTTTGAAGGAATCAAGAGTGACACCTTCAGGGAATTGAATGTGATGAATATCTACTAAAGATTCACCTACATTAGGAACATGGAAGTATTCACTGATGTCGGTGGCGCTGAATTCTTGTTCTTGTCCAGCAACGCAAAAATAGAAATTTCTGTTATCTTTTACTTGCAGGTTGCAGTAAAACATACGGACAGCATTATCATAAATATTCTCAGCTACTTCAAAAAAGTCACAAAAGCCGAGACGGTCGAAAGTGGGAGCATATTCAGAAAAGATAGTAAAGTTTACACGTGCTCCAGCACAAATTCTATGACCAAAAAAAGTGTCAAACCAAAGGTCCAAAAATTTCTTGTCAGAAAAGAGACCGGAACCATAATCATCGGATCCCATAGGTCTAGCTGGACTAAAGACATTAGTGGGAACATAGTCAGAGGACGAGGATCCTACATATGAGGAATCAACCTTTCTTTTTTCGTTCTTAGGTGCCATAGATGAGAAGGAGAGGATAATGGAATACCTTCTAGAGAAGGAAGAAGATGGAGAAGAATAGCCCACTAGACTCCGGAGAAGCTTAAAAGGAAGGAGGAGGAAGAGCTCTTGGGAGTATTGGAGGGTTTTTCTCGGTTGAGGGATAAGAAAAAATGGAAGAAAGAAGAGGTTTAAATAGAGCTAGGGCCGGCTGTTTGGTTCTGGAATCTGAACAGTGCCGACCGAACTCGGTCCGAACTCGGTTAGAGTTCGGTCCGAGTTTGGCTGCTTGTATTTCTAATACCATAAATACAGTATTTGTTTAAAAATTTAAATTTATAACTGTTGACTTCTTCATTTAATAACTTTTATTACTTTGGGTTAGCTGTAGGGGCCGGATCCCAGCTAGCGGTAGTCCGAAGACTAGTGCACCGTGTCGCTGTTTTCCATAAATAAATTTACTTTATTTATTTTGTATCTGAGAAAATTACAACTGTAGGAATCTAATCTAGAAGACGATTACTTTATCCCTTGGACGATGCGATGAAGAATACTCGAACATTGAAGAACTTGGACAGCAACTGGGCAATCTCTCTGTTCTCTCTGAAATTGTCTGTGGTGTCTGATGAAGATGAAGAAACTCTTTTTTATAGAGTTCAGGATAACTGTCCTTAAGCATACGCTCAGGTAGTTACTTGACGTGTGCATAACTGCAGGGACGCGTGGCGAATTCTGATGGAGACACATTAGCGTGCGGTTGAAAGTAGTGGAGCATGTTCAGGAGAGATTGATGGCCTGGATACCACGTTGCATAACTTCTAGAGAAGTGGATAACTGGTACAGGACACGTGAGAACGTGTGTTGACTGTAATCCTGGATATGGTTGCTGTAATATGCTGCCTCGTTGAAGGAGAGTTATACGCTGACTTGGATGATGTAGAAACAAAATAAAGCTGATACGCTTACTGGAGAAGAAAGGAGTCGTACGCTCACTTGATGAGGAAGGAGTCGTATAGACTTCATACGCTCACTGAAGAAGGAAGGAGTCGTATAGACTTCATACGCTCACTGAAGAAGGAAGGAGTCGTATAGACTTCATACGCTCAATGAAGAAGGAAGGAGTCGTATAGACTTCATACGCTCAATGAAGAAATAGCCACGTGGCCATCATCAATCTTCTCTGATAAGCCATATCTTCAAATAACTGTCAAAAGATTTTCTCGAGCGTCGTGACTGCAGATATGACGGCTGACAGACTGTCAAAACTGACAGTAATGATGGCTTTGCATTAATGATCTGCTGAGCTGTCCTCATAAAAGACAAAACCAACTCTTCGAATACATATACGACGGTTGCTCTTTTCATGACAACTATCTTTGCACGAAAAGACGAGACGTCAGATTTATTCTTCATTTAATATATGTTGTGCTGCCACTTTAAGAAGAAATAATAAAATATCCACTAAGCGTATGACTTTTGATAAGCATATGGCCTTGAGCGTAAGGATTAAAATGACAGCGTATCATAATTTTCCACATCCTACAAGACCCCCTTCAAAGTTTTCGAACTTTATGAGTTTCAAAAGTTCGAAATTACTTTGAATAAAAAAGTGGGAATGAGTCTTGACACGCTGGCAAAAAATGAATTTATTAAATGTCATGATGACTCTTTATTTTTCGAGACTGATTGAATCTGATTTATGGAGGAATATGAACCGCCAGCAAGCATTGTTATATAAACTGAGAAAATTCAGTTTTTGACATTCATATTTCTTGTAACCATGACTCCAAAGGAAGCGGCTGAAGAAGAAGCACGAAAATTAGGTTTCTGTGCCCATGGTGACCCCACCTTTGGAGGCAAAGAACCGGAGCCCTTCGTCATCGAGTTCAAAGATGACCCCACGCAGTTAGCCAAGAATTTCTTGGGTTACTTCGGTCTGGACGGCACCTCTACTTCTGATGGGCGGAACCTCGCAGAGAAGCGTGAAATGCTCGCTGCTCTGTTGCACCGCATGGGGGTCCGAAGCGTAGAAGAGTTAGGCGTCAAACTTAGCCGCTCTGGAAAATAGAGCGTGACTTTGTTGCACCCCTTTCTTTCCCTCTCTTTTTTATTTTGTAAGGCCATCAGTGCCTTTAATGAAATGAATATTCAAGAATTCTCTGTTTAGTATAATTTTGTGTTAAAAACTAACATGCACCAATGAATAACTGTAGATTACGCTGTAGGTTACGCTGTCTTCCAATGTTGTGGAAAGCACTCTTTGAATATTTCCAAGGCTATGCTGGTTTCCAAAGTACACGTGGCACTCATTGCATATTTTATGAGCGTTATTTGTGGATCCTTCCCAAGAATAGGCTTGCGCTCCATACTTTAAAATAGACAGAAGAGTTTTACAGAACTCATCCCCATCTTCTTTTTCTTCTTCTCTTCTCTGAAAATGAACGTAAGATTTCACTCTCGAATCGGAAAGCAAAAGCTTCTAAATGTTCAAATTCTGAGCAATATGTCAGACATCAGTTTGCCAATTCTTAGCGTCAAACTTGAAGGTAAGTCCGGCATAATATATGTACTGTTTTTGCTGTTGAAAATAAGCTTTCTGTCTCTGAGCGTGCTTGACCAACCAGTACGTTTCATATGACATTTCTGTTGATTTAATTCTCTTCTTCATGCTGTTTTCCGCAGAAACTTGGCTAAAGATTTTCTTCAGAACTGGCATTGGTGATGTGGATGCTGTGGAGAATGTCCTTCTGACACCAACATCAGGGAGCTCATACGCTTTTGACGCGTACATCAGACAACTCAGAACTCTTCGTGGGATAGAAAGGTCTTCTTCAGATGGTAGGAAGAGCCTTTATACACGAGAGTTGGATGGTGGAGTCAACTCTACTACCGAGAAATTGGGTAGTAGAGTTCCTTTTACGGGAGAACTAGGAATTGTATCCCAAGGTTTGGATACATTCCTGTCTTCCTTGAGGGGTTACCCCCATCCACCAATTGTATTGGCAGCACCACGACTTCGGGCTGCCATACTCTGTGGTTCTCCTCTCGTCTGAGAGAGAAGACCAGAGTTTGATTCCTGGTGATCTGGTCGTGACTGAGACCCAGACAGTCAGGAATTGCCACCAACAACGAACCTGACGGAGAAGGTCCGACGGAGAAGATCCAAAGAAGAAGATAGATCTCTATTCGGTTATCGTTGTGGTGTAGAATGAAAATCCAAGATTTGTAATAGATTTCTATTATGATTTGTAAGAAAGTCTAAGAAAATGTAATAGACTTTTTATAGTGAAATGGAAATGACAATTCTTCTATGCTCAATGATTTGTATTTGTGGATGAATTGTGGACATGATAGATAATAAAATCATCTTTTCTGTTTTAGAGTATATAATATTATCAGAGGTATTATGGACATGATAATATATAAAAACTCGAAAGAAAATAGATTGATTTCTATGCAGAGGTCAAAACATGACAAATGAGTAAGTAGATTCGGAATTGATTCAGAGGTTATGAAAACATGATAAATAACGAATACCCACTTGATAAATTGATAGAAGATTATGAACGGACGAACCGTTTAGGAAATGATGAACGGATGAACCGTCGAATGAATGTAATAAATGAACGGATGAATCGTCAAGTATTAATGAATGTATGAATCGTCGAATGAATATGAGAAATGAATGGATGAACTGAATCCCGGGAAAGAATACGTCCCTTCGATCTTTGTAACCATATGCCTATAAATAGAGCATATATTTGAGTAGAAGAATCATATATCATCCTCTTTTATCCACAATGTCTTCTGAAAAGAATACAAAGAAGACTGAAGTCGTCTCTGAAGTTACTGAAGGTGCTAAAGAGCATCTTCCTCCGCAGAAGAAGGAAATGGGCGAAAGCTCATCTACTCCCAAGCTGCCAAAAGATATCCTCGACTTTCTGGTCGAACCAGGAGAAATCGAAGAAGAAGAAGCAATGAGGCTGGCTGTCTGTCAGTTCTTGGTGCGGTCAGAAAAAGATGTAATAAATTCTTTTGCTGATTATGTATGTGGCCCTTGTCCCAAGTATAAGAGGGATGACAGTGATCTTCCATGATGATGTACTCTTTTTTTTCTTGAAGAATTTGTCAAAATAAACTCTGTTTAAAGAAACTTTGTTTACGATGTATCCTTCCCACTTTACATCAATTTTGCCTTTATTCACTGATCTTTAGACTCAGAGATCAAAAAAGACTAAATATTTGAGATAGAAAATTCAGAGGTAATATGGACATGATTTTCTATACAAGATCTTTATTAAAACCACTGGGGATCTAATAAAAACAAAATATCAAATTCTCTGGGAAGATGATACATGGTGGAATATCAATTTCCTCTGGGGATAACGATATCGAAATAACTTTTGTAAAGAAGGATTTTATATTTGCTGGGGAATGATGAAAATATTATACATAATATTTCTTTAAGAATTTGCCATTGATAGGCATCATCATGACTTTCCTATCCATAGAGGCAAGCTGGTATGCACCGTTAGAGAAGACTTTGTTCACTACGAATGGGCCTTCCCATTTCGCATCAAATTTGCCTTTGCTCATATGTGTCATGGTCATAGGACGTCTGACAGTAAGGACCAGTTCTTCCTTCTGATATGCTCTGATTTTGACTTTCCGGTTAAAAGCTTTGGAGATTCGGGCCTGATACAGCTCGATATTTTATTGAGCATACAATCATTTTTCATCTAGAGCTTCCAACTCTTGAAGTCAAAGACGATCATTGTTTTCTGTTGTCAGTTCATTGGAGATTGCAATTCTCAGAGAAGGAATCTGGATCTCAAGGGGAAGAACAGCTTCACACCCATATACTAAAGAGAAAGGTGTACATCCAGTCGCATTGCGAACTGTGGTGCGGTAGGCCCATAAACATTCACCAAGCTTCTCGCTCCAGTTGCGTTTGTTGGAAGAAACGAACTTTTTCAAGAGTTTGATGATTGTTTTATTGAAAGCTTCTGCCAATCCATTGGCTGCTGGATTATATGTTGTAGAAGCTAAATTATTAATCCGATGATCGTCGCAGAATCGAGTAAATTTCTGACTGACGAATTGCGGTCCGTTATCATGGATAATACGCCGAGGAACACCAAATCGATAGATAACATGATGTTTGACGAAGTTGATAACACTAGAAGTTTTAACTTCAGATAACGGGATTGCTTCAGCCCATTTGGAAAAGTAATCGGTTATTGCTAAAATAAACCGATGTCCTCTTGATGATGGTGGGTTGATGGGACCAATGACGTCCATGCCCCAAGCTTCAAAGGGCCATGATGCCGCTGTTGGATGTAAGAACTCTGACGGTTGATGAATAAAGTCTGCATGAATTTGACAGGCTTTACATTTCTGAGCATATTGAATAGCGTCAGCCACCATCGTGGGCCAATAATAACCCATACGTTGGATACGATCTTGAAGTTTAGGACCTGGTTGATGAGCTCCGCAAACACCATCATGTGCTTCACGAATTACCTGTTGTGTTTCTTTACCGGCAATGCATCGGAGGAGAAGACCGTCGTAAGACCGACGATATAATGTTTTCGTCGTATGATTATAATAGAATCTGAGAGATCGACGTCGAATAGACGCTGCTTCACTCGGATTATCAGAAAGTATATCATACAAAACAAAATCTATAAACGGGCGTCTCCAGTCTTCAATTATGGCTTCTGTTTCATTGGAAAAGACATATTCCATAGTAGAATCAGAGGAAGACGAGGGCATTTTGTCAAACTTTGATCCAGCATCAAGGTTGAAAGAATCTTTTTCTGGTTTGTGATGAAAAGCCAAAGCCAAATTATTCTCAACACAGAATAGTTCTCGGTTATAAACCACTATTACTTGCTGACGTCTGATTGGTATAGCTAATACAGCAGCAAGATTAGCTAAAGCATCAGCTTCTGCATTATAGGCTCGTCGAACATGTTCAATAAAGAAGTCTTCAAAAGATGAGGCTATAGAGAGTGCTGCTCGATGATAAGGTATCAAATCCTGATGACGAACTTCATACGTTCCTCTGATCTGATTGACAATAAGCTTGGAGTCTCCATAAACTTCCAAATATTGAATATCTAGATGTTTAGCAAGTTGAAGACCAATGAGTAATGCATTGTATTCGGCTACATTGTTTGAACATGATTGATCTAGAGAATAAGTCCTCTGAATAGTTAGTCCTTCTGGGGATACAAGAACAATCCCAACTCCAGCGACAATATTGCCGTTAGGACCTATTCTAGATGCTCCATCAAAGAATAGACGCCAGGTAGGAACTTCTTCAGAAATCAGATTTGAATCCAAGACTTCATCAGGAATCTCATCATATAATTTAGAATCTTCTGGAATTGCATGAGCAGCCAGAAAATCAGCAAGAGCCTGTCCTTTAACCGACTTCTGAGGAATATAATGCATATCGTATTGAGCTAACAAGATTCCCCAATTAGCTAGTCTGGAGTTGAGAATACCAGGTTTCTTCATCATAATCCTGATGGGATTCACTCTGGAAATGACATGAATCGTTTGACCGATAATATAATGTCGCGTTTTCTGAACAGCAAACATTAATGCTAAGTATTCTTTCTCGATTGGAGAATAACGCGGTTCAGCACCCGTCATTGTGCGACTGAGATAATAAATAGCCTGTTCATGGCCATCTTTATTTTTCTGGGCAAGTAATACACCAAGAGAATGATCCATGGCTCGAACATATAGAAGAAATGGTATCCCCGAGACGGGAGGTACCAAAACTGGAGGGTTCATGAGATATTGTTTAATATCGTCAAATGCTTTTTGACATTCTTCGTTCCAGACGAAAGATACACCTTTCTTCAGAAGTTTGTTGAATGGTCTGCAGCGTCCTGATAAGTTGGAAATGAATCTCCCGATATAAGCAATTCTTTCTTGAAATCCTCGTAGCTCTTTTAAGGTGCGTGGAGGACACATCTCTTGAATGGCTTTGATCTTCTCGGGATCCACGTGTATACCTTTAGCGGTAATGACGAAGCCGAGAAATTTACCACTAGAGACGCCTAGGAAAGACTTAGTAGGGTTCATTTTAAGTTGATGCTGACGCATTAAATCAAAGATAGTCTTCAAATCTTGGATATGATCCTCCTTTCGTCGACTTTTGACTGCAATATCATCAACATAGCATTCGACTATTTTTTCGAAGATGTTCGCGGAATATAGTGCTCATTGCTCGCTGATATGTTGCTCCTGCATTCTTGAGACCAAACGGCATCACTGTATAACAGTATGTACCGATCGGCGTTCTGAAGGAAGTATGTTTTTCATCATCTGGAAACATTTTGATCTGGTTGTATCCCGAATACCCATCCATAAATGACATTCGTTCGAAACCACATGTATTGTCGATCATGACATCAGTAATTGGAAGAGAAAACTCGTCTTTAGGACAAGCCGCATTGAGATCGCGAAAGTCGATACAGACTCGGATCTTGCCAGTCTTTTTAAGGACAGGAACGATGTTAGCCACCCATTCAGGATGTTGTTCCTCTCGAATAAATCTAGAAGCCATAAGCTTGTTGACTTCAGCTTTAATTGCATCCATAATGTCTGGACGAAATCGTCACTGTTGTTGTTTGACCGGTTTAGCATTTGGCATGATATTGAGTTTGTGCATTGCAATCTTCGGATCTAGTCCTGGCATATCTTCGTAACTCCAGGCAAAGACATCGATATAATCACGAATAAGCTTGATCATGTCTTGCTTATCTATTTCTGAAAGACTTTCACTGATGAATATTGGTTTAGGTGAACCTTCTTCACCAACATCAATTTGGATCAGTTTGACTTCGGTAGGAGGTTCTCTCTGCTCGAACCTGAATTTCCATTGATTATCTAATCTTTGAGCCCATTGTTCCGATTCGGGTGATATTTCAAAATCATCCTCATCTTCATCATTTTCCTGCGGGCCATCAACAGAGACCATATTGACGGACAAAATAGAACGATGAAGATCGCTAATACTCGTGTCAGAATCCCAAGAGAGAGAATCAGAAGACTCAGATCGTTCGTCTTCATCGGACTTTGAATCTTCATGGACTATGTTGATAAAGGAAGTAGGAGCAATGTAACCTAAACCATATTTTGTCCTTCCGTATTTTAATGGAGGAATTCGAACAGGCATTCTTCTTCCTTTTCCATTATTGAGACTGGTTCTAAAGTCATAACCCATATTCTTGATGATATTTTTGGATTGTTGACTGTAGCGACGCAGTTGTAACCTTCCAGTATCATCGTTTATGTCATCTTCTTCCAAGTTAGGAGGATTCTGGGGTCCTTTATAAAAGAAGATCGGATTTTCTCCCTTTTTTTCTAGCAGGGACCACGAAGTATGATTTTTGTATGGATTCCAATGATACGTCTGTATCAAGAGTTTGAACAACCCCTATAGTTAATGACTCCAAGCTATCTAACAATTGTAAATAACTTTGTACATGATTACAGAGATCAATATACTGCAAAGGAGATGCTTCATTAATATTAAATACTGTATTTACAACAGAAGGCTGAGCCTTATCAGACTTAGTCAAATTAATGACAAAAGGGTGAGAGGAAGAGCGATCAGAAGTTTTGTTTCGATTAAGATCGATAACAAAAGGCTCAGAAGAGGTGAGCTCCCTTGAAGAAGATCGTGGATAAGTAGTACGTCCACTGACTGGAATGACTAGAGTATCTGATCTAGCCTGAGAAGGTGGAGGGGGAGTAGTACGTCCACTGACAGGAATTATCAGTGAGCCTTGTGGAGCTTGGGAAGACGGTATAGTAGTACGTCCACTGACAGGAATTATCAGTGAACCTTGTGAAGCCTGAGCAGGTGATGAAGTAATACGTCCACTGACAGGATTTATCAGTGAGCCTTCTTCAGATGATCTAACAGACTGCGGAGGAGTGATACGCCCTTTTACAGGAATAACAAAAGTACCAACTTTTACTATCTCATCATCATTATCCATAGCTTGCAAGACTTTTGAGTATTCATCTTTGTACATGCGAGCGTCATTGAAGTAAGCTTCAACTCCTTTGAATGGATAGAGATTCGCAACTTTCTTTTGAACTTCTCCATTATCATCAACATATTTGAAATACTGATGAAGGGTCGAAGGAACGACATTATGTTCATGCAAGAATGGTCTTCCCAACAGAGCATTGTATGAGCATCCATGATTGTCGATGATGTAAAAAGTAACTTTAGTGCGAAGATCGCCTATTTGAAATTTGAGACGAATCTTGCCCAAAGGCTCACTTTTTCCTTGATTAAATCCCAAGATGGTAGTGATAGTGCTGGAAAGGCTATGTACAGGTATCTTCAGTGCGTTTAGCATAGCTTTTGGCATAATACTGAGAGCAGATCCTGGATCAATCAGGAGACGATCAACCTTCATAGAATTAATATATCCTGTATGATATAAAGGACGGTCATGTCGATTATCCTCTAGCAGCATATCGTCCTGCGTAAAGGTAATGTTTGGAATAAATTCTAATACATTATGGCAATGAGAAACAGGTTCTGTTTCCAATTTCTTGAGAAGAGTTAAGCAGGTTTCTGCTTGCAGCAGTGCTTCACTTAAAGTTTCTCGAGTCTCTTTAGAGAGACGTAAGAGCTCGAAGATTGATAATTTAGCTGGGGTATTAGCTAGTTGAGCCAATATATCAAAATTATAAGGCTTTTCAAGTCCTGTAGGAGATGACTTCTTCAATGGTTTGTCGAAGCGGACTTGTTGTTTGCCTTTGTCAGCTGCTGTTGGTTTAGAAGGAACTGTCTCAACAGGAACATTTAAAGACTCTTCAGTAAAAACTGGAGTTGAAGTTGTAACCGGAGAGACTTCAGAAGTTTCTTCAAGAACTTCAGCATAATCTTTCATATATACTTTTCCTGACCGAGTTCCAGCATGAACTTCAACTTCAGATTCTGGTTCAAGGTCTATAGAAACCATGCTGCAATTCTTTATTTTGCTCTTAGTTCTTTTATGTTTGATGAGAGCTTCATTCCAGAAACCAAGGCCAACACGAGATTGATTATGTCTCATAGTGATAGCTAAAGGTGCTCGGAGTCCCTTGCCTGAGTTCAAACCCAGAGCAGTGGCTAGATCATAACCCATCTTCGCCATCAATTCACGAGATTGTGAACTGTATAAATGAAAAATAGGTTTGTACCTATCTTCAAATTGAGGTACATATTTTATCTCCGTAGGGAGTGAATTTCCTGCTGAGATGAAAGTAGATGTTAGATAAAAATCGGGTGTGAAACTAGAAGTCACATTGCATGACTTAGTCTTCCCGAGCTTCTTTTTAGATGAGGAAGTCTTCCGAAGAGAAGAGGAAGATGTTTCAAACTCCGTCATTAAATCCGGGTAAATCCACATGATCTCTCCCTTCTTAGTTGTGACAGGAACAAGTCCGTCATTCTGTGCTGGTGGGATGTTTATAACTTCGAGAGTTGCTTTGGGGATAGGAACAATCCCACTTTCCACCATTAAGGGAGGGAAGTCACCGAACTGCATTGAAATTACATTTGCTGTGACTATTTTGTCTTTGGGTGTTAATGTCACAGCTCCTGATTTAATCATCTCTTGAATCTTCCCTTTTAATACATAGCAAGACCGGATTGTATGACCCAGCATTCTATGATATGGACAGTATTTTGGATGATCTGTCTTATTGGCTTCATCAGGCTTTTTAATTTCTGGCAATTGAATCTTATTACCTTTGAGTAAGCATTCAAAGATACCCTGAACATCATCATCGTCGAAAGAATATTCTTCCTTCGGCCGAGGAGATCTCTGTTGTTGATTTGTTGGAGCTGAAGTAGCTTGGGTAGTCTTTACCTCTTAACTACTGTTTTGGAGATTGACTTCAAGAGCTTCTTTCCCTTTGCGATTGTTGGGTCGAGTACTATTGCTAGTACTCTGATTTGATTCTTTGGGAGCCATTTGTACCCCCAGACCCTTGAAGGTCTCAGCACTGACCTCGGCAGCCTTGGCACTGATAATGAAAGAAGGCCAATCTTGGAACTGAGTAGACCCTGTCCACATGCTAATAATTGGTAAAAGATTCGACTTGTAAGTGTCGATGGTAACAGCATCGGAAGTTCCGAGAGGCATTTTGAGGGCTTCTCTTCTGAATCTTTCAATGAAGTCCTCGGTGGTTTCGTTATTTTTCTGTTTAATTCTTATGAGGGCTGACATAGTCATGTCATTGAGCCCTTCATAGAATCGTTCAAAAAACATTTGCTTGAAACCGGCAAATGAGGTAATGCACCCATCAGGGAGACTTCTATACCATTCATAAGCCGTTTCTTTGAGACATCTAATGAACACCCGAGTAAGGAGGGCGTCACTTAGTTGCAGTTGATCAGTCATTACATCAAAATGATTAATGAACTAACTTGGGGAGGTTGTCCCATCATAGAAAGAGATGGTCGGAGGTTTGTATTTTGGTAGATACGATACCTGCTTCCATTCTATCGGGTAAGGTTGCTTGATACCTAACCTTTGCAAACCATCCTTTTATTTGAATGCCTCGAATTGAGTTCGGAGATTCTTTAACTCTTCAGAAACAATTCCAGAAGATTGGGGAGTTGTAACTTGTTGAGTGTAATTAGGAGGAGGGACTGCAGCATATGTACCACCCCCAGCTCCAGACTGACTTGGAGTGGGTTGTTCAGGAACATTAGATTGTACCCCCGAAATAGTAGAGGGTTCCGGGTTTGGAACAACATGAGTATTTAATATAACTGGAGGAGCTGTCTGTTGGACTTGCTGAGTTTGATGCTGAGATTGCATAAGAGTGTGCATAGCATTCAACGTATCTGCCATAGCTCACAACTGTTGTTCTAAGGAAGAAATCCTTTGTTCGTAAGCTTCGGTGTTAGTTGAGGGTTCATGATCGCCCTCTGCCATGTAAGTGGTAATCATTCGAGGAATAGATGATGAAACAGTCTGTTCTGAATCATCACTGTGTGAATCAGTATCTTTTCCAGGGCTTTTTACAGGAGTCAATACTAGAAAATTGGACTCTCCAAGGAAGTCTTCTGTGATCTCCGGATTACCACTTGGATGAGAAGAAGAAGAGGCTCTGGTCAAGGATCGAGTACCGAGATAAACACCATCTTCAGAGTCTGATATAGCATCAGACTGTATGCTACCCCCAATATTTCTGGAAGTCATGTTGACAGAAGCATAAAGAGGTTCATCTTCATCCAACATTGGTTCATATTGAATCCGTTCGAAAACAGATTATCTTTTTGGTGAACAACAACATTGAATTACAACTCGAGGTTGGAAGTTGCAACCATGTTTTTCATGGCAAATATGAGCAATATCATAGCCTGATGGAGTGTCAATTCTCTGTTTATTTTGCAAATATTCCCAGAGATCTGTAGGAACAGATTGGGAAGTATTTGAAGATAGTTTCTGTGTAGAAACTTGTCTTTTGTTCTTCTGTCTTCTTGGTTCCTGAGTGTATAAAGACTGATTAATTTGAGCCACATAGTTCTTAGCATATTCTGCATCAGGGTCTAATATACTTGTCTCAGTGGAACCGAACCGATTCTGATTAAGCTTATTACAAAGATCCGTAGGAGATTTGACTTTGATATCAGTCTTGGATACTTGTAATTTGCCTTTCTCAGACCGAGAAATTTTGAGAGAAGGAAGATGAGTATTATTCCGACTAGGAGTCGGTAATAATCCATCTTTGGAGGAATTAGCCAAAAGGCGTTTTCCATTGTTTGATCTAGTAAGAGTACTAGTCAAATTAACTCCAGAGGTAAAGACCATAGGAGTAGAGGAGTTGACTAAAGAGTCTTTCTCCTTGGTTGGCAAAAGATTTGCAAGTTGAGGGGGAATCATTTGTATGTTCTGTGGAAGAGAACCCCCAATCTGATTTTGAGAAACAGTCAAAGGACTGTATTTGTTAGCATACGCTGACTTCAGTTTGGACTTCTGGTCATACGCTGCCTTTTTATTAGCATATACTGGCTTTAGCTCAGCGTACGCTGCCTGATGTTGGCTTTTTTATGCTGCCTTTGCCGTACGCTGCCCTTTGAATGCCATACGCTCAGAGTCATCAATGGCTAAAGAGCCGACTGCTGTCGTAAGAATAGAGGGAGAAGGGACCTTGACATGTCCAGAGATGATTTTCCTTGTACACACTGACTTGGTTAAAGAGCCAACTTTATCAGTGTGACTAGGAGAAGCCACTGTTGCCGTGTTCCGAGAAGCCGAAGTGTGCTTCATGGAAGTTGATGACGTGTTCTTGTCAGCATGAGAAGTGACAGAAGCGTCTCGGACTGCTGCAGAAGACTTAGGGACATAGACGGAGTGTCCCTTCTTCTTGGCAGCAGGAAGAGCGGAGGAAGCAGTACGGCCCTCCTTCACCTTGAGCATTTCTTCATAAGTCGATTGGTCGAATTGTACAACCATCGTCTTTTTCGTCAAGCCGATCGACGAAGTATCGCATTGAGTTGTTGCTATCTCATTGGAGGAGACAGCTTTCCCCAGCAGAGTCGCCAATTTGTTTTCCATAAATAAATTCACTTTATTTATTTTTATCTGAGAAAATTACAACTGTAGGAATCTAATCTAGAAGACGATTACTTTATCCCTTGGACGATGCGATGAAGAATACTCGAACTTTGAAGAACTTGGACAGCAACTGGGCAATCTCTCTGTTCTCTCTGAAATTGTCTGTGGTGTCTGATGAAGATGAAGAAACTCTTTTTTATAGAGTTCAGGATAACTGTCCTTAAGCATACGCTCAGGTAGTTACTTGACGTGTGCATAACTGCAGGGACGCGTGGCGAATTCTGATGGAGACACATTAGCGTGCGGTTGAAAGTAGTGGAGCATGTTCAGGAGAGATTGATGGCCTGGATGCCACGTTGCATAACTTCTAGAGAAGTGGATAACTGGTACAGGACACGTGAGAACGTGTGTTGACTGTAATCCTGGATATGGTTGCTGTAATACGCTGCCTCGTTGAAGGAGAGTTATACGCTGACTTGGATGATGTAGAAACAAAATAAAGCTGATACGCTTACTGGAGAAGAAAGGAGTCGTACGCTCACTTGATGAGGAAGGAGTCGTATAGACTTCATACGCTCACTGAAGAAGGAAGGAGTCGTATAGACTTCATACGCTCACTGAAGAAGGAAGGAGTCGTATAGACTTCATACGCTCAATGAAGAAGGAAGGAGTCGTATAGACTTCATACGCTCAATGAAGAAATAGCCACGTGTCCATCATCAATCTTCTCTGATAAGCCATATCTTCAAATAACTGTCAAAAGATTTTCTCGAGCGTCGTGACTGCAGATATGACGGCTGACAGACTGTCAAAACTGACAGTAATGATGGCTTTACATTAATGATCTACTGAGCTGTCCTCGTAAAAGACAAAACCAACTCTTCGAATACATATACGACGGTTGCTCTTTTTATGACAACTATCTTTGCACGAAAAGACGAGACGTCAGATTCATTCTTCATTTAATATATGCTGTGCTGCCACTTTAAGAAGAAATAATAAAATATCCACTAAGCGTATGACTTTTGATAAGCGTATGGCCTTGAGCGTAAGGATTAAAATGACAGCGTGTCATAATTTTCCACATCCTACAGTCGCTTCAGGCTATTTACACCTGTATGACAGAAGGACCCTTTCGGCTTGTACCCAAAATAATTTTCGTTAAATAAATTATGAAGTTTCGAGTTATAAAAATAAATTTAATAAACATACTACATTATGAATCTAAAAATTCAAGTATGCCGAGCTCTCGCCTCATAATATTAAATCGGTCTTCAGCCAGTGATTTTGTGAAAATGTCTGCTAGTTGATGATCTGGGTCAATAAACTCTAGGAAGATGTCCCCATGTTGTTAGTGATCACATAAAAAGTGATGACGAATCTCAATGTGTTTTGTGCGTGAGTGACATACAGGGTTCTTAGTCAGGTTAATAGTGCTAGTATTATCACAATAAATGGGAATCTTAGTATAGTGCAGATTGTAGTCTTCTAGGGTTTGCTTTATCTATAAAATTTGAGCACAGCAACGTCCTACGGCGATATACTCAGCCTCAGTAGTTGATAATGCTACAGAATTTTGTTTCTTGCTAAACCATGAGACTAAGGCCTTTTCTAGGAAATGACACGTACCGTTGGTACTTTTATGGTCTACTTTACATCCTGCAAAATCTGTATCCGAGTAACCTATCAGGTCAAAGGATTGAGTTTTAGGATACCACAAGCTGACAGTAGAAGTTCCCTTAAGGTATCGGAAGATACGCTTAACGGCACTTAGGTGTGATTTCTTAGGATTTGCTTGGTATCGTGCACAGATGCAAATACTGAACATAATATTAGGACGACCAGCAGTTAAATATAATAAGCTACCAATCATATCTCGATACTTACGCTGATCGACAGGTTTGCCACTTTCATCAGTGTCAAGCTTTGTAGATGTAGCCATTGGAGTTCCGATAGGCTTTACAGTATCGAAGTCATACTTTTTTAGTTTATCCTTCGTATATTTTGCTTGATTGATGAATGTTCCCTTTGAGTGTTGTTTGATCTTTAGTCCTAGGAAGAAGTTTAGCTCACCCATCATACTCATCTCAAATTCACTCTACATGTACTTAGCAAACTCTTGACAAAGTTTTTCATTAGTAGAACGGAATATAATGTCATCAACGTGTATATTTGCACAAGAAGAATGTCATCATCTAAAGATTTGATAAACAAAGTTGTATCAACTCTTCCTTTTGAAAAACCATTATCAAGTAAGAAGGCACTTAGGCGTTCATACCAAGTACGAGGTGCCTGTTTGAGTCCATGGAGTGCTTTTTTAAGCTTGAAGACGTGATTAGGTTTTCGAAAATCTTCAAAACCAGGGGGTTGTTTCACAAAAACTTTTTCTTTTAGAAATCCGTTCAAAAATGCACTTTTCACGTCCATTTGAAATAATTTAAAATCATTAAAATATGCAAATACACAAAACATGCGGATAGCTTCAAGTCTAGCAACAGGAGCATATGTTTCGTTATAATCAATACATTCTTCTTGATTATAACCTTGTGCCACTAGACGTGCTTTGTTGCGTAGAACTTGTTCATCTTCACTAAGTTTATTTCGGAACACCTATTTGGTAACAATTATCGATTTACTAATAGGTTTAGGAACGTGTTCCCAAACTTGGTTTCTCTCAAATTGATTAAGTTTCTCTTACATGGCATTAATCCAAAACTTATCAGTAAAGGCATCTTCTATATCCTTAGGTTCTATTTGAGAAATGAAAGCTACATTTGCTGCTATTTTAGAATCTCTAAGAGAGGAGCGTCTACTTACACCTTTTGATACATCACCTATAATGAGTGTCTCTGGATGATCTGGTAAAAACTTTAATGATTCAAATTTATGAGTCAGATCTTCCACAAGACTCTTATCGATTTTTGCTTGTACACCTTCATCATTACTGTCGCTAAATCTGTGACTACTGAGCTCATCAAAAGTAACGTTAATAGATTCTTCAACAATCATAGACCTTTTATTGAAAATTCTATATCCCTTACTCTTAGCAGCATATCCGAGAAATATCCTTTTATCTGCTTTAGAGTCAAACTTACCCAAGTTGTCCTTGGTGTTCAGGAAAAAATAGCGACATCCAAAAACTTTGAAATAAGAAATGTTTGGAATCCTTCCAAACCAAAGTTCATAAGATATTTTCTTCGAGATGGATCGAATTAACACCCTATTTAAAATATGACAAGCTGTGCTAACAGCTTCTGCCCAAAAATATTTAGGAAGCTTATGTTGATTCATCATGACTCTAGCCATCTCGCTTAGAGTACGGTTCTTTCGCTCCACAACACCATTCTGTTGAGGAGTTCTAGGACAAGAAAATTTGTGGTAGTACCCACTATCATCACAAAACTTTTTGAAATCAGTATTTACGAATTTGCCACCATGATCACTACGGATACCAGTAATCATGAAGCCTTTTTTGTTCTGTACCTTTTTACAAAATAACTAATATTCAAAATAGCATCACTTTTGTTTGATAAAAAGTAAACCCACGTAAAACGAGAGAAATCATCAACAATTACAAAAGCGTAGAGCTTACCGCCAAGACTAGCGACTCTACTAGGACCAAATAAATCCATATGTATCAACTACAAAGGTCTAGAAGTACTTACAGCGTTGATAGATTTAAATGTAGACCTGTGTGCTTTATTCTTTTTACAGTCAGCACGTACCATTGCTCTCTTGAATGGAATCTCGGGGAGTCCTTTTACCAGCTTCTTAGTGCTCAGTCGTGATATAGTGTCCATATTTGCATGTCCTAATCTCATATACCATAGCCAGCTTTCATCTAGATTAGCTATTAGGCATCTTCCTGCATTATTAGTACTCTCCAGAAAGAAAACATAAATATTGTCTTCTCTAATCCCTTCATATACGGGATTACCAGATGACACATCATATATGGTACATTTGTCTTTTATAAAGTTGATACCATAACCATTATCAGCCATATGCTTAGTAGGTTATGTTTCAATTCTGTAACTAGACAAACGTCTTTTATTACAGGATAAGGAGAAATACCAACAGTGCCATTTTCAATGATATCATCTCTCAGATTATTTCTGAAGGAGACGTATCCTTCTTTCTTTATCGATAGCGTAGCGAACAAAGATGCATCACCAGTCATGTGCCGCAAACATCCGCTATCGAGGATCCACTTGCTTTTAGCATAAGAGGGTTGAGGGTCCACCTACAAAATAAGTAGATGAATCCTTTGGTACCCATTTACTGAAGGGTCCATATTGATTAGTCTTAGGTCTCAAAAATAAAGTACGATTGTCAACAAGTTTCTTTGCTAAACAATACTGTGATATGTGTCCATAAGTACCACAATATGCGCAAGTGAATTAAGAAACAGTGGTAGTTGAAACTGTGTTGACATGCCTGTTTGGTTTTTTTGAAAACCTATGAGTGAAAGCATAGTGATAATCGTGTTTCTATCGTGCTTTCTGAGTTTTAGTCCTCTTAGGTGTATGCTTAGTATTAGGACTAAACTTAGGCTGTGTCACAGGTATTTCCTGTTTGTCTAACTTGATTTCTAACTTTTTAGAACCGCAAAAGACTCTTCATATTTAGCAGTCATGTCTGAGAGTCTTTGTTCTGTGACTAAGTGCTTCTTCTTCTCTATGTCATATAACTCTTGTATTTTGACATAGTCTCTTTCTTTCTTATCAACCTTGAGGATAGCCTCATGATAGTCTACTTTGAGTTTGGCTATCTCTTCCGTGTTACCGGTAGTAGACGTCTCTTTAATGTCTTTAATAAGACTGGACAGTCTAGCTATCTCGGTTGTGTATGCCTTAATCTCTTTTCGAGATTGCTTATACTTGTCAAGCACATTTCTGTGTTCTTTAAGTAGTTCGCTAAAGGTATTTTCTAATTCATCGAAAGTAAAGTCATCATACAAAGGGTTTGAGGATACCTTATCAAAAGCCATAAGACAGACATTGGCATTTTCGCAGGGTCTGTCTTCTTCCTCTGTATCACTAGCATCACTTTCATGCCAGATACTTGTGTTAGCATACTTTTGACTGGTTGTTGCTTTTCTGCTTGATCTTGATCTATCGTATGGACTACTTTTCTTCAAAGTTGCACAGTCCTTCTTCATGTGTCCTAATTTCTTGCATCCAAAGCATATTATTTCATCTTCATTGCTTTCTTGGATATCTCTCTTCCTTCTGTTTGATTTCTTAAACTTTAGGAATTTTTGAAGTTCTTCACTAGTAGGACTTGTTCATCACCACTTGATAATTCTTCCTCAAAATTATTGTATGTAGATTTTCTGGCTTGAGCTTTGAAGGCGATAGACTTTTTTTTGTGGTTGCTTCTTCAAACTCTTGCAGATCAAGCTCATGGGTCATGAGCTTGCCCATCAGTATTTCCAAAGACATGGTGGTGAGATCGTTTCCTTCAATGATTGCTGTTTCCTTTGGGTTCCAGTTCTTGGTTAGAGCCCGTAGCACTTTTCTGATCTTCTCATGATTGCTGTAATCCTCACCAAGAGATTGCAAAGGATTAGTAATATCAAGGAAACGTGTGAACATCTGTGTAATTGACTCACCAGATTTCATCTTAAAAGATTCATACTCCTGTGTTAGTCATCTGATTTTGGATTCCTTCACTTGGGAAGTACCTTCATGAGTTACCTCAAGAAGTTTTCAAATCTCGTGAGACGTCTTCAGGTTGAAACTCTGTTGAATTTCGTTTTGTCAATTGCACAGAATAGTATATTGATGGCACGAGCATCTAGACTAGCCTTTGCTTTTTTAGCCTCTGTATATTTGTCATGAGGCTTGTCTACAACCAGGCCATCAACTACTGTAGGTGCCGGTTTCTTATAACCGTCAACAACTATGGACCAAAGATCAAAGTCAAGAGACTTTAAGAAGAAAGTTATCCATATTTTCCAGTAGGTAAAATTAGTACCATCAAATAGTGGGAGTCTATTTGTGGATTGTCCTTCACCGTTGAATATTGATTTCACGGCTGCCATATATACTCTCTGAGGTTTGTTATATTAGAATATAACCTGCCCTGATACCAATTATAGGACCGTTGAGCACCTCTAGAGGGGGATAAATAGAGTGAGTGCGAATGCAGCAGAAAATAATCACCAATTTTAAAAAATTATAAACAGATAACTATGGTAGTAAATAAGAGACAGAAAATAAATATAGCAAGAGATAGAGAGATCAAACTCAGTGACACAACGATGTATACTGGTATCCCTCTGAGAGGACTAATCCAGTCTCGAGTACTATTGCTCGATGTTAATCCACTAAGGCACAAGCTAATTGAGAGCTTACAGTCTCTTACAACATCATGCTTGGTGACAAGTGCACGACCAACTTCACAACACCATGCTTGGTGACGAGCGCACGACCGGCTCCACAACAGAGATAATTTCTATACTTTGAACAACTTCTTCACAACTCTTGAGAACCAAAAGACTCTAGATCGAAATAGATATTACTGGCTGTAACGCTCCAGTCCCAAAATACGTAGGACTAGAACGCAATCATGCCAGCTGTATACATACGAGGTATATGGACCCTCGTATGTATACATAAGCTGTAAAATGCAGTAACCAAGGTACTAAATCGCATCCACAAAGATAAATATGATATAAAAGTAACTTTGAATTTGTCATGTATATAATCGTTGGGCGGAGACAATGTCCACTACCAACTAATTTTAATAAGAACGAAATATACAAGAAAAGGAATTTAGTAGAGCAAGGAGATGACGATCCAAGAGCAACATCTCGATGAACAGAGTGCAAGTCATGGCCTTAGCTAGAGCACCTGCAGAAATCATAGGACCACACACCAGGCGAGATAACCCGGTCCTCAGAGGGACGTAACAAGATACATCAACATGCCATATAATACTGAATATAAATATGCCACAATCAAAGAAAGTGACAAGACACAAATAAGGTAAACTAACCGAACTAACGTGAACATACAGTGAGAACAAACCTTTCGTCGCATGAGCCCTGGCTGTAATGGGATCTGGTATAGTCCCCACTTGGGCACCAGTGACCGAGAGCATGACGTTGAAAAATGACAGTGGCCAACCTGAGAGGCTCATACCCGTATCTCCAGCGGAGCTTCCGGGTTATAAGAAAAGTGCAATAGAAGCCCATACGACAAGGAATGTTCTCCCCACCCAATGTACCTATCAAGTCGCATCCACGACCATGTATCTCTACTAACTGCTAAGTCTCCTAATACGCCTTTATTAGCAGTTAGCCCTAACGCATGCACATGGGGGATCAGCCCACACGCAAGAACCTCTACATGCTACTCATCTCACACATCCTCGTGGTACAACTGTGTCAAGGGGTATGTAATACACTACAATGGTAGTCCCTTAACTCTAGGTCCACATGCTATCAAAGGATAAATAACAAAGTAATCTAATATCACTGAGCAGGCAGTAATCAAGAACTAGAAATAAATGAACAGTGATATGTAATAAAATGCAAACTAAAATAAACAATACAATAGCATGGTATCTTGCCTGTTGTTACGCCTGGTGTGCGATAATCTGACAAGTCCAGCTCGGTCCACTAGCCATAGTCATGGTGTAGAGGTCCAAAGTCGCGAGAGATTAAGAAATATGATCAGTCGAAATCAAGATGTTTGAGGAAATTTGTGTAAAGAATACTTATATTATTTCCTAGAAAGGTTACGTATAATACTTGAAAACCATGCTTATTAGTAAAAATAATTTTTGACAAATATTTGAAAATGCAGAAAAATTAATGTAGGCTAAAATTATAAGTTTACAAAAATAGGATTTCTATGAAGATAACCTGTATCTTATTAGTAGAGATAATTATTGAAATACTCGAAATTAATTATAATTTTGAAAACCCTTTTTACTAGTTAAAATAATTTTTTGGAAAAAAAGTTTGAAGGCAAAAATGGTTTTGGACTAGCATCAAATAATGCAATTATTAATAATAATATTGACAAAATATATTTCTAGAATTTCTAAAATAATACAATTATTAATACTGCAATTATACTACTAGTATTTTAAATAATAATAATACTCATAATTTATAAATAAAATATTATTTCTAATAATAAATAAACTGAAAATAATAATAACAATTATATTAACAATAAATGATGATGATTATAATAATAATGATAATAATAATAATAATAATAATAATAATAATAATAACTTATATACTCTTCCCCCCCCCCACAAAGCCTACAGAGAAGAGAGAGAGAGCAAAGAAATTAAAGAGGGGAAAGTGAGAGAGGGAGGAGAGGGTTTCTCACCGATTGGGAATCGGCAGTGACTTCGGTGTCGGAGAGGAGAGAGGGGGCGCGGGAGGAGCTCCGGAGCTGACGCCGGCGGGGCGCTGGGGAATCGACGACGGACTGATGATCGCTGCAGGCGACGCTCGCATCGGCGGAGGTGATCGAGACCGCGGCGGCGCGTTCGTAGCTGCGCGCTCGGGCGCGGCGGTCGCAGGCCGACGGGAGGTGCGCGGAAGGGCAGAGGAGGTGGATCACCGGCGTCCAAGGGTGCGGCGCGTGAGGCTTCCCTCAGGTGGGCGAATGGGGGCGTCGGGGACGTGCTGCCCGGAGGCCGCGGTGGATGGCGTCGGCTAGGGCTCGCCGGCGGCGACAGGTTAGGGTCTTCCCCTCTTCTTCTTCTTCGGGGATGATGGTATGATTTTGGTGGCTGGGATAGTCGGGCGGTGGTGGTTTTGGGGGTTTGCCGGCCTTGGGGCCGAGGATGGGGGTTACGCCGGTGAGCGGCAAGCGGCTGGTTGTTGGGAGGCTGACTACGGCGATGGTGGCGGAGGTTGTTCTGGTGGCCGAGTGGAGTAAGCTGTGGCGGTGGTTTGTGATGGTGGCCGTCGGGTGACGGAGACGGTGGTGGAATCAGCCAGGAAGGCTTGGCGAGGACGGGAGTGGTGGTGATGGTGAAGATGATAGACGGGAGTTGGCCGGGATCAGGCGGCGGGGTTCTGTTGGTGGTGGCGATGATGGCGGAATTCGGGATGGTTGCTGCGGACATGGAGGACATAGGTGTAGGTTTGATTGTTCGGTGATATTGGGTGTGTTGTGTCGGGGGTGTGTCCCGACGCGGGATGGATGATTGTATATAACTGGAATAAGATTTGGTCGTCACAGACACGATGCACGATGAGATTGTGGTGTGGAAATCGGATTGTGGAAAAATTATGGAATTTATGGAGAAGTACATGCCTATTTATAGGACGTGGAAATTTTCATTAGGATAAAGATTGGGATTGTTTAAATCCCCATTAGATAAATTCAATATTAATTTAAATAGTTTAAACAATAATTGGAACGAATCCAAATCAAATATGGATATCTCCTATATTTTAAAGTGTATTTAAAACAAAACCTTTCCCAATTTAAATTATACAAATTAATAAACTATTAAATTAAACAAGATTAAAAATATCTTTTTCACATCTATTAAAATATGCTATTAATTAATTTCGAAAATTACATATATATACTGCTAAATAATTTTAAAATATAAAACTTGCTTTTCTAATATACCATTATATAATAATCATATTTATTATTATAACTATGTAAATAAAAGACTTTATAAATAAAATAACAAATTTAAAATTTTGGAATGATAACTAAAATACTTATTATATATATTTTGAAACTATAAAAAAATACGAAAATGTTTTTCCTAAAAATATGTACGCTCGCACATATTCGTACTCGTCGAGCAATTACGAAAAATAAAATTTTGTGCGCGACGTAAAATACGACTACGCGACGTACAATACAAAAATTTAAATCAGTACCAAAATTTAAAAAAAAATTAGTAGAAATTTAGGGGTTTTACATCCTACCCAACTTAAAAGAATTTTGTCCTCGAAATTTAGGAAAAATTAGGATAGGTAGGGTGAAGGAGATAGAAGCAGTATAATCGATAAGAATTTGATTCATATTTGAACAAAAAGGCAATCAATTGTTTGACGAGAATGAAACGACATTTCAATGGCAATATGTCATTTGATCGACTAAAGATTTCGATGGTTTTAGATGACAATAAACCAATGACTAAGCTCAATCAATCTTAACATTAACAAAAAAGAAAAAGGGACAACCTCATAAGTAGGTAATAATCTCCTTAATCCTTTGATATCATCAATATTCATGAAATCTCTCTTATCATAAATCGTTCTTTTCAAAGATTTCTTCCATTCCACGTCTCCTTAAACAAAACTAATATGATTATAATTGTACTCTAACTTCCTCTATCTCGTCATAAAATTTCAAATAATCTCAATTTTGAATTCCATAATCTCCATTATACTAGCTCACTTATATATATCTTTCCAAGCCATAATTTCCTCTAAAATTAAAATTCCAAAACTTTCAACCAATTTGGCCCAAGTTAAAGTCTAGTTTCTACAAATTGTATTTATTGGTCAATGTATACTGCATCCATAGGTACCAAAATAAAATTCCATCTTCAATGTTCGATAAATCTCGAAAACTAATGGTATACCTTCATAACTCAATCTTCTATCATCATAATTGAAAATTTTCTTCAAATATTTATTAGTCTCTCTCAAAAATTTCTTCTTCAACAATCTCAGTTTCTTGATGGTAGAAATGAACTCATCTTAACTTCTTATTCATAATCATCTTACAACTTAATTCTCCATGTATCAAAAAGGTAAAGGTTTCTTTCTTCAACAATTGGTTATCCTTGAAAATATCATCATAACACTATATGTCATCGAAGGCAATGTCCACATTTTTCTTTATCAAAAATTTGCATCCATAAATTTAGTATATAAATTTGGTTCTTAAACCACCAACACTTCAGAAAATTCTTCATTCGATATTTAGTTACCTCGAAGCAAATTTTGTAAATTTGAGAAGTCTATTTACCCTTGATTGTTTTATCAACACAATATAACCTTTCTCACTTCATCTATTTGGTTTTATCGCACATTTATTTATGTCTAATCTATTCCTTGTAATCTCGTAGTTATCTTATCCAACTACATTATTTATCCATGCTGTGGGATTCTCCAATCTAGCTTCTACTAACTCAAGATTGTCATGATCAAATTTCATATTCGCACAAGGAAATCATACAAGGGACATGGTTATATAACCACGGAGGTAACATAGTGAATATGAGCGAAGTAATTTAATTGGGAGAGAGAAGGGTAAGGGTTGCAATATTGAAGAGCGAAAAGATATTGGGTCTAAGTGAATCGAGATAAGACATGAAAATAAAGAACAAAGTCTAAGCAATCAAAATAAATCATAAAGTTAAGCATTTAAGGAATCACGTTATATATTGGGTCGAAAGATTGAGTCATGGTTGAGCCCAATTATATAGTCAAAAGTATATCGGTATCATGGTAAAGATTATAGTTTAGTCTTTATGACCCGAAGGTCGTATCAAAAAAATAGAGTACAAGGAGGCGGGTTTTAGTGGGACATGATATACTTAAATGAAAGTGAGCTCGTCTAGGTCTTGCATGTGAAATTTGTTGGAAGGAAAAATCTAGTGTTGTGCTCCAAATATCAAAGTCACGATGGGGAATGCCAAATGATCAAAAATAGAAAGTGGGTTTTCACAAGGCACTCATTAATGCACAAAAATAAAATGTTAAAACACGAAATAAAGATAATTTAGGAAATCTCGTAGATCAAGTTAAGATAAGTTAGAGACACTGTTTCTAGATAGGAAATAGTCTCATAGATAAGGGTACGGTCACGGGGGCGATTCTATCAATTCTAAGTTTCAACAACTAGATGGTCACGATTAAAGATCTAGATTTGGAGGAAAGGTCGAGTGAGTCAAAGATATGTTCATCGGTTTAGTCGATGACTAACTATACTTGTGCATATGCAATATCATAATCATAGGTGGTATGGCAATCTAACTAGGGTGACCTTACTTGCTTCTTGGCCCTCTATCAATATGACCTAATCTAAATTTTCAAGTTCCTTGTAAGTTTCTCAATAAACCTTCCAAGATACTCCACCAAGATTTTTCAGTCATCTTTGACTGTTAATTTTAATCAAAATTTTAAATCTCTAGTCAATCTCGAACAGTCCTCGTAATTCGCAAATCGAATAAATAAATTCATCATCCTTTTTTTTAAACCTTAAACTCATCATTTAATGAGTTTATCAACCGAATTTCATACTACAAAATGGAACATTTAAATAACTTCCGAATTTAATCATATATCCTTCAAATGTGTATATCTAGCTTCCAATAAGTCACAACTACTCTTCAAAAGTAATTCTCTTTTTCTTCTTCGTTTTTTTTCCACCAAAATTCAAAATATCCATAATCAAGGCTTTAGACTCAAAATCTAAATAACTTTATATATCATAAATCATATGAGCAAATTTTAAATATTTAAATTTTTTCCTTCAAGTCGATTTCATATCTTCCAAAAATATTTCAAACAAAACTTTTACCATTATCTCTTCAAGCTCAAAATTAATACTTATAATTCGTAAATCGTAGAATCAATTTAAAACCTCAAGCTCTCTAATAAACTGTAATTCATAAACCCTTCATATTCTCTAGTCGTTACAAAATCATAAATTATGATTTAAAACACTTTAATAAATTCGAGATAAACTTTAACATATTTAATCCAAACTTGAACTTAATCGTAAATCATGTGTCACAATTTAAAGATGTTTTTCCAAATCGATTTCATATCAAACTATTTCATAATTTCTAAAAAATCATAAATCATAAATTTGTTTTCTCGATCCACCTTGTAATAACAAAATAAAATTCCAACTATCCATTGAAGGCGGTAACATGCTACTACCCAACTTGAAATTAACTAGTCCTTAAAATCATACTTTCTAGAAAAATAAATTCCTTTATAACTCAAATAAAATTCCAATACATATTAATTGCCAATGCAATCCATCTAGCCATGTGTTTAACCTATGGGCATATATTAGTGTAGTCATCTTTACTAAACACGAAACTAAGAATTTACGGTAGAAGGTGTCAAGCAAGATGCAATTCAAGGAGGTCGAACGAGAGTTCGGAATTTGAAGTCAAGGGAGGAAGTCAAGTAGGTGGATGAGATTCTAAACTCTAATCCTATATTGCAGGCCTGTTCGGTACATTTATGTAACCGAAACGACAAACTCGACCTGCATGGGCCACCACAAAAACATGTAACGTCCCAGTCCCAAAATACGTAGGACTAGAACGCAATCATGCCAGCTGTATACATACGAAGTATATGGACCCTCGTATGTATACATAAGCTGTAAAATACAGTAACCAAGGTACTAAATCTCATCTATAAAGATAAATATGATATAAAGTAACTTTGAATTTGTCATGTATATAATCGTTGGGCGGAGACAAAGTCCACTACCAACTAATTTTAATAAGAATGAAATATACAAGGAAAGGAATTTAGTAGAGCAAGGAGATGACGATCCAAGAGCAACATCTCGATGAACAGAGCGCAAGTCATGGCCTTAGCTAGAGCACCTGCAGAAATTATAAGAGCACACACCTGGCGAGATAACCAGGTCCTCAGAGGGACATAACAAGATACATCAACATGCCATATAATACTGAATATAAATATGCCACAATCAAAGAAAGTGACAAGACACAAATAAGGTAAACTAACTGAACTAAAGTGAACATGCAGTGAGAACAAACCTTTCGTCGTATGAGCCCTGGCTGTAATGGGATCTGTTATAGTCCCCACTTGGGCACCAGTGACCGAGAGCATAACGTTGAAAAACGACAGTGGCCAACCTGAGAGGCTCATACCCGTATCTCCAGCGGAGCTTCCGGGTTATATAGGAAGTGCAATAGAAGCCCATACGACAAAGAATGTTCTTCCCACCCAATGTACCTGTCAAGTCGCATCCACGACCATGTATCTCTACTAACTGCTAAGTCTCCTAACATGCCTTTATTAGCAGTTAGCCCTAACGCATGCACATGGGGGATCAGCCCACACGCAAGAACCTCTACATGCTACTCATCTTACACATCCTCGTAGTACAACTGTGTCAAGGGGTATGCAATACACTACAACGGTAGTCCCTTAACTCTAGGTCCACATGCTATCAAAGGATAAATAACAAAGTAATCTAATATCACTGAGCAGACAGTAATCAAGAACTAGAAATAAATGAACAGTGATATGTAATAAAATGCAAACTAAAATAAACAGTACAATGGCAAGGAATCTTGCCTATTGTTACGCTTGGTGTGCGATAATCTGACAAGTCCAGCTTGGTCCACTAGCCATAGTCATGGTGCAGAGGTCCAAAGTCGCGAGGGAATAGGAAATATGATCAGTCAAAATCAAGATATTTGAGGAAATTTGTGTAAAGAATACTTATATTATTTCCTAGAAAGGTTACGTATAATACTTGAAAACCATGCTTATTAGTAAAAATAACTTTTGACAAATATTTGAAAATGCGGAAAAATTAATGTAAGCTAAAATTATAAGTTTACAAAAATAGGATTTCTATGAAGATAACCTGTATCTTATTAGTAGAGATAATTATTGAAATACTCGAAATTATTTATAATTTTGAAAACCCTTTTTACTAGTTAAAATAATTTTTTGGAAAAAAAAAAGTTTGAAGGCAAAAATGGTTTTGGACTAGCATCAAATAATGCAATTATTAATAATAATATTGACAAAATATATTTCTAGAATTTCTAAAATAATACAATTATTAATACTGCAATTATACTACTAGTATTTTAAATAAAATAATACTCATAATTTATAAATAAAATATTATTTCTAATAATAAATAAACTGAAAATAATAATAACAATTATATTAACAATAAATGATGATGATTATAATAATAATGATAATAATAATAATAACTTATATACTCTTCCCCCCCAAAGCCTACAGAGAAGAGAGAGAGAGAGCAAAGAAATTAAAGAGGGAAAAGTGAGAGAGGGAGGAGAGGGTTTCTCACCGATTGGGAATCGGCGGCGACTTCGGCGCCGGAGAGGAGAGAGGGGGCACGGTAGGAGCTCCGAAGCTAACGCCGGCGGGGCGCTGGGGAATCGACGGCGGACTGATGATCGCTGCAGGCGGCGCTCGCGTTGGCGGGGGTGATCGAGACCGCGGCGGCGCGTTCGGAGCTGCGCGCTCGGGCGCGGCGGTCGCAGGCCGACGGGAGGTGTGCGGAAGGGCGGAGGAGGTGGATCACCGGCGTCCAAGGGTGCGGCACGCGAGGCTTCCCTCAGGTGGGCAAATGGGGGCGCCGGGGACGCGCTGCCTGGAGGCCGCGGTGGACGACATCGGCTAGGGCTCACCGGCGGCGACAGGTTAGGGTCTTCCCCTCTTCTTCTTCTTCGGGGATGATGGTATGATTTTGGTGGCTGGAATAGTCGGGCGGTGGTGGTTTTGGAGGTTTGCCGGCCTTGGGGCCGAGGATGGGGGTTACGCCGGTGAGCGGCAGGCGGCTGGTTGTTGGGAGGCTGACCACGACGATGGTGGCGGAGGTTGTTCTGGTGGCCGAGTGGATTAGGCTGTGGCGGTGGTTTGTGATGGTGGCCGTCGGGTGTCGGGGACGGTGGTGGAATCAGCCTGGAAGGCTTGGCGAGGACGGGAGTGGTGGTGATGGTAAAGGTGATAGACGGGAGTTGGCCGGGATCAGGCGGCGAGGTTCTGTTGGTGATGGCGATGATGGCAGAATTCGGGATGGTTGCTGCGGACATGGAGGACATAGGTGTAGGTTTGATTTTTCGGTGATATTGGGTGTGTCGTGTCGGGGGTGTGTCCCGACACGGGATGGATGATTGTATATAACTGGAATAAGATTTGGTCATCACAGACACGATGCACGATGAGATTGTGGTGTGGAAATCAGATTGTGGAAAAATTATGGAATTTATGGAGGAGTACCTGCCTATTTATAGGACGTGGGAATTCCCATTAGGATAAAGATTGGGATTGTTTAAATCCCCATTAGATAAATTCAATATTAATTTAAATAGTTTAAACAATAATTGGAACGAATCCAAATCAAATATGGATATCTCCTATATTTTAAAGTGTATTTAAAACAAAACCTTTCCCAATTTAAATTATCCAAATTAATAAACTATTAAATTAAACAAGATTAAAAATATCTTTTTCACATCTATTAAAATATGCTATTAATTAATTTCGAAAATTACATATATATACTGCTAAATAATTTTAAAATATAAAACTTGCTTTTCTAATATACCAATTTATAATAATCATATTTATTATTATAACTATGTAAATAAAAGACTTTATAAATAAAATAACAAATTTAAAATTTTGGAATAATAACTAAAATACTTATTATACATATTTTGAAACTATAAAAAAAATACGAAAATGTTTTTCCTAAAAATATGTACGCTCGCACATATTCGCACTCGTCGAGCAATTACGAAAAATAAATTTTTGTGCGCGATGTAAAATACGACTACGCGACGTACAATACAAAAATTTAAATCAGTACCAAAATTTAAAAAAATAGTAGAAATTTAGGGGTTTTACACTGGCTTTTGGCTAAGAGGAGTGTAGGTGTGATATGAAAACTTTTGATCGAATGAAAACACTTATTGAATAGAGAAGAGAAGATAAAAATGATTGAGTGATTTGGAATGAGAAATTCTCTTCTATTTATAGGTGTCTTCTGGGACCGAACTCGGACAGAGTTCTGGCAGAGTTCTGATGCTAGATTTTGCATATGAACGTTGCATGCAGATTTGGAGGCAACAAATATTTAAATTTTAACGGACAGAACTCGGGCAGAGTTCGGACCGAACTCGGGCCGAACTCGGTTTGAGTTCTGTCTAGGTAAAAATGTTAAACATTTGTAAAAGATTGTTGCAGAATGGAATAGAACTTTTTCGTAGATAGAATATGGATAGGTAGGCTGTATAGAACTAAGATTAACCTAAGCCAGTATTACCCAGTCGATCTTACAATTTATATCCTAGACTCAATAAAGATAAAATACATAATAAATTATAAAATAACTCGGACTAGATTCCAATGAAAGTAAGCTTCAGACTGATGATTTACGTGCTTGATGATGCAGTAGTACGCTTGTTGATATTGATTTCACAAGACCTAAAATGATTAGCAGCAGTTCATATATTTTGTGTATTGACTTAAGTTTATGTTGATTATTAAAATTAGGTGTGACCATAGAATGGGCCAACACCTGTAACCTTATGCATCAAAGGCATGACACCGCAAGAGATGGAACCTCGACTTTGTGCTATGTTATAGCAGCATAGCACCCCTAAGAAGCGCAAGACTTTATGCAGAAAATCTTAACATAAAGAACTCACATAAGTGTATGGAAAGAGATGTTGGCCATCTCTTGAGGGTAAACTTGTAGACACCAAAGATACATACACCGAGACCAGGTCAGCACGGGGCCTTTAATGTGTGACCGGAGATACAGTTGATGTCACTATGTGAGTGAGAAGAATAGAAGACATGGTACAGAATTCAAGGCTTAGTCCATTCTTGTATCGTACTGTAATTTGACCCATATGAAAATATTCAAGTGGAAGCAACATCTCTTCTAATGCATGATAACAATTATTGTGTGGAACGATCATACATATATTGAGATATATTTAGAGGATTGTTGGTGTTTTTACTTTATTTTTGGAACTTTTAGTCCTATATTAGAAAACCAACAAAGTGTATATCTCAATATAAAGCTATGCTTATGTTGGAGTATGCACATAGGGTGAGGTGGCCCATGTGGATTGATTTTTCTAGAGGGTTAAGTTTAAATCACAAAGAACAAATATTTGTTTTCTCATTACCATTGGGTTCCATAGGAGCTAAGTCCTGTAGAGGCTTAGCGACTCGGACTCGAACTCGGGCGTAAGGCAAAAAGTAGAACTTTCATGTTAGCACGTCAGCATTGTCGCATGGTGCTCGTGTGCTTCTTTTATGAGCAAGTTGCATGCTCGTAGAGTAAGCGCAGGCTATACAAGGTGTACGCATTTTGTGCTTTACGGTCAGGCACATATACGACCATGCACATTTGCGATCAGACGCATATACAGCTATACACATTTGCGATCATACACATATGCGACCATGCGCATTAGCGGCCAGGCATATATGTGGTCAGGCACATTTGTGGTCAGGCGCATTAGCGTTCAGATGCATTAGCATTCAGGAGCATACACAGTCATGCATATATACGATAATGTGCATTTGTTACCATATGTATATGCATACATGTGATATACATCCATGCGCAATACGGCGATGTGCCATACTTCTAGGCGAATGCGTGGTTGCCTTTCGTGTGCAGCGGCCTTGTCAATGTGCAGCATGTAGCAATTTTTCTACTGTCAGCCTACGACGCATGTAGCATATATGCATTAGGAGCATATGCACAGATCCAGCTGTCACCATACGGTGCTATACATCTCTGATAGTGCTCCTCATGCTGCTGTGTCGACACATAGACCTAGATTTCAAGGGATTTGGTCGACATGTGCGTATATGTGCATGTGTTACCATATGTGCGCATGGGTGCCAGCTTGTTCTATAAATAGAGCATCAGCTCCTGCATTTGAGAGAGTTAGAAGAGTGAAAAAGTGAGTGCCACTAAATCCTACTCCAACAAGTCCATACACCAACAGCAGCAGCTCCAAGTCTATGCATGCATGGAGATTTTTTTAGTTAATTTTGAGTTTCAAAGCTTCTCCAAAGGTGACAAAGAGTGTTCCAGAGATTCATACTTGAACTTGCTAGTTGTTGGAAGCAAATCGCGTATAGGAAGAATCTTAGTTTGAGCATCAGGGACTTGTTCACCAACAAGGAGATTTATTTTGTATTTCTTTTGTATTGCTTGTTCTAACTCATTGTAGCATCTGCAAACGTAAAGAGGATAACACTTTTCTACTTTGTTGTTGTGTTTTGCATTTTTCTGAAGTCAGTTTGTAATCTTTTATTAGTGCTTTATTTGAGTTGGCTAGCGTGCAGACTTAGTGTCTTGCAAGAAGAATCTACACCTCTCTCATGGTACTGGCTTGAGTGCATGTGGTGGCACATATCGGTCGAGTTTGTCGACTCGGTTATGATACTGTACTGAGCCGGCCTGCATATAGGATTAGGGTCTAGGATCTCATCCACCTGCTTGATCTCCTTCCTTGACTCTATTTTTTTATCTCTCGTTCGACTTCTTTGATTTGTATCTTGCTTGAACTCTTTCTACCGTAATCCTTACTTCGCGTGCTTGATAGTGGTTAGGAAGATGACTACACTAGTTATGCCCTATAGGTCAATTACATGGCTAGAAGGAGTATATTAGCAATTAGTATACATTAGAGGTTTTATTTGAAAGGCATTATATACATCGAGGATTAAACCACCATATTTTTTTGAAAATTATGATCTTAAAGGTTAGATAATTCTAAGTTGGGTAGTAGCGATAAATAATTTTTTTATTTTGAGACGGTTATGTGGTACTCATAAGAGGATCGATAGAAACTATAGAAGAACGGGAAAACAAATTAATTTTTGATTTTTGATTTTTGATGGTTTTTGAAAAATATTTATTATTTATTGGGTTATAGCTATACACCTTTTGATGGATATGAAATCAATTGAGAAAGATTTTAAATTTTTAAACTTTGTTGTATGATACATGATTGAAAAGATTATCTAAATCTTGAGTTTAAAGTTTGGATTGATAATATTATGATTTTGTGAAAAAATTATTAAGTGATATGATAAAAGTTTTCTCGAGATTTATTTGGGAGTTTCTAAATTTTGAAGTAATAATTTCGTTTGATGACCTCAACCGACTAGAATTTGAAAGTTATGATTATTCTTGATGACTTAGAATGATTAGAAATTTTGGTAGATTGTTTTAAGAATTATATTGAGAAACTTTTATGGAAGCTCGAATTTAAGGATTTAGACTTATATTGAAAGGCAACTAAGAAGCAAGGTCACCCTAATAAGATAGAAGCATTCCACATTAGTTTTCATACCACCCATGACCATGATAGGTGTATGTACACAAGTGTAGTTAGTCATCGACCAAACCATTGTTGGCCCATTGGTCATGGTCAAACCTGATTTTAATAATTGATCAAATTCTGTCTCGATATTTGGGCTACTTAAAAATGTTTTGGACTCTTGGACACTGCCAGGGAATAGCTATCTGATCTATTCAAGATCGAAGCTGTGTTTGCCACTCGAGTCTGTATTTCCTTTATGCAATATAATTTTTACTTTTATTGAGTCTAGGAATACAGTATACACTGAGTCGTACTAACAAATAGGCTATCCTAAAAATGTTTTCAAAATATCCCATATTTTGAAAAATAGCCCCTATTTATAAAAAGCTCCTAACTGCTTAAAAGAATTTCAAAAAGACCAAAAATCAATTTGCAAAAACAATGACTACACCCTGACAGAACTCGGCCAGAGTTCGGTTAGTTACCGTTTGTTTTTCGAACGTTTAAAAACATGGTCTCCCTACAGTTATGGATCCCAACGAGATTTTCTCATAGAGTTCTGTCCGAATTCTGCCAGAGTTCTGCCTCTGGAAAAACTATAAATAGAGAAGGATTTCGATCATTTTTACTCACTCATTCACTTTCATCTCTTCTCTCTCAAGCCTATTGTTCTATTCCAAAGAGTTCTAAGCTTTAATTTTTAAATCCCAAGCCAGTTACAATCCTCTAGTCAATTTGCCAGTACGGTACGGTCTAGAAGCTTCAGAGCTATAGTAATCAGAGGCTTGTTTGAAGAAAGGCTCTTCACAATTAAAGTTGGTTGAGTACTTAATATCAAAGCTCGCATTTATAGAAGTTACAAGGACTTCGTATGAAAACTTGTGATATTTTCCAATAGTGGATTCAACTGGAAGCTAGAGTTCTTTCGACTAGACTAGTCCTCACAAGAGGGAAACCAGTATACATCACCATCTTTGCGTTTGTATTCTAATCTCTGCTTTTACAGTTATTTACTTGTGATATATATATTATTTGTGATCTTGCTGCTAACATTTTTAATTAGCTAAATTCTGCTGCCTACTCTATTCACCCCCTCTAGATTATTGTGCTTTACAATTTGTTCCTACAATTGGTATCAGAGCGGGTTACACAGGTAAAGCAAGGTAACATTAAAGTTATAATTTTACTATTCTTAACTGTTACATAGATCACAGCACAACACATGGCAACTGTGAAGTTCACAAGTGAAGGCCAAGCCACAAACAGACCTCCTCTGTTTGACGATACAAATTATATCTATTGGAAAACACGGATGAGTTTCTTCTTGGAATCTCTAGACTTTGACTTATGGTCTATAGTTGTTGATGTCTATAAAAAGCTTTCTCATATTCTTATTGAAGATGTTTTGGTTAAAAAACTGCATGATAAGTATACTGATGAGGAAAAAAAAAGGTCAGCCTTGACGCACGTGCTATTAACGCTTTATTTTGTGCCTTAGATAGAACTAAATTTAACAGGGTGTCTACTTGCACAACATCAAATAAAGTATGGAAACTTCCTGAAGTAACCCACGAAGGTACGACCCAAGTCAAAGTGTCAAAGATCAGCAGACTTACTCAGGAGTATGAGGCGTTCAAGATGAAGCCAAATGAATCTGTCACCCAGATGTTTACGAAATTCTTGGATATTGTAAATCCTCTATCATCATTATGCAAGGATTACAGTAAGCATGAGAAGATTCATAAACTACTGCGAGCCCTCACGAAGAATTGGATTCCAATGGCTATAGTAATTATTGAAGAGAACGACCTCTCAACTATGTCCCTTGAAACACTCATGGGTAAGTTACTCACTCACGAGCTGGAACTTCAAGACTTTAAAGATTCTATACCAAATAAGAAGTCAGAGAAGTCGATCGCTTTCAAGGCTCAACATAGAAGAACTGTTGAAGATGATTCCGACGACGGTGACTCTGACACTGAGGATCAAGCTCTTATGGTGAGAAAATTTAAGAAGTTCATGATATTCAATAGAAGAACAAAGGACAACAACATCAATAGCAACAAAAACGATGAAGATCCTATTTGCTATGGCTGTAAGAAGAAAGGACATATAAAAAAGGACTGTCCAACAGCATCATCATCAACCAGGAAGAACAGCAAATATGACAAGGGCTACCTGAAGAAGTCTACGTCCCGAAGATATGCCAATACAAGCATATGGCATGAAAGTGAAGCTAGCGACTCAGAAGACGAGCAATCAGATGACGTTGCAAATGTATGCTTGATGGCGTACGATCAGGTAACCACTAACCCCCTTTTTGATACTTATGGTGATTTTACCTTTGAACAACTAGGAGAAGCCTTTACTGACCTCTTAGGGGATTGCCGATGAATGCGTAGTAAATATCAGACCTCTAAGAAGGTACTCAAAGGGTACAAAAGTGAAATAGGAAGACTTACCGACCTACTAGCTGAGGTTAGAAGTAGTAATTGTTCTAGTAAGGAAGGTGAGCTTTCTTCTGTTAAACTATTATTACACGAGACCCAAAGACTATCCGAAGAGAAGGACAAGACCATTACCCAATTAGAGGAAGACTTAATCAAAGAGAAAAAAAGTCTCCTGTAAGCTACTGTTAGAAATGATGGACTCACAGCTAAATATAGCTTGTTATATAACACCTCCAAAAAGTTGGAAATTAGGATGTAAAACGGCCTGAAGTTGCTGCTTAATACCCTAACATGTGTCACTTACCGAATCATCCGAACAAGGTCAAACCCAATACTGTCAGACCTAATCAAACCAAACCATTGCCCAAGCAGACAAATAGACATGCATTCTTTTACATTAGAAAACCTAGATCTACCAATAATGCACAGCACTCTGCTTTCAACACTCAGCATGCTAGATGTCACTATTGTGGCACCATTGATAATATTTCTTCTTCATGTAGAGTTAAAAAGCTTGTTGATTTCAAAATATATGCATGGATACCAAAAACTAACATTCCATGACCCTACAAGAAATGGGTAACAAAGTTTTCATCTGCAAATTCTTTTCTAGGTGAAACGCCCTTCACATGCTAGAAGCAAATGGATCCTCGACAACGGTTGCTCACGGCATATGACCGGTGATGCTTCATTATTCGTAACACTATCGAAGAAGAAATAAGGATACGTCTCCTTCAGTAATAATTTGAAAGGGTACATAATTGGTATTGGTAATATTGGTATGGCTTCCTACCCAGTGATTAAAGATGTCTGTCTAGTTATCGAGTTAAACTATAATCTGCTCAGCATAAGCCATTTAGCTGATCACGGTTATGGCATTAACTTTGTCAAAGACAAATGTACTATAGTTGATAGCTCAACTGGTAGTACTATCTTTGAAGGTATCAGGAAAGACAATATATATGTTTTCTATCTGTTAGAAGATGCTAAAAAAAGTAGGTAGATGCTTAATGGCCAAAAGTGATGAAATTCAACTATGGCACATGAGACTCGGTCATGCAAACATGGACACAATTTCAAGACTATCCACAAAGAAGCTGGTACGAGGCTTACAGAATATTTCTTTCAAGAAGGATATGGTATGTAGTGAATGTGAAAAGAACAAAGCTATCTGATCTGCTTTTAAGTCCAAGAACGCTGTAAGTACCACTAGACCTCTACAATTGCTGCATATGGATTTATTTGGATCTAGTAGAATTGCTAGCCTAGGTGGTAAGTCACATGTATTTGTAATAGTAGATGATTTCTCTAGATACACGTGGGTATATATTCTTGCACGCAAGAAAGATGCATTATCAGAATTCGTCACCTTTTGCAAGAAGGTTCAAAATGAAAAGGGTTTTATGATCACTCGTATTCGAAGTGATAATGGTGACGAATTTGAGAATGTATAGTTCAAGCAATTTTGTGACACATACGACTATTTGCATGATTTCTCGTGCCCAAGGACTCCACAACAAAATGGAGTTGTGGAACGTAAGAATAGGACTCTATCTAAAATGGTTAGAGTAATATTAAACCAGTTTAGTCTACCTAAATACCTATGGGCTAAAGCTGTAAATACAGCGTGTTATATTCTTAATAGGATTCTAATTCAACGTATATCGAAGAAGATTCCCTATGAATTATGGTTTGATAGAACTTCCTCTATTTTATATTTCAAAGTATTTGGTTGTAAATGCTTTATCCTTAATACTAAAGATAACATCGGAAAATTTGATGAAAAGGCCGATGAAGGTATATTTTTAGGTTATGCGGTGAAGAGCAAAGGGTAGAGAGTCTTCAACAAGAGAACAATGATCATTGAAGAATTAATAAATGTTAAATTTGACGAACTCAATCAACATTCTGTCGATAATAATGATGAAGACATAAGTACACCTAGTACTGCTTCTGTAGAACCCTCACACAAAGCACCAGCTGAGTCTCCAAGCAAATCACGTACAGAACAAGAAGTCGGAACCAGCAATCTAGAAGATATGCCAAAAGAAATGAGATTCTTGGCAGACCATCCAAAGGACTTGGTAATTGGTGATATTACGAGGGGTGTAAGTACTCGTTCCTCTATTAAAGATATAGCTTCCTATGTTGCTTTTATTTCACAGCTTGAACCCAAAACTATTGAAGAAGCATGTAGTGATAATTTTTGGTTAGATGCTATGCAAAAGGAATTAAACCAATTTGAACGGAATCAAGTATGGGAACTTGTTCCCAAGCCCATTGATCATCCAGTCATTGTCATCCGCTGGATATTCCGAAATAAACTGAATGAGAATAGCTTAGTGACTCGTAACAAGGCTCGACTCGTAGCTCAAGGATACAATCAGGAAAAGGTATCGACTACGATGAGACTTACGCTCCAGTTGCGAGATTAGAATCCAATCGCATGTTATGTGCATTTGCATATTTTCATAATTTTAAGTTATTTCAAATGGATATCAAAAGTGCATTTTTGAAAGGTTTTATAAAAAAGTTTATATAGCTCAACCTCCAGGTTTTACTGATTTTAAAAATTCTAATTATCTTTTCAAGTTAAAGAAGGCATTATACGGTTTGAAACAAGCCCCTCGTGCTTGGTACGATCGTCTAAGTTCTTTTTTACTTGACAATGGCTTTTCAAAAGGGAAGGTTGATACTACACTATTTATAAAGTCTTTTAATAGCAATCTTTTTTTGATTCATATTTATGTAGATGATATTATTTTTGGATCTACTAATGAATCTCCTTGTTAAGAATTTTCAAAGTGTATGCAGGATGAGTTTGAGATGAGCATGATGGAAGAGCTAAAATTCTTTCTCGGATTGCAAATCAAACAAACCAATAATGGAACGTTCATCAATCAAGCCAAGTACACAAAAGATTTACTAAAAAAGTTTGATATGGAAGCAGTCAAACCACTTGGCACTCCGATAGCAACTTCAGCCAAGCTTGATATTAATGAACAAGGTAAACTTGTCGACATACGTAAGTATGAAGGTACGATTGGTAGTTTACTTTATTTAACTGCTAGTCGACCTAATATAATATTTAGTGTTTGCTTGTGTGAACGTTTTCAAGCCAAACCTAAGGAATCACATTTGCACGCGGTTAAGCGTATCTTTCGATACCTTAAAGGCACTTTTTCTGTCGGCTTATGGTATCTCAAAACCACGTCGTTTGAATTAATCGGTTATTCCGACGCTGATTTTGCTAGATGCAAAGTAGAAAGTACCAGCGGTACATGTCATTTCCTAGGTAAAGCTTTAGTCTCTTGGTTTAGCAAAAAATAAAATTCTGTCATATTATCAACAAATGAGGCTGAGTATATTGCCGTAGGACGTTGTTGTGCATAAATTTTGTGGATGAAGCAAACTTTAGAAGACTTTGGCCTAATATACACACACATACAATTTGACTAAGAATCAATTTTTATGTCACTCTCAATTTGACTAGGAATCCAGTATGTCACTCTTGTACTAAACATATCGAGATTCAACATCATTTTCTTAGAGATCATCAACAAAATAGAGATATAAACCATGTATACATAGACACAGAGAATCAATTAGCTGACATCTTCACAAAACCGCTATCGGAAGATCATTTCAATTATGTACGTTGAAAATTAGAAATTTTAGATATCAATAATACTAATTAAATTTGTTTTATTCAATTATTTTTCAATAAACAAAAATTATTTTTGAGACAAGCCTACAAAGGTTCTGTCTGTCACCACGACTACGGTCGAAGCAAAGCGGTATTTAGTTGTTCTCCAGTGAACTCCCGTTAGCTGGGACAGTGATGAGAACAAAAAATGTTATATTTTTATCACTTAATGTTCACCATTTATGCTCATTTTATGACTAAAGGTACTCATTATATTTTTATTTTGATTTAGGTTGCAGTTGGAGACACTATGTGCAAAATGGAGCAAAATTGTAATTCTGGACAGTTTTGACACCTTTTACCAAAATGAGCATAACGTTCTCATCCGAAAAGAAATGGAGGTGAATCAAAAAGATTTGGAAAGATAAGACACGTGGCTACAACTTTAATATTTTGTGTTTTTTGCAAATCAAGCTGCATCATGGACGAAATCAGACTTGAAGTTGGGTCAAAGATGCTGTGAACAAAAATAGGAACCAAAATAACTATTTCCCTACTTGTTCTATGACTTAGTCTATTTGGTTTAAGAAGTTGTAACTTTTAGAGGATATGTGGGGAGATATTGTGGGCTTGAAACAACAAATTTATGGTGTATAAAGGGGGTGGAAATCATGAGAAGACAACACACAACACAACTCTTCTTCTTATTCTCCAATTTTTCTTTTGAAGTTTTGATGAACATGTGCGGCTAATAGTCTTGTTGGTCGAAGTGTACGGAAGCCTTGAAATCAATAAAAACTTGTGAGATCTAATTTGTGTTTATATGTTTGATTTGTACTTTGAGTATCAAATGTTTTCTTATGCACATTTCACGATTATCTTGTTTAATTACTATGATGCATACTAGTTTATTATTCTTGATAATCTACTGCTAAATTAGAATCGAATCCGGAATTGTTCGATCCCTCTAATTTGTGAAGAAACCAAGGTTTAATAAATTACTGCTTTGTATTATTAAATCTTAGGAAGAAAATATTTGACTAAATTAAATGCAACCGCTTGTGCTTGTGTTATTTTGTTTCATCGATGTTATTGAGTTTAATACGCTACTAGATTAAACCTTTAGCGCTTGTCTGGGTTGTTTAGTAGTTAAGGTTAATTAGGTCGCTTGTTCCTAATTAACTGTGGCTAAAGGAGATAGGAAAATAATTCCAACGATGAATATTCATAATACATATCAATATATGTTTGCATCTATGATCATTTTCAAGATTTCGATGGTAGACGTAGACTTAGACCAATGTTTGTTATTTTGATTTATTTTTATATTCTACTTGCTTTTTTTATTGACATTCATTTTATTCATCCCCCCATCCTTGTTCACATAGCACAAATCTAAACTAATTACTCTCCGTGGAAACGATTCATACTCACACTGCTACATTTCTAAGAGTAAAAATTTTATTTTTGGGTGCCTGCGACAGCACACCAAATTTTGGTGCCGTTACCGAGGAGTAATTTAGTTAATTTTTGTGTTTTAGTGATCTTATAATTTTTTGTTTATTAGCAAAAAAAATATTTACAGGACATGGCAACCAATTCTCACCAATTTGCCACTTGGATAGATCTTCCATCTAGGCATGCTAATGAGGTAAATATTTCTTCTCTTGAACAACAAATTGCTAGTTTAACTTCTCTTGTTCATGAAATGGTTATAGTTAACATGCAAACAACAATGGCTTGTGAGATTTGTTTAATAGCATGACATCCAACTGATATGTGCCCAATACTTGAAGACGAACCCAGTGTAACTCAAAATTGTCTAAGTTACCAGCAGTACAAGCAACCATATCCCCATGAACAACAATCGGACCAAACTTCTAATTCTGGTATGTCTCTAGAAGATATTGTTAAGTCTATTGCCACTAATACCTTACAATTTCAACAGGAGACAAGGGCCAGTATACAGGAGACGAAGGACAGCATCCAAACTCTGAACAATCAAATGAGCCAAATGGCTAAAATAATTAAAAAGTTGGAGGCACAAAGTTCGAAAAAATTATCATCTCAAGCGATAATAAATCCGAAAGAAAATGTAAGTACACTTGTTTTGAGAAATGGTAGAGAGGTTGACAACCTAGTAAAAGAAGCACCTACATTGCCAAAACAAGAAAAAAAAGAAACAGCACTGCAGATGCAAACATTCCTAATGACGACGTAGTACCTAATGCACATGAAGTTTTTGAACTTAATGACAAAGATGGATTCAATATTGTCGTCAGCAAACATCTCAAGAAAAAGAATGTGGAGCCAGCCTTGAGTAATAATTTGCATAAAATTGTTGCAGGGTTGAATAATTTTATAAAAAGACAACAATCAGGTAATATTTCTTATATTTCATTATCAATTTCTGACAAAAGGCCTTTATCCTCTGTTTTGCAGGCCTCTATTCAAGATGTGAAACCCTTGCATAGTTATGTCAAGTGTGCATAGCGTCGAGCCAACGACATATTAAACAAAGGCGCTGCTTGGGAGGCAACCCAAGGGGAGTTTTTTCTTATTCTTGCATTTTTATTTTTGTTTGTTTTTATCTTTTCTTTGCATTTAGACTTTCATTAGTAACAATGCCTATTTTAAATGTGCGGGAGGAGATTTATGTTTTATCTTTTTTAATACATGGTTTTTAAAAAATAACTAAATTTAAATAATAAAACTAAAAAAAGATTTTTTTTTTTGGTTGTTTTTTCTGGTTCTCAATTTATTTTCTTAAAGAAGGGAGATCTGTTTTTGTGGTTTTCAATAATTTTTGGTTGTGTATGTCATGAGGAAGATTTAACTAAGTTTAAAAAATTCATAACATGATTGAATAAATACTCTTTTCAACTTAGAATTAATTAGTATAGTTATTTTTCTTGAGGATGGTTGTGACTAAATTTGGTAGACAAAAGCCGGTGAGATTTTGAGCCTTTAGACTGACACATCAGTCTCACTATTTTCTTTGATGAGAGACATTCTTTCATGGACTTGTTTCTCTAGTGCAATCTGGTATTAGTCTATCTTGACTATAGGTATACACTAGTACACTTTGTGTGTATTGAACAGGACCACTTGAGGTTGTTCTCTTTGTACTGACTACATAAGAAAACAAACACCTCTGTTATTATGGATGCTTGTGCTCTTAATCCGGATATAATAACGGACATGTATATGCAGTGTGCATTGCTTTGACTCATAAAAGAGTGAGATTCATTATGGATCAACAATCTCTATGAATTGGGTAATAACATTGTATGTATGATGGACTGTTAATTATAAATGGAATCCATGTCCCGATACATCGGGTTGATGATATCCTCTTAAGGAGCTCATAAGGATTGTCAAGTAAACCCTGCAGGTGGATTATATCCGACATGACAAATAAAGTTGAGCGGTACTACTTAAGGATAAAAGATGTCGAATCAATATAGTTATCAGTAACTTAATTTGATCGACGAACATACGATATCTTAACATGGGAAGCCAAACGAGCATATAATAAAAGGAGCCCACAAACATAATTTGGGATTAGGGAGGTAGTGCAACAATAGCTCATTAGTGGACCGAGCTATTGTTAATGGGCCTGGATTGTGTGTTCGGACTGAACACGGGATATCCAGATCCGTTAGGAGGTCTAACCCTAATTTCTCCTCATGGTCCCTGCCGTAGGCTATATATATCCTCTATTCTTTGGCCGCCAGATTACTGATCAGAAATCTAAAATTTTCTCTAAATTCGTGATTCACGTAAGGAGAGAAAGAGAGGACTGCCAAGGAGAAGAAAAGGTTGGGAGATCGTCGCCCACACGACGTCCAACTCGAGGAAGGAATACGTGCAAAAGATCTTGGGGTCGTCCGTGCAAGATTGCCAGGAATTACTTGTCTCCTTTTCGCCGCAGGTATAATTCGTGAACCCTAGTTTCCGCCTATGAAGGGTTACACGTATTAGATCTGTTTAACTTTCTATCGATCAATACGTACACCAAAGGAAGGGTCCTGGGAATCCCCAGTTCCATCAATATATATATATATATATATATATATATATTTTATATATATATATATATATATATATATATATATATATATATATATATCTTGAATTCTCAACAAAACTAACTTGGAATAAATATACGGATAATCGAATCGATTTAGGTTCAAACTCAGTAGATGGAAATAAAATATAGACTCTTAGGGAAGATAATTACTTATGGACAATGGAAAATAACTAATTGATACGAATAATGGTGATAATATTTAGAGAGGGTAGAAAAGATAATTTTGAACAAATTATCATGGTTAGGGATTGGATTCTAGGAAGTCCTAATTTATCAGGCGAGTAGTCTACCCACCTTAGATCCTACCATCGTATCAAAACACAATGGTATACGAGATTGATATCTAATAGGGTTTAAAATTCAATAAATCTATACCTAAATCATATGGCCTATGTAGCAACATTAACTACCCAATAATCAAATTGGATAAGGGACTCCTAGTCCTAGTCATTCTCTTAAATTCAAATTAATTCTAATTGTGAATGTGCACTTTCTAGTCGTAGGCTCGCAGTAGTACGACTAATATGGTACTATCATGAGTTCACACAATTTGTGAAGACTGGCCTGTATAGGCTACCAAAAAAAACTTGTCACGACCCATACCCGCTTATCGGGATACGAGTACGTAGCCAAATCCAGCCTACGTCGTAGCATCGACGGTAGTATGCTATCTAGGTCTCAATGCCAATCTCAAATACAACAAAAACAAACTTAATTGCTCATTCACAATAATTATTTTATTTACAATTCCAATAATACAAAACCTGCTAAATACAGAAATACAAGAATTCTAATCTATCTAGAATCTAAGGTCAACCTACAAGGTCTCTATCTCCCTCGTATAGTCCATAGCACAAAAGTAGGAGGCATGCCAAATCACCTCCAATGATTCAGTCAGGAAAGGAGCAAAGTACAACCATATTATATTTAATATTATTAGCACAAAATAAGCTAGAAACAATAAGAAACAGTAACGATAAAGAACATATAAAGAACCAGCAAGATACGAACTAGATATGTAAAGCAATAATCATGAATGAGTAAGCTAATAGAAAAGAAGCATGAAGATAAAGAACTTGAACTAAGATCATGAACAATGGAAACGACTGTGTGTGTGAAATACCTTTTAATACGTAAATGACTGGGATAATACGGCACATCATAGATGGCTATCATTCGGTAATTGGTACGGCTAACTCATACGTGAGGCGTATGACTTAGCTATCATTCGGTGACAGTATTTGGATTTATTCACGTACTTTCTCTAACAATCAATAACGGTCAATGATACGATAAGAAGGATACAATAAGCCTACCGTGTCACCATCGTGTCTCAATGGAATATCAAAAAAGAAAATGATAAAGAAAGCATTATAATGTACCAAAATATAATATAATATTGTACTTGCCTGAACCCTTGAACAAACCATAGTCAGAAGTCGAGGATGGGAGGAAAGTCGATCTAGAAGCTATCATCCATATCACACCATCGTACCACGAACCGTGTACGAAAACCACAAGTTAAGTCTAAGATTCTAATTATAAAATCATGGAATAAGTGGCTAATGGATTTCCTTATCTAATATTTATTAATTCTGAAATAAATCACTTAAAATCTAATTTAACCTAATAATAATATGAAATATAACTTAAACAAGGAAGTTTGGTCATAGAAAATCATATTTCCAATTTTAGAAACCATGACACACAAACCGAGGCATGTCGTTGACCATCTAGTCAAACGTCATGAACTCGAGATTTGAGAAGTGCATGTTGGTAGATTTCAGTGCCACGAGTGCACCAGAATCGACCATGCCTCAAAATTATGCTTTGGTCAAAAGATATCGCCGTTATGGCTAACCGTGACCAAATCGATAATTTATCGATCAAATATGAGTTCAACGTAATAAATAAAATAGTAATAGAATTTCTTAAATTCTGGAAAAATTATATGTATAAGATCGTCGTGTCAGGTTTCCAAAACTTTAAGCGGATCATAAATTGGAGTTCAGGATTTCTCGAAATCTCAAAATCGTACGATGTGTCGAGCTTTGGACGACCGACACTCAAATAATTCTCCTAAATTCACAGTTAAAATTTCGTAAAATAAAATATATATTCTAAAATCTGACCTCCATACAATTCCAATAAAAAAGGCACACAAAAATGACATCAAAGCTGTCCGCAATCACTCCGTGAAGTCGGAAGTCTCCAAGGAGCAAACTTCTCAAAATCGACCAAGAAATAAAGTAGGTTTTCTGAAAAACTATATAATATATATATAGAAGAGAGAGAGAGAGAGAGGCAGTTGGGCGCCGATAGGTGGGCCTGTCGGCCGGGTGACTGTGTAAATTTTTATTTAATTACAGAAAATTATTTCAAAATTATTTTAACTCCAAATAAATCCCAAAAAAATCCCAAAAATTTCTAGAAAATATTTATAGGTGTCTAGAGCCTAAATAAAAAGTTTGGTCTCAAAAAATTATCGTATGACCCTACAGTGAATCCCAAAATTCTATGGAAAAATAAATTCTATAGGTTTTAGTTATCTAACAATCTCAAAAATTCTAGAAAAATCCTAGAATATTATATAAAATAGTTTCGGTCATTTAGAGCCCAAATAAAAATATGGTCCAAAAATAATCTGGACGACCTTATAGTAAATCTTGGAAGCCTTTAAGAATACTAAACCTTCATAAGTAAATATCTAAAAATATCCAAAAATTTTGGAAATGTATATATATATATATATATATATATATATATATATATATATATATATATATATATATATATATATATTAGCTATCTAGAGGCCATATGGCCTTAGTATGGTCATAGCTCACCTACAGGCTTAGGCATGACTCAAAATGATCATAATCAAAATAAAAAAAATAAAAAAAGTTGGGAAGTGGGCATGCAGTTAGTGACTAAAACAGTGGAGAAGGTGAAGCAGATTCAGAGCCACCTCAGAGCGGCACAGGATAGGCAGAAGCATTGGGCTTATACGCATCGCCGTTCTTTGGAGTTCAAGGAAGGCGATCACGTATTTTTTAGGATATCACCAACTCGGGGGACTATTATATTTGGGAGCAGAGGCAAGTTGAGTCTGAGGTACATCGAGCCTTTCGATATTTTGGAACGAGTTGGTGAGGTGGCTTATCGTCTAGCATTACCCCCATCACTTGAGGGTGGACATGATGTTTTCTACATATTGCAGTTGAGGAAGTACGTGGCAGACCCCAGTCATGTCCTAGATCATTCAGAGATTACATTTGGACCGAGCCAGTCGTATGTTGAGCAGCCAGTTGCGATTATCGACCGTAGCGAGAAGGTACTGAGGGGGCAGACTATTCGACTTGTCCGGGTTGCATGGAAGCTTAATTCTCCAGACGAGTCCACTCGAGTACCGAGGTACGAATTTACGTACTTATTTTCGAATATCGTTATGTTTCTTTAAATCTCGTTTTCCTAATCGTGCCATCATCCTAATTTCGGGGACGAAATTTTCTAAGGGGAAGAGAATGTGAGCCCCTATTTTTTTATTTTATAATCTTTTTTATACCAATGTTACTAAATTAAAGGTTTGGTATTTCTTTACTTATATATATACATAGTTTAGTTAGAGTGTGTGTGTGTGTGTGTGTGTGTGTGTGTTGTGTGTGTGTGTGTGTGTGTGTGTGTCTAATGTCATTAATATTAATGTAGTTATTCTTATTCACTGGATATAGGGTGATACATGTGCATTGAAATAATTTTAGCATTTTTATTAAGTAAGAAATTTTAGAAAGGAAATAGATAATATATTTTTACATATATTATATAAAAAGGCTTAAGGATATTTTGGTAAACAAATAATTTTAACAAATTTTGATAAATGTGTGTTGAAAATAGAGATTATGTACCATATTCCTTTCGACTTATGGACTCAATAGAAACTCCCAACCAAATATTAACATTTTTCCTGGCATATTCCTCCCATCCTATCCTTTCCCAACCAATTTGTAAGCAGGCCAATCCAGCCCAACTGGCCACCTTGTTATGGGTGAGATGCGGGCGGGCGGAGTTAAGCCAAACCCGTTTACCCATCAACCTGAACCCGCATTTCAAATATTTACTGTTCTTCTCTTCCAATGGCTCCCCGTGCGTATACTGTGCAACCTGCAAAAACGCAAGCCATGTGCACGTACGGTGCGACCCGGCCTCCTACTAAACCCTAAAAGGCTCTCTCACTATATAACTTCACATTCTCTTCCTCCTCCACCAGTATACCTAGCCGCACCCAAGCTTCCCACCAGTTCATTTTCCCTTCTCGTGTTTTGTCATCGCTGTTGTCAGTGGCACGGTAGCGCCGGCGAGTAGTTGCTGTTCCCGTCGCTGCGCAGCTTGGCAGGCCAGAACCGTTCGTCTTCCTCAGCAATGCGCGTCTAGGTGGCTCAACCTCGACGAGGAAATCCTCACCTGCTCAACGACCTACCTCGGCTACTTATCTAGCACCCGATATCTCCCGTGTTTCCTTAATTTCCTTTCCGCTGCCATCCTTGTTTCCTATTTTTACATTAGAGAATAGTTCCTGTAGATTTTTCCCTTTTTGCCAAGCTAGTATCGATCTAGTAGGAAGGCGATGTTGCTGTGTCAAAATAGAAATAGTTATTGTGTAACATAAATGGTGTAACCTTCAGCAACATGCTAACACTTCATAGAGTTTGTATTTCTTACCAATGCACGTGTGTATTAGAATGAAGAGTATGAAAAACATGCTGAGTTGTTTTAAGGGTGCGGTCTAATGTCCAATAGGAGGAAGAAGGAGAAAAATCAAATTAAACGCATATGTTGTCCCCATATACATCTGTGGCAGAGGCTTTGAGGACTTATATTCGTTACGTGTACATGGACCTTAAGAAATAGTAGAGAGTTGGATTTAGATAGTTACAAATAGGAATGGAAGCAAACTGTTGTGATGGTGCAAAATAGAGTATTGATTGGAAGAGAGGCTATACATGTGAAATCGAGGAAGGATGAAGCATGTTTGGGCTAATAATAGCAAGGTGTATGTGTGCTATTGCGTTGGAGTTGAGGGCAAACTACTGCACAACAGGAAATAGTGAATTAAATCTGAAAGAACAAGTATGGAATGGGTTCTTCCTGTGGTTGTATGTGTGTAAGTTTCCATATGCCTTCATGAGAAATGAACCATATGAGAACTTTCATTATGCAAGAAATAGAGGTGGGAAGATATATAATGGTAGTTGAATTTGGTAAAAGGCAATGATCTATATTGAAAGGGAAATGTTGGGCTAATGAGATTGAGAACAGTGTCTGTTGTGTTGATGTCCAATGAGGAGGAATTTCAAGGTTAGGGTGGTTCAACAACCTATAGGTTAGATCACTAAGTTTTTGGGGTTCCTATTAATACCACAAATCATGTTATTTGTATAATTAAGTAGACCAAATTTTACTATATTATAGGAATAATCTAAATAATTAATTTTCCTTTTATCCTATAGGATTCTAGTTGAGTAACTATTATTTTTTTAT
>JANAVB010025399.1:10096475-10123583 GCA_029216955.1 Iris pallida | reverse complement strand
TACCAAACGAATACAAATGAAAAATCGAATTAGTCCATAAATAAAACTGAACCAATAAAATTGGTTTGGTTTTCGGTTTACTTGTGTTTTTTAATATATAGTAACTAACATACCTAAATTTATTTAGTATATACCTATATATATACATTATATATATATATATATATATATATATATATATATATATATATATATATATATTATATATATATATAGTAAAAAAAATATTATATATAGTAACTAAATTTTCTTATTCGTTTTCGGTTTTGGACCGAATCGAAACCCAAAACCGAAACCGAAAAAGAAAATTATGTATTTTCAAGACCGAAATCGAACCAATTTTTTTTAAACTGAACCGAATCTCTTATTCGGTTCCATCCGGTTCGATTTTCGTTCCAAAACTGAATAATGCTCATCCCTAGGTCAGACCATAATACATTGGTTCTAGAATAGATAAATGTATTAGAATGGATCCCCAATAACACATATTCATGATCAAGGTAGAAGAAAGATTAAGCTTAGAAACAATAGGCTACAATAGAAGCATGAGTTAATTTAGGACAAAAATATCAAATAAAGAAGAATATGATGACAATATCAACTAATTATACCTGGCATCCAGGAGAAACAACTACCAACAACTACCCATCTATTGTAGCAGCTCTGCAAAACTGGAGAGGTCATCAGGTCCTTAGGGACATAGCAAGATACATAATAATATGCCAAATGTAACAGTAAATAAACATGCAACTAAAAAAGGAAATAATACAAAGTAAAATGCAAGTGAGGATATAAGAATAAGAGCAGTGCTACTAGACGTGGCTACAAAGAAAATGTCGGGCAAAATCGCAGCACAGAGCGAGCTAACGGTCCTATAGAAAGCAATACGGGATATGCTAACTATCTATATAAAGTCTCTGTCGCAGCGTGCGTACTAACGATCGAGATTGGTCAATAGCCAAGTACTAATAAAGATGACAAGGACTAGGGAGCAAGTCACATATATATAATTTCTATCGCTGCAAGGTGTACTAACATCGAGAGTAGGGAACAAGTCATGTATAAAGTCTCTATCGCAGCACTGTGTGTACTGACGACGAGAGTGGAGAACAAATCATGGTATGTAACAAGGCACAGACACAACGATAAAAGTACATAAAGTAACTAGTAGACATGTGATAGGGTAAAACATAAAAATAAAATATGGCAAGGCAACAAATACATAACAAAAAGAGACATACAAACAGAAATAATAGAAAGTATGCATGTAAAATAAACTGTACATAAGGCAAGGTATACTTGCATGTAGTCTCCAAAATGCGTACAGCAGTCCGACTCTGGTATCCTCGGTCACACCGTCACGAACTCCTAGAATAAATCAATCTACAAAATAAATGACATGTCGATATCATACTCATACTATTTATAACTATACCCTATATAGTGTTTGCCATAAAAATCAACAACAGGTATTACAGAATATGGAATTGATTGCAAATTCGCTTGTACAAAGAAGAGCCTAGAAAGAAAGCCTAGAAAATAATCTAAGTACAATTGTTTAGTTTTGATTCTGGGGGGTGACGGTGGAGGCTCGAAAAGTGCTATAAACTCTTCCTTACTCCGTGGACTATCTGATGAGTCTCTAGCTCGTGAAGATATTTCTTTTCTCTTGAAGGTTGCCAACCATTGCAGGGGAGTGGCACCCTACTATTTATAATAGGATGGATTTTGAGCCGCATGGTCGGTTTTCTCCTACGTGGCTGGTTGGCACGCAAAGACCTCTCGGGCTGCCATCTGTCGGTTTGTTGGGATTTTGTTACAGCAAATCTGGGTGGTTAAGAAATCGGTCAGATTACCATGTGGCCCGTTGAGTATGGTGTTCTCAGTCTTTGATCTTGTGGGGCCGCATGAGACACATGCGGCCCGGATCACAGTTGCATGGAGTAATGGAAACTTTGGGGCTGCATAAGCTGGGCCACATGAGGTTCATGCGGCTTGGATGACGCTCCTTTGGCCGCATGGAGGTGTACGAACCCTGCTTTTCGGCGACGTCTCACATCTTATCTTTTTTGTCAAAGTGTTCAGAACTGTCTTGCTTTTGACAGTACTTGTCAGCTTTGTCAGTCGAACTGCTCCTCCTTGGTCGCATATTTTCTTTCTACAGCTGTTCATCGATGTGCTGCATGTGGCTTTGAACAGTTATGCGGCTGTCCTTTATGCAGGCCTATTTGACCCGAAGTATCAATGCGGCAATTTGTAATCCATGAACTCCATATTTTTCATGTTTCTACAAGACCCCTTCAAAGTTTCCAAATTGCAAATTTGGAATACTTTGAATAAGAAGCATAAAAAATATGCCAAGCCGTGGGGAGTCTTCATGTTTGTTGGAAGTGATTTTCGAACTTGAGTTGCAGAGAAATACTGAGCCACATGGGGATCCTGAGTTGCAGAACAAATCTTGAGTCGTGGGACGCCTTGCGCCGCAGAGAGTCTGCCAGCTGTCACTGCTGTATTTAATTCTCCTGACTTGGTTCTTTTTTATAGATGAAGCCGACAGTTACTGAGGATAAAGTTCCCAAAGCCTGGTCTATCTTTAATGATCTCAAAAACGAAGAGACGCTCGACGGTTACTAGATATAAAGTCCCCAAACGTCGCCCCTATCTTAAATGATCTTGAGAATCGAAGAGTCTCTCTTCAGTAACTCTATAAATAGGGGTCATTCAGAGAGAGTCTTCCTCTTTCACCTTCCCTCCTTATACTTTCTGCTATGGCTCAAAAAGCTTCTAAGTCGGTCGGTGCGGGCCAAAGGGGAGAGACTTACTTCTTCGTTGAGAGTGGTAGACACTCCTTCCATTCATTCTGATGTGCAACCTTCTCCTAAGGGTAAGGATGGTGAGCAGATGTTGACTAAAATTTGTGCGTAGGGCTGTCATATACTGTCTCTGCTTGGTCGATGTATGCCCTATCTCGTCTTGACCACATGTGTCCTATACGATATGGCTGCATAGACTGGGTCGCATAACCGCTACTTATTCAAACTTGAACTGGCTGAGTTCTTCAAGATGAATCTGTATGAACTTTTTACGATCGATCCGCATAGGTGTCGCATAAGCACTTTATGGTTGGGTCGCATAAATACTGTAAGATTGGGTCGTACGATCGCCCTGGGCTGCATGAGTTTTTCATGACTGAACCGCATGATAATGACTGAGCCGTATAAATGCTGCATGAGTGTTTCATGAAGCCAGCCTCATAACTGTGGACTGTATGAGTTCTGTTTTGGCTGGGCCGTCTAACTGGCTAGGCCGCATAACAAGTTCTTTCTTTTCTTGGTGCTGAATCCCCTTTCTTCTCATATTTTTTTGTAGGGGTCTGGCTAGCAAGTTTTTTCAGGACCGGTATCGATGATGGAGTAAAGTACAACATTCTTGCACCTACATCAGAGAGCTCAAACCTCCTCATGCTTTGGAAGAGTTTTTGGCATACACATCAAACAATTCAGGACTCTTCATGCTTCGGAAGAGTTTTCCCAGATGGTAGAAAGAGCTTTATACCTTGGAGAGTTGGACGGTGGTCAGGGTCGTTATGAACGTCGCCCTTTATGCTCTCCAGGTAGGCGAAACCACCATCAGGGACCATGTTTTGAAGGTATGGTCCCTTGGGGAAGCGGGGCTAAGGCATCCGCAATATGGAGGGAAGGATAGCATGCTATATTTACCCTCCTTCTGGCAGCTCCTTGGAGATTCAACAGCTTTGTTTGCTTCTCAGCAGTAAAATATGACTTTCTTCGAGGGCCACGAAACTGCTTGAAGACGAAGTACTGTCAAACCCAACTATGTATTGCCGTATTTTCCTTTTTTGCTGTTGATATAGTCCTATGAATGTAACTGATCTTGAATGACCAGAGTATGCTCACTCTATTCTATTTGTGGTTTTGTGGTGCTTGTACTAGAGGACCTAATACAACATTTGTAAAGGACACCCCTGGGGATTTTTGTGGACCTATTGCCCTTTTGTGCATCTGGAAATGCGAGCAAATAGATTCGAATGATATTTTGTGGACCTACTACTCTTTGGTACACCGACGGTGTGAGTAATAGATTAGAAAATTTTTGTGACTTATCATCATTTTTGTGTACTGGTGATGCGAGTACTGATAATAAGTGGAGAGGAAACCAACGTATTTACTCAGAGTAATGAGGACGTGGTAAATACGGGTCAAAACAAGCCTTCCTACTCAGAGGTAATGAGGACATGTTAGAGGTAGGCATGATAGGGATACACAGAACAACTCAGAGGTGCTATCAACGTGGAAGTTCTATGCATTAGGTGATTTGTTTGTGGTGGACGGAAAACAACTCAGAGGTAATATGGACATGGTTGTTTTTCCCGTTGGGGAATTTTGTGGACCTATTACCCTTTTTGTGCACTGGTAGTACGAGTAATAGATTGAGATAAGTTGTATGGACCTATTACCCATCTGCGCACCGGTGGTGCGGGCAATAGATTTTGAGGGAAGTTCTTGGTGGTAGAAAAGCTATGACCGGGGGTACATAGACACGACCAAGAGAATTCATTTGGAGTAATCAGAAAGTAAATTCAGTGGTACCTGAGGGTACGTAACTCAACAATCTGGATATTTGAAGTCAGAATGTAAGTTCTACTATACCTGTGGGTATATAACTCACAATCCGAGAGATAGTTGGAAGGTGTCGTTTAGACATAGTATTTCTTGAGGAACTTGCCGTTGATGGGCATCATGAGCAAGTCTCCATTTTGTTTTGCGAGGTGGTATGCGCCGTTGGAGAATACGGTCTCGATGACGAATGGACCCTCCCACTTAGGCTGGAATTTGCCGGGGGTCTTGTGAGTCATGACCATTGGTCTGCAAATGGCCAAGACAAGATCGCCCATATGAAATATCCTCTGCTTGACTTTCTTGTTGAAAGCCCGAGAGATGCGCGCTTGGTAGAGCTCTATGCTTTGTTGATCCTGTAAACGATTCATCTAATGCTTCTAATTCCTATAGCCGTCGACGGTAGTTATCGTCTGCCGTTAACCGGTAGGTGAGGGCCACTCGAAGTGAGGGGATATGAGTTTCCAAGGGGAGGATTGCCTCGCTCCCGTAGACCAAAAGAACGTGTGTTTCCTGTAGCCGTCCGAATCGTCGTCTGATACGCCATAGGCACTCACCAAGCTTTTCATTCCACTCGCATTTGTTTGCAGACACGAACTTTTTGAGGAGCTTGATTATAGTTTTATTGAATGCTTCAGCCAGACCATTGGCTGAGGGGTTATATGCTGTCGAGGCCATGTTCTGGATCCGATTCTTATCACAAAATTGATAGAAAGCGTGGCTTGTGAACTGCCGACCATTGTCGTGGATAGTCCTCCGGGGTAGTCCAAAATGGTAGATGATGTGATGTTTTATGAAGATATCACGTTCGATGTCTTGACCTCTGCCAATGGAACAGCTTCTGCCCATTTGGAGAAGTAATCGGTGATTGCAAGTATAAACCGATGCCCTCTAGATGATGGCAGGGTGATTGGCCCAATGACGTCTATTCCCCATGCTTTAAATGGCCAAGAGGCTACTGTTGGGTGCAAGAATTCAGATGGCAGATGTATGAAATCTGTATGGATCTGGCAAGCCTTGCACTTTTTTGCATAATCAACTGCATCCGCGACCATTGTGGGCCAGTAATAACCCATCCGGCGAAGGCGATCTTGTAATTTTGGGCTAGGTTGGAGAGCCCCACAAGTACCGTCATGAGCTTCACGTAGGGCTTCTTTGGCTTCTGTATTTGACATGCATCTTAGTAGTAGCCCATCATAGGATCGCCGATATAACATTTTTGTCTCGATATCGTAGAATAATCTGAGGAGCATCTTCTAATTGAGGTAGCTTCCTTCACATTTTCTGGCAGAATTTATAGACCGTAAAGTCATAAGTGGGCGTCTCCAGTCTTGTACGTCGTTGGTTATCTGGGCGGAGTAACTCATACTCAGTTGAAGATTGTTCATAGGGCTGACCAGTTCATGGCCTATTACGTCGACTAGATAATGAGCATTATTTGGGAGTGCCAAGGAAGCGGCGAGGCCGGCCAGGGCATCAGCTTCGATGTTTTGAAGTCTAGGAACGTGCTCTATAAAGAATCCCTCCAAGGTTGTAATGATGGCCATTGTTGCCTGATAATAGGGAATCAGGTCCTCATTGCGAACCTCGTATGAACCTCGGATCTGGTTAACAACCAATTGTGAGTCACCATAAGCTTTCAGGTATCTGATTTCCACTTCTTTCGCGAGTTAGAGTCCAATGACTAGAGCGTTATATTCGGCTATGTTCGAACAGGGTTCTGTAAGAGAATATGCCCGATTGACTACTAGTCCGGAGGGAAATATAGTACCACCCCGACTCCAACGACGATATCACCTTGTGGCCCCGTTCTCGAAGCACCGTCGAAGAACATCCGCAAATGGCATCGTGTGAAGCCATGTTCGAGGCGACGACTTCATCGAGAATTTTTTCGTAAATTCTGGCTGTTTCTGAGCCTGGATGGCTGCTAGAAAGTCAGCCAGGGCATGACCCTTGATATCTTTCTACGGAATAAAAACTATATCATAAGGGAATAGTAGTATCACCCAGGTGGCTAGACGAGAACTGAGTGCACCTGGCTTGGTCATGAGAACCCTGAGGGGGTTGACTCGTGAAATCACATTGATGGTCTGCCCTGTCACACAGTGTCGTGTTTTCTGAATAGCGAATACTAGGGCGATGCACTCCTTCTCTACGGTAGTGTATCTATGTTCAGGTCCTACCATCATCCGGCTGAGATAGTAAATGGCTTGTTCATGTCTGTATCATTATTTTGGGCTAGCAGAGCGGGAAGTTTCCATTTCCCATACATAGAGCAGGAAGGGTCTTCCGACTACCGGGGCTACGAGAACTGGCAGATTCATCAGGTACTCCTTAATCGTCAAATATACGCTGACATTCCTCGTTCCATACAAAGGAGACACCTTTCTTCATGAGTTGAGTGAAGGGTTGGCATCGCCCCGAGAGGTTAGATATAAACCTCCTGATATAGGCTAGTCTTCCCTGAAGGCTGCGGAGTTCGCGGAGGTTCTTTGGTGGGTTCATCTCCAAGATTGCTTTTGTCTTGTCGGGATCTATGTGAATGCCGCGGGAAGTAATGACGAAACCCAAGAACTTTCCATGGACACCCCCAAAAAAGACTTGGTAGGATTCATCTTCAGGTTGTGTGCCCGCATGAGGTCGAACACTGTTCTCAAGTCATGTAAATGATCGCTTTTGGAGCAGTTCTTGACGGCGATGTCATCTACGTAACTACTCCACCGTCTTGTGCAAATGATCTCTGAAGATGACACTCATAGCCCGTTGATATGTTGCACCGACGTTCTTCAGGCCGAAGGGCATGACCGTATAACAATATAAGCCGATCAGTGTACGGAACGATGTATGCTTCTCATCATCGGGAGCCATCTTGATTTGATTGTATCCCAAAAAATGCACGTATTATCGATCATTATATCGGTGATAGAAAGAGGGAATTCATCCTTAGGGCATGCCGCATTGAGATTGTGGAAATCAATACAGATTCGGATTTTCTCGTTCTTCTTGATGACTGGCACCACATTGGCTACCCAGTCTGGGTGCTTCTCTTCACGGATGAAAGCTAGCTATAAGCTTGTTCACTTCCGCCTCGATGGAATTCATAACATTGGATGAAATCGTCGCTGCTGTTGCTTGACTGGTTTTACGACTGGATAGATGTTGAGCTTATGGAGTACAATCTCGAGGTTCAGCCCTGGCATATCTTCATAGCTCCAGGCAAAGACGTCATGTATACTCTAACGAGTTGTAACAACGACTCCCGTTCGTCATCTGTCAGACTTTTACTGACGAAGATTGGCTTTGGAGAGGATTTATCGCCGAGGTTGACTTGTATAACCTCATCTCAGTGGGAGGATCACGAAGTTTGAAGCATTTCTCCCATTGTGCATCTAGTTGCTGGATGTATGGCTCCAACTCAGAGGTTCAAGTAGGTCTTCGTCTTCTTCTTCGACATCAGCGGATGTCATGTTGGCAGATAATGTCTGTCTGAATATCCCCAATGCTGCTATCGGAGTCGTAAGCAGGTGACTCGAACGAATGGGAGTACTCACATTCTTTATCAGAACTTTCGGGTGTTGTAGGTGGAGTAACATACCCGAGGCCACGTCTGGATTTGTGATAATGATCCTGAGGCTTCCCTACCGTTGCCGACGGCTGTAGAGGCAATCGTCGACCCTGCCATAATTAAGACCCGGTAGTCTCCATGTCGTACCTTTGCTTTTGCATGAAGTACTTTGCTTGAGGACTTATAGTAAGCGGTAGTCTTCCAGTCTCGGATCCAAGGTCGGACTCTTGTGGCGTGAAAGATTGAGGACCTTCTTTTCGGCCAAAGATGATTGTGTGATCCCATCCTCTTATGTCTGAGACTGGAAAGTAAGCACCTTTTATGGGAGTAAGTCGATTTAGGGTATGGACAGCTGTCACCTGTTGTGTAGGCTAACGTCCAGACAGTCCTGTATGGCATACGTTAGATTAGGCTTATCATACTCAAATAGTCTAACGACAGTCTCTATTGATAAAATAAGGAATCTTGTCCACCGGATTATATCATCAGAGAGGGCTATCCTCCTGTGTAACCACATATATGGCAAGTTCTCCGTCTTCCTTGGCTACCCCATGTGAGCTCAGAATTTGGGCCGCTATCTTGGGTAACTTGACCACCAAGGGTTCTGCTTGAGGCATTGATCTGCCTGGGAGTGTTGGATCAACACTTGGCTGCTGGCTCGTCTTGGAAAGACGGATGACCATCGGCTCGACAAGGGATTTTGTGTTTTCTGGTCGCCTTGGAGCAGATTTTGGCAATCGGATTACCATCGTGCTACTGAGGGCTTCGTATTTTCTGTTGCCTTTGATCGGACCTTGGCAGCCGGATTACCATTGGTCCTAAAGCAAGTTTTGGCTCTTGGCTGGATCTCGGGAGACGGATGATCATTGGCTCCGACTGCGCCGGTGTGACAGAAGAATTGAGCACCTCCTTATGTAAGGTTGTGACAAGGGATGCAGCCCTGCCTAGTTTACGGGGTTGGAGACGGATTCTCAAGGGTTCTTCTGGCCCTGCAATGGCCTCCGGCTCGTCCGTTATGTGTTTCCTGGATTTGTTATATAGACAAGCCTCTGATGAGTAATAAGATTCAACCCTTTTGAAGGGGTCAATGTCAGCAAATTCGGTCTTCACGGAACCATGTTTACTGATATATTTGAAACACTGGTGAAGGGTGGATGGCACGATCATATAGTCATGTATTCACGGATGTCCCAGGAGGATGTTGTAGGAGGTGTCTACATCTATGACGTAGCAGGTAACTTCCGTCCTCAAGTCACCAACTGCACTTCAACCGGATTTTCCCTAGGGTATAGCTTCTCCCTGAGTTAAACCCGCTAATGGCAGTGTTGGTTGCCGCTAGCCGGTGCATAGGGATGCCAAGAAGTTGGAGTAGGCTTTTCGAGATAATGCTTATTGACGATTTCGGGTCGATATGCATCCGATCCACCTTGATGTCGCCGATGTATCCAGTGTAGTATAAGGGACGATCATGCAAGTTGGTTTTAATCAACATGTCCTACAGAGTAAATACGATGTCGGGCATTGCATCTGTGCAACCGCCATCTTGTAGATCTGTTGGCGGATCTTCCCCTGGAGGCTTGACCTGGGCTAAGTAGGCATCGGCATTCTGGAGTGCTTCGCTTAATGACACAAAGATCCTTGGAGAGCCTTAGGAGCTCATATAGCGACAACTTTGTTGGCGTATTAGCCAATTGTGCTAATATGTCAAAGTTGTAAGGTCTCTCCAGTCCTTGAGGTACATCATTGCGGAGTGGCCTATCGAAGCAGGTTTCCTTTGTTTTGGATTTGTCCGCCAGTGGAGGCTGAGATGGCCTTGGAACATCAGAGGGAGGCAACGTTGCTGGCTGAGGATCTTCGGCTGGACTATCTCGTACGGGCTGGACTTGTTCTCCAGACCGGGTAACAATATCTGCAGCTTCTTTAGCTTCGGCTGAAATTATGTGGCAGGCTCTAGACTTCCTGCCCTTCTTCTTACTGGGAGGAGATGACACCTCCTGGGTAACTTCGGGCACCAAGTCTGAGTGTACCCACATGATCTCTCCTCGCGATGTAGTAAGGGGTACCAATCCAGATATCTGGCTCCGAGCGGGTGGAAGGTTAGTAACCTCCATCGTTGCCCGGGGGACAGGTATTACTCCGTCTTAGAGTGCTTGTTGGAGGAAAGTCGCCGAATTGAATAGATACCATGTTTGCTGCCACGGTAACCTCTTCAAAGTCTATCGACAGAGCTTTGGAGTCGATAAGACTCTGGATGTACCGCTTCAATTGGCAGCAATCCTGGGTGGCGTGATGGACATAACGGTAGAAGTGACAGTACTTCGGGTCCTCCATTTATGCTGCTCGGGGCTCGCGTCTTGGTGGCGGGAGCTGGATCCTACCCCCTTGCAAGAGCATATCGAAGATATGTTTGACATGACTATCTTCGAATGAGTAGTTGATCTTGGGCCACTGACCTTCTGCCTATTTTTGCTCAGGCTTCTGAGTCGCATCAGTAACCATGGCCTGCTTGTCCTTGTTGTCCCGGTTGGTGGTGGCACCACTATTGTTGTTGCTGGCGGTGGACCCAGGACATCTGTCCTTATATTCTCCGTCTAGGATGTGTAACCCCAGCTAGCGAGCCTTCTTCAATTTTGCTTCCGCGTTGGTAGCACTTATAATGAAGGTTGTCCAATCCCTGAACTGATCGTCGCCCATCCAGAGGCTAATTGCAGGAAGCAGCTTCTTCTGGCAGTTTTCAATCAGGGAACTCTCGGGATTTCCCTGAGGCAATCTCATCACGGTTTGCCAGAACCGCTCGATATAGTTCCTCGTCAGCTCCCTTTCTCCCTGAACGACGTCCATGAGAGATGAAATTGTCACGTCATGCCCCACTTTGTAGAATCTCTCCAGGAATATATGCTTGAAGCCATCGAAAGAATGGATACAGTTGTCGGAGAGATTGCGGTACCAGTCGAACGCGATCCCTTCCAAGGCTCCGATGAATAATCGCGTGAGGATGGCGTCACTATATGGCAAGTGGTCGATGGTGACTTCAAAGTAAGTCATGTACCGACTAGCAGAGGTCTTTCCATCATATGAATCGATATGAAATGGCTTGTACCGCAGTGGAAAAGGTACATCCCTCCATGCGACTGGATATGGCTGCCGTATTCTGAGATCCCAGGAGGAGTCTCGGGCATTGAACAGCGCCCGAAGCTCCTGGACTTCCCTTCTAGCCTTCTTGGCTTCATCTGCAGCTGAAGGAACGGATGGTGCTACGGGATCATCGCCGAAAGGAGGGGCGGTCGTGTTAGAGTCCACGTTTACGGCGGGTCCCAAGCTTGTTTGTCCGGGTGTCCTTGCTGGTTGAGCTGGCAAGGCGGCTTTGATCTCGTCCACCGACTTGACTAAGGACAGGAGCATGGTTTCAAGCACTTCTAGCCGTTGTCGGTCGGAAGGCGCTTTATGATCGTCGTCAGTCATAAAGACTGTCCTCACATGGGTAGAGGTGGAAGGGATTGTGGCAGAGGTACTCTTGGTGCCGTACCCTTGTATAGAGAAATCATCAGGAAACGTCGGAATGTCATCTTTGTCGACTTGGAAGGGGTGCTACCCCCTGTACCGAAGCCGTATCGTCTTGGTGAGGGAGGTGGCCCTCAGGGAAATCTGGTTCTGTTGCAGAGTTCTGGGGGATCTCTACCCCCTGCACGTGTCCTTGGTTCACCGGGTTGTTGCATACATTAAGGGGGTTGTACCCCAACTTCATCTACTCTCAAGGTGGCTGGAGGTGCACCCCAGTGCCGAAAGTTTTTTCTTGGATCGAGTGCCTAAATAGACACCCCCTGTGGTTGAAGGAAACCCACAGATGAGGGTCTTCTTGCAATACTGGCAGAGATGGCTAGGCTGAAGAACCTGTCTTCTTTCCTTCCTTGCCAGGAGGAACTTTTTGAGTTGAGTTACATGAGGCGAAAGAAAACTCTTCGTCCCCTCGAATTTGTACTGTCGGACAGGTGCTGGCTGCTACAGTCGCTGTAAAACTGACTATCGATCTTCAAGTGCTGTTGATTTGTTGCAACAATAGTTGATGATGACCTGAGTGCAACGACGCCCCAGAGGGACTCGCTGCATACTGATGCTGCCGTCTTGCACTTGTGAGTAATCACGTCACGTAAGTTGGTAGGAAGATGTGCTGTCTTTGCACCAAACTTGTGAACTCGGGAATCCCGAGCGCAGGGGTGCTTAGGCATCATGTTTGCTCCCTGATCCATGGCTAGTAAAATCACTTGCTCTGGATCTTTAGAGGGAGACTTTCCATCAGGAGCGCGTGTAATGGTTAACGGGCCCCACTGACAGTCAGCAACTTGGACAGTTGACTGGGCTGGATGAGCCTGCTCTGTCCTAGACCTTTTTGACTTAGCGCCCGAAAGCACATAGTAAAAAGAGTCCAGACTGATACATCTCGCTTCTTTAATAGGCCGCATGGCGTCGGGCCCGCATGAGAGGCGGTCAAATACAGAGCTTCTGACAGGGCCGCATGAGGCGTCCTGTCTGTGGGCAGGATTGGTCGTTGCATGGCCCATCTTCTTGCGGCTAGAGCTGGTTGCCGCATGAATCATCTTCCTGCGGCGGGAGTTGGCTGCCGTATGAGTTGTCTACGTGCGGCCAGAGTTTGCTGTTGCATGGGCAGACTGCCATTCTCCTCTCTGCGGCCTCCTCTTTATCCGCATGGATTCCCTTGTGCCCCTAAAAACTCAGCATCGTAGTATTTTCCTCTGCTGATTTGGGGACAGTGGGATCCTCTGCGATCGGAAACAAAGCCACAGGAGAGTTCTGGTCACCGTCTTGGGCTGCAGAAGGAGCTTCTTCGAGAACTTGGTCGGAGGAAACAATTTGTGCACCAACGCCTTGCGAGTCCTCTTCGGGTTGGCTCGCTTCTGAGACGGGCTGGCGCTCCCTTCAGAGAGCAATTCTTCGAAGGCTTGTTGGTCGAAGCGGACTACAAGCATCTGCTGTGTAGAGCGGAGCTTGGACGCGTCAGATTGCATCACCAACTTCTCATCAAAGAGAAGGATGTCCCCAGCAGAGTCGCCATCGTGTTTGCCATAAAATCAACAACAGGTATTACAGAACATTAGAATTGATTGCAAACTCGCTTGTACAAAGAAGAGCCTAGAAAGAAAGCCTAGAAAATAATCTAAGTACAATTGTTTAGTTTTGATTCTGGAGGGTGACGGTGGAGGCTCGAGAAAGTGCTATAAACTCTACCTTACTCCGTGGTCTATCTGATGCAGTCTCTAGCTCATGAAGATATTGCTTTTCTCTTGAAGGTTGCCAGCCATTGCAGGGGAGTGGCCCCCTGCTATTTATAATATGATGGATTTTGAGCCGCATGGTCGGTTTGCTGCCACATGGCTGGTTGGCACACAAAGACCCGCTCTCGGGCTGCCATCTGTCGGTTTGTTGGGATTTTGTTGCAGCAAATCTGGGTGGTTAAGGAATCGGTCAGATTGCCAGTTGTGTATGGTGTTCTCAGTTTGTGATCTTGTGGGGTCGCATGAGACTCATGCGGCCCGGATCACAGTTTACTACAAAAAAAACCTTTATTTTCGAAGGCAATTATTTCTCAAAGTGGCAATTTACCATCGGGAATAGTCTTTTACGATGGTACAAGACCGTCGTATGCCCTCGTAAATGCTAGCGTCGAAAAAGGTATTTTTTCGACCAACCGTCGGACAAGTAAGTATTTGCGGGAAGAGATGACCCTCATATTTGATTTTATATTGTCGTAAACAAGCTTTATGAATATAAGAAGATGATATTTGCAACGATAGTGTGCCGTCGCAAATAATGAATTGGTGGTCACAACTATTTACAAACACGATTAACAATTTATTTTTTGACAATGTGTTTTCGACGATAAGTGTTCCTCAGAAATACTATTTGCGATAGACGACTTATTGCGACCACATTATGTTTGTCAATAATAAAAATTTCCAACAATAAAGGTACACTCAAAAAAAGAATTTTCTCGGAAAAAAGATTGCAAGTTTAATTCCGATAAAAGAGATCCTCGAAAAAATTTGTTTGCATTTGCTAAATTAGTCGAAAATTAAAATTCGTTAGTCGGAATTTTGTTTTTTTCGACCACAATATCAATTGAAAAATAAAATAAAAAATGTCATCAGAAATGGTCAGTTGTCATGATAATTACTAATTCTGATAGAATTAATTGTCGTAAAATAGAATCACTTTTCTCAGTGAAATTAATAGTAAAACATGAATACATTAACAAGTAAGTAAAAGATAATGTTGTAATCATTCATTAATGATATAAAAAAACGTGACATAAAGAAACAATGTATATTAAGTACAATAAACTTGTAATGTCAATCTAAAAGATATTTTCTGGCCTACATATAACAAAGTCAATAATATTATGAAACTTGAGCTTCTTCAATTATTCTTCAAAGTCATTGCTAAGATTAGCATCCGAACCATTACTTCCAACATCATCCTGTTACAAGAAAAAAATTCTAATAAGAACTCATGTAATTTAAATGAAATTAAGATTTAAACTCAACTCACAACTTATAAAATTGTAAAGAAATGTACATACCACATTTGGTGATTGCCTCGCACTATGTTCAGAATTTTGGATGGTATTTAACAACATTTGAAATTGTTCTTGTAGAGTGCTTAATTGACCTTTCATATCTTTCATTTCATCTTTTAATTGTTGATGATTTTTTTCAAGTTCAACACATCTACGTTTCTTGCAATTTTGGCTAGATGAATACAAATCTTTACCTTTCAAACCACCCCCCAATCCAAGTACACGACCATGACTAGGTACAATCACCTCTCTATATATGTCACAATCATTCACATTTAGATTTTCCTTTTCAGCAGTACTTTTTTTTTTGTTTTCCATCGTTTCCTACAACACAATAAAATGTACTATAATATTATATAACATATCGATCGAATATCACAATCATACACAAAATCAACAGAGTATGATATCCATTTAAAGAACATAATGAAGAGTGAAAAGATAGCTAACATACATAGATTTCTTTTGCCTTCTCACTTTTCCAGCTTTCTCCTTCTCCACCATTTTCCTTACATGAAACTTCTTGAAACAATCAATTGGACTGGGTTCAATTCCAGTTCGATCAAGCGGTTAAGAGGGAAAAAAAATATTATTATTTTCTGATTATATTAAGTTACCATAAATATCCTACTTCTCACATACATAAGCAACTAAAAACATGTAAAACTATATATATACAAGAAATATACAATATACAAAATAAATTTTGGAGCATTATGCTTTTATACCTCAACTTTTTTACATTTGGCAAAGGAAACTGAATTAGTAGTGTGCACAATTATTGATTTTTTTCTGTTAGTTTTGTTTGAATTACGTTGATCCTGTAAAATAAAATAATTCTTCCTTTTGATTAATCTACCATTCAATAAAATAATTCATAAATAGGCCCAAAAAAAACTACTATTCATGTTATGGAAACATTTCATGTGAATGATTAATACCATTCAATATAAAAACTCTATATTTAATATGTAAAAGTTCATGTTATGCTATAAGAAATGACTTAAATTGATATGTGAAAGTTCAAGTTTATTTACCTGCCACTGGGGATTTAACCATTCATCAACTATTCATTCCATACTGCAGGATTAGGTACATTTTCTGGACGATTAACATATCTTTCGTACTCTTATACTTCTCAAATATTGGTTTTCTCAAATTCCACATCCAGTCAGTATAATTTATTTTAATAAGGTCAGTAAATGCAGCCTTCAATTCTTCATTTGAGCATATGTAAGTATAGCCTGATTCCTTAAACCTATCAAACAATACATCCAATTCCTCCTTTGGATATTTAGAAAAGTATACCCATGGCCCTTTAATCTCTTGCTTGAACAATAGACCAATATTCCTTAAAGCTTCAGTTGTAATGATCCTAGGTATTAAAATCACATGAGTATGTTATAAATTGACCAAAATAACTTGTTCATGGTATGTCGTGACTGTGTGTTCCTGCATAGTAATAGTCATTAACTGTTTCATCCAATGTTTGTTTAGAAATATGCCATAATATTTCCAATTTGTAAAGCACTGCAATATATCATTGAATATAGCATTTATAGTATAAATATTCTGAATAGCCTACGGATATATGTATCAGTAACTCTATTTAGTATATTGGTAAGGATGTTTTAATTATTCCTTTAGAAAATTTCTAATCCTTATTTTCTTGTTCCTGGAAATACAGATGCACTTGTTCTGGGACCTACTTTCCTTCCTGATCAGGAAGGAAAGAACATGTGCCTTGTGAAATATATAAAATTCTAATTGAAGACCGAACCAAAGTTCTATTGCTGGAATGTATACATAGGCTAGCCAACTTATACAACACTTCCATTTCAGCATCCATATATAAGGCCTGCTGCTTATGGATATGGCTAAACATGGGACGTTTACAAGTTCGGCATATTTAATTAAACACAATAAAAGTGGAGCTGATCTTTCTATGTCTAATCTTGGGTCGGTATGAAAACAAGCTCATTTCCATTTTCAAGCTTATTAGTCAACAAAGTCGAGCCGAGTCGAGATTTTATTGAGCCAAGTTGAGTTGAGCTCCTAAGCTGCATTGTTCATTTGCAGCCCTACTTTTGGCAAGTTGGGCACTTATGGCAAAATGTAGGTTAAAATATTGAATGCTCTGCGGCGTAGCAGATGTCCTCGACTGTTGCAAACTTGAACTGATTCCACCCGTGGGTGTATCCTTGGTGTCACCAACTTAAAACTAATTAGAAAACCTCTAGTTGCCTACTTTTAGATGGGTGTATCCTTGGTGTATCCTTGCTATTGTAATTCTGTATACTACTCTTAGGGACTTCCATGCTATAGTCACTAATCCTGATTTAGTAGATTTTCATTTCTTGTTTGACATGTTGCATGGGTACTTCAATGGAGGTATCATACATGAATTCAACTGTACTGGATACTCGAATTCTTCAAGATACCTATACACATCCTAAATTATTCTATAGTTTAATGAACAATGATTTGGGGGGAGTGCTTAGATAATGAACATATAGGACAATTGAACTAAAAAGACCAATACTGATACCGATATAGACATCGGGAGCCTTTTTCTGTCAATTCGACAAAGACAATTGAACTAAAAACACCAATCATTAAGGATGTAAAAGCATAGTAAGATTGTGAAAGTATGTAAAAGCATAGTGAGATTGCCATATAGTCCATACCGGGTATTCCTACAAGTACCTATGCTGCGTTGCTTGTGGACGTACTGTCTCATCTTTCTATCTACTTAATGTTTATATCAAATTCAAACATGTCCAGTCCAAGGCATAATGTATATAGATTAAACTTATTATAGGAAGTAATGTTATTGAGTATGCTGTAACTATTTATATGTTATGTCCTACTTTTGAGGACGTTTCTGTCAAGAATGCCTACTGACATGGAAATTACACAAATAGATAACTACTATCCTTCTGATATATCATCAGATTGTCTGAGTTATGTTTTTAACTACCTTCGTACAATTATTTTCTTCAAGGCAAACAATATCTTTGTGACAATTACATAATTGTCTTGTTGAACTAAGGTTTACATCGTTATGCAGCTTGTGGGGGGTGTGTGTGTGTGTGTGTGTGCGTGTGTGTGTGTGTGTGTGTATATATATATATATATATATATATATATATATATATTCCTTCAAACCATCTCCATCATTACCTACTCTTATGCCTCTTGACCAGACCTTTATTCTTTGTAATTGTAGGTTTTTGTATGTCCAAACGGTGTGGGGGAAGGTGAATTCATTTCTGATTATTGCCAAAAATGTGGTGGGGAAGGGCTTATTTGTGTCAAGAAGGATATTAAAGTGAAAATTCCTCCTGGAGTTAGTAAGGGAAGTACACTTCGGGTATGGGGTGAAGGTGATGCTGGACCTAAAGCCAATCAAGAACAACTCTTTTCTTCTTATTTGCTAATATTGTCGGTCCTAAAATTCCTATTTGAAATAAGCAAACGTTCATTATACATGTCCATTTGAGTCAGTTACTGTGTATTGATTAGTACAAAATAAGCTGCAGTTAGAGCAAGCACATCAAAATACAAAAGCAAAAGCAACATGGTATTTGTTCTATCAAGATTTGCCCATTAACCAGTGATAGATACGATAAAATTCTTTATTGGGGATATTCTGCAGTAACTTGAGGTAGGGGTATATGTTAAAGACTAGGTAAAATGGTATAAGAGCATATATGAACCAACAGTCATTAAATGACAAAGCATACATGCATAGATACAGGAAAACATAAATGCAAATATAACTAACTGTAAAATATTTGAATGAAAAACATAAGTCTGACATGTTGTCGTTCCTAAATCATAAAAGTTAACCTAGTATAGTTTGTAATAGATAATTGACCAATAATAAATTATAGTTTTTCTGATTTACGTGAGGCATAACTGGGTACATAACACTACAAGAAAAATATAAGGATTTTTTTTCTAGTTGCTCTTCTTGTAAGTTAAGGAATCGGGATCTTCCCTTGTTTCATATAAGAAAATGCTACTATAACACATCTGTGTTCACACATGCAAATATGTTTATGCATGCTTATACACTTCTATAGGTTTACAATTAGTATTTGACACATGCATAGGCTCAAACAGATGTGTACATGTACATAGGTTCAAACGTAAGGATTTTTTTTCTAGTTGAGTACTGGTTGTTGAAGTATAATGGGGTTGGGTTGGTATAATACTGATACTGATATTTTAGGAAATGATTATTGGACTTTGAGTCTAAAATAAAATACTTTGTCAAGAATGACTAGTTGGGTGACTCCTTTGAGCCAATTTTCTTTGGTTGCCATGAGTATCAGTAGTTGCTAGAGTTGATTGCTTCCCCTTTCAAATTGAAATGGTTGGAGGTAGACAACTTGTAGACTATGTTTGATTGGTTGATAAGTATCATTCATTGCTACAGTTGATGGCTTCCCCTATCATATTGAAATAGCCGAAGGTAGCCAATTTCTAGCAATGTTTTAGACGATGATGAGGGTGGTGAATCCTTCGAGTCTAATATATTTTAATTTTGTGATGATGACTAATTACATGACTATTTTGAGCGATAACGTTTGAGCACTTTTTTATACTATATTTGAGACTTGCTTCCTACCTGTAATTTTTGTCCGATACTATAATTTTGGTGTATGATACTTTGATACATTTGAGCCAAATCGTTTTAATACTTATTTTAGTGTATTTGTTTGATATTTTGATGCTTGTGTTGTTGTTGGCTTCAGGCTTTGTTGCCTGTGATTTTGTGTTTCCTGTGTTGTTGTTTGATACTTTGATGTTTGTCTGATACTTTGATATTAGCTCCGGTTTTGTGTTGTCAGAGACTTTCATTTTGTGGTGTTGTCTGAGACTTCCATTTTGTTTACTAGTTGCTTCAGGCTTAGCTGCTTGTGAATTCTGTCTTTGCTTTTGGGTGAATGTTACCCTTCTTTGAAGGACACAACCAAATAGTTGCACTAGAGGCCTTGCTTCAAATCCTAATTTCAGCCCACTTCATCAACCAAAGCTTCAAGCCAGTACCAAACTTCGTTGACGGGGAATAACCGTCAGAATGGCCTTTTTTTGTAGTGTAAATACCGATGCAGAGCTTTGAGATATTTTTTCAAATATTTTATGTGCCCCCTTAAAACAAAGTATGAATTGTATAACTTGCACAACATATGTACAACTTTAAAATCATTGATGTGCCTATAGACACAACTACTAGTTGGCAACCTAAAGTTCACAACAGAAATAACAATAATTGGCTAAAAATATAAATGGCAACTTATTTTTAAGAAAATAGCAACAATTTGGTCGCATATAGCATTGACAGGATGATCGGGTATCTGGAAAAAAAGCCAAAACAAAAAATAGAAAAGCAAATTCGGTTGTCCTCGCATATAGTATTGATTAGGTGATCAGATGTCAGGAAAAAAAGCAAAAAAAAAAAAAATTATAAAAGCAAAAATAGTTGGGTATTTGGAAAGAAACTTGGTTTCTGATGGTTAAAAGCCAATTTTATTTGTTTACATCATATAGAATAAGAAAGTGAAATAGCAAGAACAGAAGTAGAAAAATAAAGAAGGTAGGAAGAATACCAAAAACTTTCGTGCTTCTTCATGTTCACCGTCAGATGTATTCTTCACAAGATAGCAGTAGCGAACTTGAGGAGGAGGAAGTGGAGAAGAATACCTAAAAAAATTCGGGTTGGAGGGTTTTAATGAGGATGATATTACCTAACGTGGGAGAGAGCGGGACTAAACCAATAACTTGGGGGGAGGAGCGGGATTACTCCGAAAAAATATGGGTGAGGGCGGGATTTTTTGGGTGTCATCAAATCTTTTTGAAATTTTATTGGAAACAAAAGGAAAAAAAAATCAAATATATTTTTATTTGGAAAACAAGGAAATATATTCAACAAGAATTATTCTTCCATAATTTTGAAATAAAAAAATTTGTTAATATTTGATTATTTGGAGAATTTTTTTAATTTATTGGTGAATTATTTGATTATTTTGAGAAATATTTTTGATTAATTTTGTATATTATTTGATTACTTGGAGAAAATTTTAAAACAATTTGAAATCATTTTCAAATAATTTAGTCTACATCTGAACAAATATTGGGGAGGGGGATTACAGATATTTTTGGCAGATATAACAAAAAAATAAGTAAAAGAAGAGAGAGAGAGAGAGAGAGAGAGAGAGTCAGTGAAATGGCAGGAGGAAATAAATTCTAATAATTTCATGAATGTTGGATTTTAATAGTTTTGAAGAGGACACTAACAGAGATTGTCTACTTGGTAGTGCAGTGTGCTTTGACAGTGTCTTTACATAGCCGGGAAGTGACGCAGCACATGCACGGTGGGGGAGTGACCCTTGTTAGCAATCAACCGAATAATATTCGAATTATAGGAAAAAATTCGTATATTTCAGAAACGTATAATACTTGCGTATTTTGAAAGATTCTAATAATTACGTAAATTTTAAGCACCCGAACTTTTAAACATGTTAAGTATAAATTATTTAAAAAATTGGCACAAAAAATGTGGTAGGAACCTGTTTAATTAGCCAAATTTGACAATATGATCATAAGAACGTGAAGTTTCTGATCTCAATATTTCCATTGTCAAATATTTGACCCATTTTTTTAACGCATTTTATTTGCACTGCGCCAATTTATATATGCTTATACTTTTGTGTCTAGAATTTTTTCCATTAGCCGAATTGCTTACAAGGAGAGGGACTTTTGTCTTTTGTATTAGTCTGTCAAACCTTTTTGGAATCATTTAAAAAAGAAAACATTATATCTAGTTTTTCTGGTAAATAAGACATTATTTATGATCAGTTGTAATTGTCCTCGTAATCTTTTTAGTTTATTTGGTAAAGTATTTGATTATTTGAAGAAATATTTTTGAATTATTTGATTATTTGGGAAAAATTAATTTAATTGGAAAATATTTTTAATTTATTTGGTGAATTATTTGATTATTTGGACAATTCTTTTGACTTATTTTGGAGAAATATTTTAAATCATTTGATTATTTGGAGAAATATTTTTAATTTATTGGTGAATCATTTGATTATTCTAAAAAAAGGGGATTTATTTTTGAATTATTTGATTATTTGAAAAAAATTATTTATTTCTAAAATCATAAAATCTTTAAGATTTATTTGTTAATTATTTCTCAAAATCTTTAGGATTTATTTGTGAATTATGTGATTATTTGTTAATATTTCAGACGAATATGCCACAGCTCATCACCAACTGAATTAACTGTCAAAGTATCAGGAAGAAATGTATCAAAATCTATAAATAGGAGCTAGGAAGTGAATGTAATCATATTCGAATATGTACTTAGCTTGTGTTTTTCTTCATTCAATAATAATTCATTCTTCCCCAAATTGTGTGAATTGTCATTAAAATGGCACTAATTACTAGGTCTCCACAACTCCCAATTCAATTTGGGATGATATCTAACATATGTATATCATTAACCAATTAATTTAAAAACGTCAATGTCTTTTTAAGTTTCGTAAAGGTATTTGTTTTCTCACGTAGTTGAAAAGAAAAATTATAAAACCTAAAATTCTCCTAACTACTTGACAAACGTAAATACTCAATATTTTACAATTTAAATTATATTTAAACTAACTAAATAATATTATCTAACTATCATCAAAAATATGATTAGATAATTTCAATTTCTATATTTCTGTATTTTTATATTTCAATAATATCATAAATTTTTTATATTTAAATTTATTGTACGTGCAACACACGTGCATCTACTAGTATTTTATTTATTTATTTAGTGACTTATATGATTATTTAGATAAATATTTTTAATTTATTTGGAGATCATAATTTGGACTTTTATTTGATTATTATTCTGACGATGTCTACAAGGTATAGGAAATAGTCACTTGCTTTTGATGACAAAAAAAAACCATTGAGAAGTGTATACTTTCACCGACAATATTTATGTTCTCTCGTAAATACAAATTTATTTTCGACAGTATATAGTGTTTCTCACAAATAAAGCATTAGTTACGACCAATTGTAATTATCGTCGTAATTAGGCCTGTATTTACGACGGGGCTTATTTGTCCTCAGAAATAATGATATTGTTTTTCGAGAAAAAATATTATGGTCGGAACTAGTTTTGGCGCCAACAGCTCCCTCCAATTATTGAGTAATTCCGACAAGAAAATACATCTTTTCCGAGCACAATGTGGGTCGGAAATAATATAGACTTTTATGAGATACTTCCGACGGAACAAAATTTCTTGTCGCAAATGCTACTTTTTCCGAGAAACCTCGTAAATGTTCGTCGCAAATGAAGATTTTTTTGTAGTGAATTGCATGGAGTTTAGAAACTTTGGGGCCGCATAAGCTGGGCCGCATGAGATTCATGCGGCTTGGATGACGTTCCTTTGGCCGCATGGAGGCGTACGAACCCTGCTTTTGGGCGACGTCTCACGTCTTATCTTTCTTGTCAAAGTGTTCAGAACTGTCATGCATTTTCCAGTACTTGTCAGCTTTGTCAGTCGAAATGCTCCTCCTTGGTCGCATATTTTTCTTCTACAGCTGTTCATCGATGGGCTGCATGCGGCTTTGAACAGTTATACGGCTGTCCTTCATGCGGGCCTGTTTGGCCCGAAGTATCCATGCGACAATATGTAATCCGCATGAACTCCATATTTTTCATGTTACTACAATAGCCTTAACTCAATATATTATAACTAAACTAGTACTTAACTATATTTATAGACCAATAATATGTATACACTATACTAGTCACATTAACTACCCGATTCAATCTAACATATATAGCATTAAATCTTCCCGCTAAAGTAATATTTTAATAACATAAAAATATCATATTTAATTTTGGAAAAATAGTTAGAAATATTTTATAATAATATTTAGTGTACTCTATTCATATAAAAATAGGTACCAATGTCTCATATTGATCCGTCATCAATATTCATTGACTTGGTTCATAGTCTTGTTCCCAAAATAATAATTTTTTTCCATATTTTAATTCTAAAAAAATACTGATAAATAGGTAAAAATATTCTTTTCATCAAAATATGCATAATAATTAATTTGGAGATGGTACATGAAGTTTCAAATCAATTGGACACGCAAAACTCATGGATTTTGATGTTTCGATATTACGGTGAAACATCCAAATTTTTAATAATTAATAAATGAAACTACAATGCTACAAAGTATATGAGTTGGAAAGCTAAGGAACTCTAGTTTCTTACCAAAAATATATAGAAGGTCGAAGTGGCCCGGAAGTGGATGAAAATTGGCTCACAACAGAGTCTAACTGTTCCAAATATTGCAACGCCACTTGTAGGAATGGTTATGATATGTTCCTAAAAATATTAGGAACATACAAAAATTGTTCCTAAAGGCCTTTTTTGGTGTAGTGACCTGTATGGCCTACATAAATCCCGAAATCCCAAAATGCATGTTTAAGGAAATATTTCACCACATTATCAACTAAAATATTATATATTATATATATTATAACAAGAACTTTGAATATAACCATAATTTGTAATATGGCCTACTAGGCCACAAAATAAAATTAACTAGATACCAACCATACATCCACATAGATGTCCTTAGACACACTACCCGAGTACATGGGTTTGAGCTTGGTTCGGGTCAAGCCCGGACCAGTTTGGTACAACCGGGTCACTTAAACGTCGAATAATATTAATAATGAATAATTAAACTATTTATAATGGTCATGTCGCAACTTAGCCTGGTTTTCCTAGTTAGGACATCACTATGGCTCGGCCTTCCCTATCAGGGCTAGTACACTAGTCAAAGCGCGCCACTGCACTATCCGTGTCATGATTCCTAGTTATCTTGTATTCCAATTTCTAGCCATGACTAAAATCATCTACCATAATAATTAACAAAATAATTATTTATAAAAATCTAAAAATCACAATTTAAATCAAATAAATAATAAAAAAATATTTCAAAAATTTCCGGGAATGGGGAGCTATAAATCTATCCACCTTAAAAATAATTTCGTCCTCGAAATTCTAATTCATAACTATTCCTTAAGATTCAAGTCTACTATTACCTTAATCTTCTCAAATTTAATTTCTCCAAAAATATTTGTATGACCTGCTCTAGTCATTTTATAACTCAGAGTACTTGAGGACTTATACCCACCTTTGATCATACTACTCCTCAAAATACGATCACTAAAATCTTAAAATCTTCTAACTAGTTGCTAACAATTCTACTAACCGTTATCTAGGGCGTATGGCATCTATAATCCCTCCTATATCTATAAACAACCAAATATTCAATAGTCGAGCAATATTATACTATAACTTAAGAACTTCTGATAAATCCTAGACAGCACGATCGTTCGTCCCCTCGAAATAAAGAGGGGCGAGAATCAATGGTATGGAAAGCAGGGAAGTATAATCGAGAGCAAATATGGAGTTTTCAAGGACGTAGAGAATTTCTAGAAGAATTTTCAAGGCAGTGTGGATTGAGATTTCTAAGGTTTAGTCATAATCGCAGACTCGTATCGGTACAGTTACGTAACCGATACGATATGCTCTGACCTGCATGGGCCACCAAAAAAACTTGTCACGACCCGCATCCGTTTTTCGGACGCGAGCACGTGAGCAAGCCAGCTACGTATCAAGCAGACTCCAGCCCCTCTCGAATATGTAAACGCTGTCAAGGGCATGGTAAACTGCCAAATCATGGCAAAAAAAATCTATATCTCAAATCCACAATAAACGTACGAAACATGAATGAACACTATGGGTCGTGGTCTGCAGCCCACTAGCATAAATGTCCGATAAGACTCCAAGGAATATAACAAGAGTCTATAAACTGAATCAATAAATAGGATATCGCATGATAATAAAAGGAAAGCACGAGCTGGATAATAAATGTAATATCACCGACAAATACCTGAATCATGCATCAAAATCATCTACCATCCCGCTCTGCTAACTAACTCCGTATAATCGCTAAACCTGAAGAGATCATCAGGTCCTCAGGGGACATAGCAAGATACATAAAAACATGCCTATCTAGCAGTTTAATCATGCATGATATTATAAACAGGATATAAACAAGGAACGACACTTAACATGGCAAGAGACTACGACCAAACTGCTAACAAGTGACTAACGACAAGTGGCTACTGACAGGTGACTATGAACTGGAATACAAGAACAACTACACGTAACTGAACTACTAGATGAACAAGTAAACACGAGATCAATGGAATACCAAACCCTCGCCCCAAGTGGACTCGCAGGTTTGAACTAATCACTAACCCTCGTCCCGAGTGTGGACTCTCTGGTTAGTTCTAATCACTAACCCTCGTCCCGAGTGTGGACTCTCTGGTTAGTTCACGGCAAGGCACCCTCGTCCCGAGTGTGGACTCTTTGGTGCAAGTACAACATCCTCTTTCCGAGTGTGGACTCACAGATGTAAACTGATCAAGACAAACACCCTCGTTCCGAGTGGACTCTCTGGTGCCAATGATCATGACAAACACCCTCGTCCTGAGTGGACTCTCTGGTGCCCATGAACATGACAAACACCTTCGTCCTGAGTGTGGACTCTCTGGTGCAACTGATCAAGACAAACATCCTCATCCCGAGTGGACTCTCTGGTGCCAAGGAAACAATAACAAGGATTTAGTAGTTCAATTACACGTATTCGTTCTATGACACGAACCAGTCGAGGTACAAGTAACAACAAGGTATAACTCAGTCAAGACCCAGGTAAGGACAACTCTAATATGAACTCATAAGGTGAACAAGCCTGGCATATCTATACTATCAAGTCATGAAAATGATATACATGCAAGTCAAAGAACTAGTGAATATGGTATGAAGAAAATATATAAATTAAGTCGACTAGAGAACCGATAATAACATATAAATTCATAGAACTAGAGTAACCAAATGATAACCAAATAATCATAGGAAAAACTATAATCATGAAATTAAACTGTAGAGGAAGACAAGGTATATTGCCTGGAGGTTGCACGCAGATCCAACAAAATATAGTCAACTGCTAAGCCATAAGGTCCAAATCATCACAACTGTCTCCGAAAGCTAAAATAAACATTACCAACATTCTCAGAATAGTCAAATTAGCTAGGATTGCATGTCCTTAAGTCCAATTTTGGACACAGGGGCAAAACGATAAATTTGGGACAAAATGGTGTCCGTCGTTGGACCCGCTTTGCACCGAAAAGCGTACCAAAGTCTATAGTCTCT
>JANAVB010025399.1:10023975-10091475 GCA_029216955.1 Iris pallida | reverse complement strand
TATATACTGGTTTCCCTCTTGTGAGGACCATTCCAGTCAGAAGAACTCTAGCTTCAAGTTGAATTCACTATGGAAAAATACCGCCAATTTTCATTCGAAGTCCTTACAACTTCTACAACGCGAGCTTTAATTCGAAGTACTCGACCAACTTCAATTGTGAAGTGTCTTTCTTCTATCAAGCCTCTGATTACAATTACTATGAAACTTCTAGACCGTACTGAACTGGCAAATCGACTAGAGGATTGTAACTGGCTCGGATTTGAAAATGAATGAGCTTTGAACACTTTGGAAGACATATTAAGCTTAGAGAGAAGAGAGAAGAGAGAAGAGAGGTGTGTTGAAATGAGTGAAATTATTCTTTATTTATAGGTTTTCCAAAGTCAGAATTTGGTAGGGGTGCAACTTGGGCGGGCTAAACCCGAGCCCGATCGGGTAAACCCGTTAATAGGTTGGGTTAGGGTTGAAAATACTTGGGTTCGGGCTCGGGTATGGGTTAAATATTTGAACCCGATCAAAAAATTGGGTTGGGCTCGGGTTCATGTGTCAAGCTACCCGAAGAACCCGAAACCCGACTTATATATATATATATATATATATATATATATATATATATATATATATATATATATATATATGCTAAACCCGAGCCCGATCGGGTAAACCCGTTAATAGGTTGGGTTAGGGTTGAAAATACTTGGGTTCGGGCTCGGGTATGGGTTAAATATTTGAACCCGATCAAAAAATTGGGTTGGGCTCGGGTTCATGTGTCAAGCTACCCGAAGAACCCGAAACCCGACTTATATATATATATATATATATATATATATATATATATATATATATATAGTTTCATATTTTTTAAATAAAAATTTTAAATCCTAAATTTGTCTACCCAAACTCTTCAACTCCTTATCATAAATCTTATTTCAGTTTGTATTTTTCAATGATCAAGACTTGATTGCTATTTGATTATGTGTTTAATATTACTTTTGTTTAAAATTATTTCAAATATTATATTAGAGCCCGATAAACTCGATGGACCCGACCCAACCCGAGTTCAACCCGATCCTCCGGGCTTGGTCTTGGGCTTCTTATGTTTAACCCGAGGTCTGGTCGGGCTTGGGTTAGGGCTAGGCTTATGATTCATCGGGTTGGGATTGGGTTGACCTTAAGCCCGACCCAACCCGCCCGAGTTGCACCCCTAGAATTTGGACAGAATTCGGACAGAATTCTTTGAGAGAATCTCGGCAAATAGTCGTTGCATCCGTAACAGTAGGATGACCAAGTTTAAAATCCAACAACACCAAACGAACTCGGTACGAGTTCGGACTAAATTCAGGTCGAACTCTGTTGGGGACCAGAGTTTGATTTTTGGAGAATTTTGTAAGTCGGATTTTGAGTTTTGGGCTTTTAAAAGTTTTAGCAGTTATGAGCTTTTTATAAAATAGGCTATTTTCAAAACATAGGATATTTTGAAAATATTTTGTGTTAGCCTATTTGCCAGTACGACTCGGTGTACAAAGTATTCCAAGACTTAATAAATATGAAAATTATATTGAATATTAAAATACAGACTCATGTGGCAAGACAGCTTCAGTTTTGAACCGAGTTGTAGAAGTTCTCAGCAATCGTCCAAGTAGCCCTTATATCGAGACAGGGTTAGATCAATTATTAAAATCAGGTTCAACCATAACCAATGGGCCAAAAATCTCCCCCATTTTGATAATTGACTAATCTTGACCGATATAACATCTTAATTTTTTGATTTGACAAAAATCAAAATTGTAATGCTTGTTCAACTTGAATGGTACTGTATCCTAAAAAAATTCATGTATCCAGCAAAAGATGTTAGATCCATTTTCTCTCCCATTGTCACTTAGAAAAATAATTACAAAAGAGAGAAGCTCCCCCGCAAGTCATGCATAAGAAACAAACATTAAAGAAATACAAGAAAATAGAAGGAAAAATATGTATTTCACAGGCAGTTTATATGTAAAAGCATAAGCTACAAGAAATAATGCTACGCATGAAAATAAAGAACAGTACAAACTGAAATAGAAAAAGCATACTAATGAGAGCATAATAGATGTTCCAAAATACATCAATCTCAGCAATAGAAAGTTTCAGTGCTAAAAAATATAAATTGCTATCTTGGAATGTCGGAGCATTTCTAAGTAAACATATACAATAAAAAGTCTAACTAGATAACATCTAGACAAAATACATCATGTCTAGATAAAAAATCCTCAGAGTCATCATCAATATCAGCCCCAGCAGTGCCACCATGTCCAGATGGACCAGCTCTAGGAGTGCCAGCTCCAGAAGGATATGGAGTAGCACCAGAACCACGCTACAGTCATATGTGTTACCGGGCTGAAATAATTGATGAACCACCTCATCCTCATAGCGGTAGCCCGATACAGCTGGATCTTTGGAAAGAGAACTGGCAGAATGACCAGTCTGAACAAATCATAGATCCGCAAAGGAACTTACGAGAGCCTAAAACCGATTGGCATCTCGGAACTCGCGTTCCCCAGATGTGTCAGTAATAAAAGCTCGCAAATCAAAGAAATGTTGGTGGATACCCTCATAAGACATAGGGTAGGCCTGAGGAGGTAGAACAGGAGCAGTAGAAGGAGCAGGAGGAACAGCTGTGCTGCGATGATATAACTGAAGATACTTGGGCTCAGAGTCAAGAGAGCAAGTGGATAAGTCATTCTCAAAATGGTAAAAGATGATTGGGATAATCATCGCATAAGCAAGGTTTCTGTGCCTTTCGTAACAACATCCCATCATCTGGATAATAGTCTTGGGAACAGAAAAAAAAAACCCTTACGAATGTGATAAAGGGAAGACAACTCAAGGGTAGTAACATCGTCTTTTGAAGTAGATTTGGGCAAGATAGTGGAATAGACGATGCGATGCAATTCATAGTTGAATAAGTTTTACAGCTTTGAACTTACTAGAATGAACACGATTTGGAGAACAAAGTTCGTTCTTGAAACTGCTCAAAGTTGTGCCTGCAGGAAATTCAAATTCTGTGATATCATCTAACGGAGTACCTTCATTAGGGATATCAAAGATTTTTGCTAAGAGGACATCATTGAATTCAATATTAAATCCACTGACACAACTTTTAACAGTAAAAGTGTTCAAAGTGAAATTACAGTAAAACAGACGAATATTATTAGTTGCGATAGGATATTGGTGGGTGACAAGTTTGTGCAATCCTAATGCTTCAAAATAAGGTCAATGCTCAGGAAATATGGTCCATTTAATCGGTGCATCGGTGCATATTTTGTGAACAGAGAAATTCGCATACCATAAAGGGATTGGTCATGAGTTTCAAAGTAAAACTCATTGTATGCTCCATCGGCCAATTGAACCGTAGAAAAGAGTAATCCTTAAATAGGATTAGAAGACGATGCCTCTTCACTAGGTGTCGGCTTCTTCCTCTTAAAGGGGTTCGAAATCCTAGGCATGGTTTCTATGAAAAGATTGAAAACTATGAATTGGAAAGAGAGGTAAGGAGGAGGTTATACCTTCCAAGATTTGAGTATGTTGTAGAGGAGAAAAACTCCATACACTACCAAAATACAGTAAATTAGCGACAGATTTTTAGCGACGGATATATTCTGTCGCTAATAGCGACGGACACCTGACTAAATAGCGACGGTTTGCCGTCGAATTATAGCCAATGATTTTTTTTCAATTATAAGGGTAAAACTCGGTCGCAAATCCGTCGCTATATCGTCAAAAATATAGCGACAGACAAGTAAGCGTCACTACGTTGTCGCCCAGTTGTCAATAATTGGCAGGAAAATGTTGAAAATTTGGCACGAAATTTGGCGACCACATAGCGACAGATATATGCGTCGCTAATCCATCGCCAAATACTCTGCCCTAACTTAAAATGAAACGACGGGGGGGAGAGGGAATTTTTTATTCCCTCCAAAAGTTTCTCTTACCTCTCTCTCTCTCTTGCGTGCGCGCACACAGCTCTCTCTCTCTCTCAGGTATCTCTCTCTCTCCCTCCCCTTTCTCTCTCTTGGTAGTCGGTCGGGTTTATCGTGGCCGCGGGGGGGGGGAGGGGGGCGAGGGTGGGGTTAGGGTAGGGGTCGGTGGGTGGGGAGGTCGCGGGGGGAGGAGCGGAGGGGTGCCGGGGGGTCTTGGTGGTCGGGGGAGAAGGAGGGGGGTAGGGGCCCGGGGAGTTTATCGTGGCCGTGGAAGGGGGGTTAGGGTGGGGGTCGACGGGTGGGGAGGTCACGAGGGGGGGTAGGGGAGCGGAGGGTGGCCGGGGGGTCATGGTGGTCGGCGAAGGGGGGGGAGTGGAGAGGGGAGGAGGGGGTGGAGGACCGGGGGGGTTTATCGTGGCCGCGGGGGGGTGGGAAGTTTGGGTGGGGGTCGGCAGGTGGGGAGGTCGTGGGAGGGGGGGTGTAGGGGAGCGGAGGAGGGGTGGGGGGGAGGCGGAGGGTACGGGCCCCGGGGGTAGGGGCCCGGGGTGTGGGGGGTCTTGGGGTTCGGGGAGGGGGGTGGGGAGGGGGGGTTGAGGTGTCTTGGTGATCGGGGTGTGGGGGAGGAGGGGGGATGAAATCCCATCTTATATGAGTATGCAAAGGTCTAATTTTTATTGTTCTGATTATTTAGGGTTTGATAGATCTTTGTGATATGATTTGTGCTCGCTAGTTTAATTAGTACTTATTATTATTTATTGTCGATCTGACAACTTGATGTGTTTACTTCGGTATCGGTATCGGTATCGGACTATTTCGTTGAGTATCGAAATCGGTATCGGTATCGGTATCTGTATCGAACTAGTTCACGGTATCGGTATCGGTGCCGGACTATTTCTATGAGTATCGATATCGGACTATTTCTATGAGTATCGGTATCTAAACCCTAATCCTAAATCCCTAACCCTAACCCTAAAACCCTAACCGTAACCCTAACCTTAAACCTAACCCTAACCCTAATCCTAAAACCCTAGAATCGGTATCGGTATCGGTATCGGACAATTAATCCTATGAGTTTAAGAATCGGTATCGGTATCGAACTATTTCTATTAGTATCGGTATCGGTATCGGACAATTTTTATGATTATCGGTATCGGTATCTGAATATTTCTATGAGTATCGGTATCAGTATCGAACTAGTTCAGAGTAGCGGTATCGATATTGGTATCGGACTATTTCTATGAGTATCGGTATCGTATCGGTATTAAACTTTTTCTATGATTATCGGTATCGGACTATTTATATGAGTATCGGTATCTAAATCCTAACCCTAACCCTAAAACCCTAGAATCGGTATCGGTACCGGCTATTAATCCTATGAGTTTAAGAATCGATATCGGTATCGGACTATTTCTATGAGTATCGGTATCGGTATCGGTATCAGACTATTTCTATGAGTATCGGTATCGGTATCAAACTAATTTTGTTTAGTTTGTCTTACGATACATATTTTCATATCCAATCTGTGATGGATCGTTACTTCGTTGATCGTATATGGATGTACAAACGGCAACACGAGAGCAGAATAGGTGTGAGTGATGATTTTTAGGCAGGCGTGGAAGTGTTTCTTAAGTATGCCATGAGCAAAGCTCAGTACATGGACGGTAACAAAATCAAGTGTCCATGGGGTAATTGTCATAATAGACGTTACGAAGAAGTGGTGACTGTGAGAGATCATTTGACCCGTAAGGGTTTCGTACGTGATTACGGCCTGTGGTCATCGTAAGGTGAACTATATACGGAAAGACAGGCTGCAAAAGCTGCTACTTATGCTTTTGATGATAATGCAGCAACGGATTTTGTCATCGAAGATGATGGATGCTCTGTTGATTATGGAGACCTGCAGAACCTTGTACGAGATATGGTGTACGATGCGGCATAGCCTAATTTTGATCTGGAGGATCCTAATCCCGAGACGAAGGAGTTCTATGATATGTTTCAGGATGCAGATACTCCTCTATATCCTGGTTATGAGACTCATTCCGTACTGTCAGTGACGATGCAGTTGTTGAACATAAAGTCTGATTTTAACTTGCCACAAGTTTGCTATGATCGGATCACACAACTAATCAAGGAGGTGTTATCGAAGGAATCAAAAGAGCTCCCAAAAAACTTCTATAAGTCAACGATGATGGTCCGACAACTGGGACTAGGGTACGAGAAGATAGATTGTTGTCGCAACGGATGCATGTTGTACTACAAGGAGAACGAAGACAAAGAAAGTTGCAGCTTCTGTAATGCAGATCATTAAAAGCCAGTGCAGAGAAAAGGAAAGTCAACTAGAAAACGACGTCCTTACAAGTATATGCATTACTTGTCGATTACGAAGCGCTTACAGAGGATGTATATGTCTCTGAATATAGCAGAACACATGATATGGCACAACGAAAAACGTAAAAAGGACGATAGAGAATTGTCACATCCTTCGGATGGAGAGGCGTAGAAACATTTTGATTTGTGTCATCCAGATTTTGCTGTAGAGCCTAGAAATGTACGTCTGGCGCTATGTTCTGATAGCTTCACTCTTTTCGGGCAGTCGGGATCTCAATACTCCTGCTGGCCGGTCATTCTTACCCCTTACAATCTACCACCATGGATGTGTATGAAGACTCCTTATATGTTCTTGACAACTATCATACCTGGTCCCAAAAATCTGACAAAGAACATCGATATATATTTACAGCCGTTGGTGGATGAGCTGAAACAGCTGTGGGAGATCGGCGTCGTGGCCTATAATTTTTTTTCCAGGAAACAGAACTTTCAGATGAAAGCTTCACTGATATGGATAATTAATGATTTTCCAACATACGGTATGCTGTCCGGATAGAGTACTCACGACACCATCTATTGTCCGATATGTATGGAAAATAGTAAGGCATTCTGTCTTAAGCACGGAGGAAAAACTTCTTTCTTTGACTGTCACCGTCAATTTCTGCCTGCGAGTCGTCCTTGGAGAAAGAACAAGGACGCGTTCAGATCTGGAAAACAAGAATTTTCTCATCCTTCTACCAGGATTCTAGGGCACATTATCCGGGATAACTTCCATGGCCCCTACCTCAATTTTTCTGAGGTGCCCCTGGATTACAGTACATCTGGCTCGACGAGATAAGGGTATATATATATCTTGTGGTTAACTATTAATTACTCTTTAATTCACCATTTTTTTAATTACATAATAATTGAATTTGTATGTCAGAGGACGTTCTGGTGGCCCCCATCGCGAGGAGGCGATCCGTAGGACCTACAGAAGCGCCGCCGGGAAGAAGATATGGGACGCGGTGTATGACCTTCGCTCGGTACATTCGAAGAAGGATTGGATCCGATAGGAGTATTATGAGCAGATCTTGGAGAAGATGGATACTCCTACATACAAGCAGAAATCGGAGAAAGCAAAGGCGAATCGACGGGCCGTGGGGGGATCAAGGCCCCACGCAGTGACGCGTGCAGATCTGGTGAGATACCGCAAATTCATTCCACTATCTAATTCGGTACTATTAATATACGAAGTTAATTAAATTCTACAAATATTTCGTATGCAGACCCAACGGGCAGTGAAGGAGTAAAAAGAGGCGGAATCGGTTACCATGTACGATGTATTCCAGTATACGCACAAGAGACGGTCGGACGGAAGCTTCATCGACAAGAGGGCCCAGAAGACTGATGTAAGTACTTATGTTTATGAGATTTATGTTAGAATTATAAGTATTGTTAACTTAATTAGGTAAACTTAGGATTCAGACTATAACTTAGGGAAACATAGGATTTAGATTATAACTTAGGAAAACTTATAGTATAAACACATTCATTGGATAGGCTGCGTATCATGAGGCCCTTAGACGGGTTCAGCCCCCTGCTGCCGAGGATGTCGGCAAAACGAAGCCTTCCCAGGCATCCTCTTTTTTGGATGCTCGCTACGAGGACATGTTCGTAGATACCGTCGACGGCTTTAGGAAAGGGCGCCTCTACGGATGTGGCTTCCTAGCGTCGTTGCAGGCGTCGATTCCGAGATTTCTATCGCCCCCGCCTCCTCCTTCCGCGACCCCGGCTGGCGATGATGTGAGGAGACAGCTTGCGAATCTGACCGAGGCGGTATCGTCCTTGCGGGAGCATATGACCACGTACTATCCACGTCCTTCTACTGCTTCCGGTTCTTCTGCTTCTGGTCTGTCTGCTCCCGGTCCGTCTACTGCTGCTCTCGGTGCCTTAGATATTCCCGGTCCTTCTTCCGTCAGACGTCTTTCTTTTTACCCTGCTGCACCACTGATACCGCCTCATATTATGACGATACTCCTCATGATGTCGCCAGAGCAGCTACGCCAACTTCTAAACCATGTCTTTGATACCCTGCCGGCATACATGGTGGAGGAGTATTTTCGTCAGGCGCAGCAGGGAGACGATCCACCTCCTCCTTCTCATTGATATATTGTATTTGAATATTTTGAAATATTTTTAAATGTTGAATATTTGTGAATTTTGGATATTGTCACGTGGATATTAGTTTTTTATGAATGTTTTGAATAATGGTGAATGTTTGGATATTAGTTTGTGATAGATATTTGTATGTTGGTGTGTGATGTATTTGTGATAGATATTTGTATATTGGTGTATGATGTATATTGGTTTATTGTTTTGTGTGATGCATATTGTGATGTTTTGATGTTTCAAATATTGTATGAACAGGGAATGCTCTGTTTTATATAAAAAAAATTCAAAAATTTTCCAGTTAGCGACAGATTAGCGACTACCAAACGACGGAAAGTGACGACTAAGCGACGGAATATCCGTCGCTAACTGGAGAATTTCCAGTTAGCGACGGATGGCGACTACCAAGTGACGGATTATTCGTCGACAAGGTTCTCAAAATATGAAAGATTTCCAAAAGTTAAGCGACGGATTATCCGCCACAATTCCGTCGCTAGCAATCGGTAAGTATTTTTCGACGGATAATCCGTCGCCAATGCCGCGACTAATTGGCGACAACGTAGCGACAACCGGCGACGGATTAGCGTCGGAATATTCGTCCCTTAGGTTCTGGAAACACGAAAGATTTTCAGAACCTAAGCGACGGATATTTCGTCGCAAATCCGGCGAGTATTAGCGACTATTAGCGACGGATTGGCAACGAATTTTGTGTATCAGAAACTCTCTGATACGCGTTTACCGACATATTATCGACGGACTTGTCCGTCGCTAAAAAAGTAGTATCTATAACTTCCTGATACTTGAATTGACAAAAGTTCGTCGGCTAACCGTCGCTAAATATACGAATCTTGCTGACGGCAATCCGTCGCTAAGTCGTCGAATGGCGACAACCTAGCAACAGATATTTTTAGCGACGGGTATTTCTCGAGGAATTTTTCAGCCAAAATCTGCCAACAGTCCGTCACTAAATCTATTTGTCGACGGATTAGCGACGGATACGGCCGTCGCTAATCGGTTAATTTTTGGTAGTGACACAAATTGGATTAAAATCTCCAAGGGGATTGGAAGCAATGGCTTAGAGAAAAACTAAGGTTTGGAGAGCTCGGGCGCGGCTGCTGCTTTGATTTAAGGATTTGGAGAAGATGAATAGGAGGGGACCACTCGTTTCTGACTTAAAAGTACATACCACCAACAAAACTCGGGCCGAATTCGGTACGAGTTCGCCTGGGGTTCTGTTGAGGTATTTTTCAACAGAAATAAATGCAGCCAATTTTTATTCATCAATCCCTTTTCAATTATTTAATTCCAAGTTTAGTTATTTTAAATTTCAATTGATATAATTATATTATTTTATGAATTAACTTTTGTTACACAACGACTGTCACAGATTAGCTGTCGGGGTACCATCCCAGCTAACGGAGGTTCGCCGGAGAACACTTAAATACCGTTTCACTTTAGTCGTAGCCGTACTGACAGACAGACCCTTTATAGGCTTGTATCGAAAAAAAGTATTTGCATATTGAAGGATAATCAATAAAACAAAATTAATTAATATTATTGACATCTAAAATTTCCTAATTCTTGACGTAGAAAATTGAAACGATCTTCCGCTAATGGTTTTATAAAGATATCAGCCAGTTGGTTCTCTGTGTCTACTTATACAAGGTCTATATCTCTATTTGTTTGATGATCTCTAAGAAAATAATGTCGAATCTCAATATACTTAGTGCAAGAGTGACATACAAGATTCTTAGTCAAATTAATAGTGCTAGTATTGTCACAGAAAATGGGTATGTATGTGTATTGTAAACTAAAGTCTTCTAAGGTTTGCATCATCTACAAAATTTGTGCACAACAACGTCCTGCGGCGATATACTCAGCCTTAGTAGTTGATAATACAACATAATTTTGTTTCTTGCTAAACCAAGAGACTAGAGCCTTACCTAGGAAATGACACGTGCCGCTAGTACTTTTTCTATAAACTTTACATCCAGCAAAATCAACATCTGAGTAACCGGTTAGGTCAAAGGACGTAGTTTTGGGATACCACAAGCCGACAGAAGAAGTGCCTTTAAGGTATCGGAAGATACGCTTAACTGCGCACAGATGTGATTCCTTAGGATTAGCTTAAAAACGTGCACACAAGCAAACGCTAAATATTATATCTGGACGACTAGCAGTTAAATAAAGTAAACTACCAATCATACCTCGATACTTACGTATGTCGATCGGTTTGTCTTGTTCATCAATATCAAGCTCAGGTCGAACTTCTTTAATAAGTCTTTTGTGTACTTGACTTGATTAATGAACGTCTCATTGTTGGTTTGTTTGATTTGCAGTCCGAAAAAGAATTTTAGTTCTTCCATCATGCTCATCTCAAACTCGTTCTGCATACACTTTGAAAATTCTTGATAGAGAGATTCATCAGTAGATCCAAAGATAATATTATCTACATAAATTTGAATTAAAAGAAGATTTCCATTAAAAGACTTTATAAACAGTGTAGTATCAATCTTGTCTTTTGTAAAACTGTTATCAAGTAGAAAAAGGCTTAAACGATCATACCAAGCATGAGGGGCTTGTTTCAAACCGTATAAGGCTTTCTTTAACTTGAAAACATAATCAGGGTTTTCGAAATTAGTAAAACCTAGAGGTTGAGCTACATAAACTTCTTCTTTTATAAAAGTGTTCAAAAATGCACTCTTAACATCTATTTGAAATAGTTTAAAATTATGAAAATATGCAAATGCACATAACATGCGAATGGATTATAATCTCACAATACTTCCTCTTAGTTGTATCCTTGAGCTACGTGTCGAGCCTTATTACGAGTAACTAAACCATTCTTATTAAGTTTATTTCAGAATACCCAGCGGGTGCCAATGACCGGATGATCAATGGGCTTGGGAACAAGTTCCCAAACTTGATTCCGTTCAAATTGTTTTAATTTCTCTTGCATAGCATCTAACCGAAAATTATCGCTACATGCTTCTTCAATAATTTTGGGTTCAAGCTGTAAAATAAATGCAACATAGAAAACTATATCTTTGCTAGAGGAACGAGTACTTATACCCCTGGTAATCTCTCCTACCAAGTCCTTGGGATGCTCAACCAAAAACTTTATTCTTTTTGGCAAGCTCTCAAAGTAGCTGGTTTCGACTTCTGGTTCTGTACGTGATCTACCTGAAGGATCAGCTGGTGCTGTGCTTGAAGGTTCTGCAGGTGTTATATTTGGTGTACTAATGTCTTCATCATCATCATCGATTGTCTGTTGATTCAGTTCTTCAAAAGTGACATTTATTGACTCTTCGATGATCATGGTACTTTTGTTGAAGACTCGGTAACCTTTGTTTTTTGGCCGCATAACCTAAAAATATACCTTCACCAGCCCTTTTGTCAAACTTTCCCAAATTATCTTTAGTATTAAGAATAAAACATTTGTAACCAAATATTTTAAAATATGAAACAGATGGTGTTCTATCAAACCATAACTCATAGGGAGTCTTCTTCGATATAGGTCGAATTAGAACCCTATTGAGAACATAACAAGCTGTATCGACAGCTTCAGCCTAAAAGTATTTAGATAGACTAAACTGGTTTAACATTACTCTAGCCATTTCGGATAGAGTCCTGTTCTTACGTTCTGCAATTCCACTTTGTTGTGGAGTCCTAGGGCAAGAGAACTCATACAGATAACCATGTGTGCCACAAAATTGCTTCAACTCTGCATTCTTAAATTCGCCGCCATGATCGTTTCGAATACGAGTGATCATGAATCATTTCTCATTTTGAACTTTCTTGCAAAAGGAGACGAATTCTGACAATGTATCATTTTTGCGTCCAAGAAAATATACCCACGTGTATCTGGAGAAATCATCTACTATTACAAAAGCATATAATTTATCACCTAGGCTAGCAATTCTACTAGGCCCAAATAAATCCATATGCAGTAAATATAGAAGTCTAGTGGTGTAGAAGCATGAAAATTTCAACAATGAAGCCTTATGCGTCCAAGCCAATGAGAACATATGCGCCCAAGCCAATGAGGACATATGCGCCCAAGTCATCCTGTGAAGCTCTATGCGCCCATGTAACACCCCAGAACCAGAATACTGGAGAGCGGGGACATACATAGCCAGCTACGTATAATGAAATGGAATCCACCTCACTATACGGTCACGACTATCTAGATATGTGAGGGTTTAACTACAATCCATCAGTCTCCTATGGTCAATAACAAGCCTAAATGTCACAATCTCAAGCAAGCAAGTAAAGTTACAAGATGTAAGATCACCAAATATACAATGGTATGGCATCCCAAACATTACATATTCAGCTAATGGTCTATGCGGCCAAACAAATGGTAATGTAAGTAAATGCTCATGCAAGCAAATGCATAGTCACATGCGGCCAGCAAACAAAATAGCCAAGCAAATAAATGGCCTTGCAATTAATTTCCATATGCGACCATGCAAGCAATTGGCCATACAGCCAAAAATATATTTGCTCAGTAACAGTTACCAAAATGCAACTACGGCTAAGCAACACAATGTTGCATGCGGCCAAAAGTGCAATTAATAGCTTCCACATAGAACATGTCCATGGAAAACACCATGGCCTTCATGCTCCACCAAACAACATTAGGAACCCAAATCCATACTTCCGTAGGTCAAATTTGGGTAAAATAGAATTCTCTACAACATGGAACCATCAAATAACAAAAATATGCAGGTTTGATAGATCAAAATTCATAAAAGCCGAAAATACCACAAAGCTAGATCTACAAGAAATTAACCACAGAAATAAAAAATGTTAAATACTAAAGTGGGTTAGAAACACATGAGGAAGACAGTGGAACAATAAAAATAGAATTCCTCCATGAAGCAAGATGCACTTGCCTACACCTTCCGGGTAGGTGGAGAGTAATGGTGAGGAAGAAAAGAGTAAATAAGGAGAGAGAAGAGTGTTGGATTAATAAATGATGATGGAGGTGGTAGATAGGGGTTTGGTTCACAAACCGAACCAAGCCAAACAAGCCGAACCGAATCAAGCAATAAAATGCCAAATAAATCATGCGAGAAGACATGCAATACGAGTAAAAATACGTACACGTATACCAAAATACGTAATACGAACCATGGTCATTACATCCTAAGCCACCCTGTGAAGCTCTATGCGCCCAAGACAAGCTCCCCCAGAAGGAGGGTGCATAGCCTGAAACAGGGCTATGTGCCCAAGCCTGACTCGGTCAAAGCCATGATCAAAACATGTACCGAAGCGCACGGCCACGTCAGTCTCCACGAGCAGTCGTGCACCGAAGCATGCGGCCACGTCAACACTACGACCAACCCACGATCTCGCAGCCTGCATGCGCCTATACCCTATGCGCCCAAGGCAGGACCATGCGCCTACATAAAAACCAGTATGTTTTCTTATGTGGGTGCATAACATCATTCTAGCTCAAGAACGACTATAAAAAGGGGTCTCATCCCTCTCCAAAACACAGAACGGAGAGCATTTTCAAGAGCGAAATTGATGCACTTCTTGCCAGTGAGCCGAGAGTTAGCAATTTTCTTAGGTTTTCTCCCACTTTTGTAATCGGAGTGTCAACGGAGTAAAGGAGCAACTGTCGCTCGATCTCCACCGTCCTATTCCCCAGAATTCTTATTTTGTACTCGGGGATCCTCAGCACAGGATCTGTCAAGCGTACTCGATTTGTGGTACCTTGTGCCAATAAAGAAAAGACAGTATTTCTTTTTCTTTTTGTGTGTGTCCATAAAAATGGCGACTCTGCTGGAGACTACCTTTTTCTCTGACGAGAAGGTGGTGACGTAATCCGATACCGACAAAGTGGGGAGCACTCAGAAGAAGCTGATCGTAAAGTTCGATCAGCAGGCGTTCGAAGAGTGCTCTCGAGGGATGGCTCTACTCCCTCAAAATCAACGAAGCCAAACAAGTCTCGCAAGACTTGGCTTCCGAAGGCTCGCTGTACATATCCTGCTAGTGTCATAGCAGATATGCAACTGGAGGACTCTGTCACATGGGCGCATGACTCTGCTACAGAAGCTCCCAAAATAAAGAAGGCTCACACCGTTCCGGGCTCTACTAGTCCAGTGACTTCTTTTCTGCACAACCAACAACAGAGTGTTCGATGCTCGAGACTTGGCAAAGGAAAGCACTACGATGCCAAGAATCGGGGTGTTCGACACTCTGGGCAAACCCAGCGAAGCTCACAAACGAAGGAGGCGAAGCTGGGAGAAAATAGCACTGCTCCACCAAGCATGCGCCGAAGGCTATGCACCCAAGGGGGTGTTTGGGCACATAACTCCAATCAGAATGCTTCTGTCTTCGACAGATTGGGCATCCAGGGTCATGCGCCCAAGGCTATGCGCCCAGGCTCGACTGATCGATACTCTGCGCCCAAAGCCAGTCTCTAAGGGCTATGCGCCCACAGCAAAAATACAGGCCCCAACGCGTATAGCACGGGGCTGTCTTCAAGGACATCACAGAACTTAGGTGTGGGGGTTGCCCCTGCATGTGAACTAAGTCTGGATGTGCCAACTCTCCTTACAAACCCACATGCAAGTCTCAGCGATACATGTAACATGGGTTTTAAGGCAAAACTCCCTTCCGCTGACTTACGCGATATGATAAATCATAAGCGCAAAGCGAGGAAGGACATAACAATTCATAGTGCACATCCGCACACCAGTATTGTCATCAAATGTTGCTGCTCCAAAGCAACAAGAGTGCCTCAGAGACAGTCCGTATTTCGACGGCTGCATTTTTTTGCCGATGAAAAGCCGCTGTGTGTCTCATCCAATATGGCTTCATGGGGTCCCCCTTACGGAAACCCCAATCAAAGACGGTGGACTATGAACCCAACTTTCTCTCTCAGTTTTGCGAGAAGAAGAAGACGAAGTCTACAAACAGATGGCCAGCATGCTGTCACGTATGAAGGAGTCTATATGGGTACTCGGTCCAAGACAAGATCCCGTATAGATGATGAAGACTCCCAAGCTGGGGGGTAGTATTCCCTCAGAGTCTGAAGTGGATGACCTTCACACTAGGGGTAGCCTTCCAGAGGACGACGATCTTTCCGAGTCTGATGGTGACTATCTAACTCCTCTACCTGAAGATGAGGGACTTGTTCACTCAGAGACAGACAGTATCAGTAACAGTTGTACTGTTTCCTCTGTTCATCCTCGCATGTTATCTACATATATGGCGGATGGAGAAAGACCTGAAGAAGCTAGCGATCAGACAAGCAAACGGCTAGAGGGTCTTGAAATAGCATTCGCCAAGATCACTGATATGCTTACCAGTATCATGGCGGTTCAAACTGCTGGGGCTATTCCTCCACATAAACAAAACATCTCGGCTCACGCTAGTCCAGCTCATAGCAAAAACCCTCCTTTACTACAAAAGGAGTATCATTCCGTTGCGCCTCCCTCGAATCTTATAAATGTTGGGGGTGGTCCTTCGCCAACGACGTCTGACAACCGTTCAGCAGTCATTTTCCAATACCTGCTTAATCAACAGGATGTAATTGATTCCCTGGTCGCCCGTCTTGACACCATCTCACACAAAGATGAGCTTCAGAAGATGGGGATATCTCAACCTTATCCTTCTGAATGGGAGAATGCTACTTGCCCTCCTAACTACAAGCCGTTGACGCTAAATTCATTTGAAGGATTGACTTCTCCTCGTCAACACATGACATACTTCAACACACAGAATCTACACTTACCCACGGACGATCCACTCTTGTCAAAGCTGTTTATTAGCACCTTGCAGGGGGTAGCTTTCAAATGGTTCTGCAGTCTACCTGACGGTTGTATCAATTCGTTTAAAGACTTGGAGAGGTTGTCCTTCAACAGGTTTTACGAGAGTAGTATGTATGTTAGTATGTCCACCCTCATCGAGACCAAGTAAGGGAGGACTGAGTCTGTCATCACCTTCATCGAACACTTCAGGCGGTTAGTACTGAAGATGTCCTTTGGCATACCAGACTCAGAACTTATGGATACTTGTCGATATAACTTCCTTTCTACGGTAAAGTTTTGTCTGGGTATACATAAGTATGATATATGGCCCACTTTTATTGGGGCTGCTGATGCTGCTAAAAATGACGTTCCTAATCTGGAACCACTGGGGTTGAAAACACCTAAATCTGAAGACAAGGGCAAGCATCCTCAAACTATCCATGTCCGTGGGGGTAAAGGGAAAGAAGTCCTGAAGGTCGACACTTCCAATGGAGCTTCCAATTCTCAGGGTGCCTCCGACAAGCTTAAGAAGACCTTCTCCTTTGACGAAGACGATGTCATTACCATTTTTCACACATTGACGAAGGATAATAAGCTGACATTGCCTCCAACACGACGTCCTGTAGAGGCGAAGCAACTCAACGATCCCAAGTACTGTCTCTATCATTAGTACGTGCATCATTCCACCAAGGACTGTATCGTCCTGAAGAAGAAGATACAACAGCTTATCGACAGCCAAGTGATCAACCTCGAAGCTGAAGACAAGGTCGTATCTTCTAATATGATCTCTCTTTAGTTTGGTGACTTTCCTCCCACAGAAGTCCCAAACGACGTAGTCCCGATCCCCAAGGCGATAATGGAAGTCGTCAACCTACCACCAGCTCGCAACTCAACCTTGGTGCCACTCACGACTGAACGTGGTGAGATCAAGTGGGTCCATCCGGACCTTGTGCAAGAGATGACACAGGGGGTGGTATCTCCCAAAGCAAAAAGGGGCAAGAAATACAAGTCATGCTATATGGTGTCTTCTTCCATCTACGAGGTTCTATCTGGCGAGATACGATCGGGGGAGACTTATCTTCGGACGTACGATCCCGCACAAGAAGAAACAGTACCTTCTCAAACTCCTGCTACCCCCACAAGCTCAGAAGCCGGCCCGTCTAAGCCTTCAACTACCGATAAAGCCAAGCAGAAGGAGACACGGTTCAACAAGTCTCTGAAGGGCCAGCTCCCGAAGGCATGGACCGGCCCTATAACTTTGACATCTGGCACAGCTAGCCAATACACCTGCCAGGTTGTCTCTGTTCGATCTGTTGTGACTCTCCAAAGAAACGCGGAAGGCCTTAAGTAAGGCATTACTACATGCCGACTCTTATCTCGCTGAAGTCAAAGCCCCCGCTGAAGACCCTGTCTCTTATCCTCACTGCCACAGTACTATGGAAGTGGTTCCCAACATCACCTTTTTACAGGAGGATATGCTACTCAAAAATAATCGTTATGATAGACCCCTGTACCATACAGGGTATATCGAAGCGATCAAGGTGGACCGCATGCACATCGATCCAGGATCCTCCCTCAGCAATATTTCTAGAAGTTTGCTTCAAATTCTGGGAATTCCTCTGTACAAGCTATCTGCTACCAACACAACTATCATGGCTTTCAATGCTGGTCGAAGCCACCCGCTGGGCAAGATCCGCCTCAAGTGCCATATCGGTGATCTCTGAACAGAAGTTTTTTGCTATGTGATCGATGCCATTGTATCCTACAATATCTTGTTGGAACGTCCATGGATACACGAGAACATGATCGCTCTTTCCACACTTCACCAGTGCTTCAAATACGTCAACAGCGACGGTGTCGTAAAGATGGAGTTTGCCGATGTCGATCCTTTTAAGGGCATCGAAACCTGTTATGGAGATTCGGTACTTTACCAATCTCAGCCCCCCAAGGATGACAGTAACGAAGCTGACAAAGAAGCTGAAGCAAGTCCATACTCCAATAATGGTCCCCTGATTATCTGAGTCAAAGGACGTACTACTCCAAAAAGTACTCCGAAGCCTCTCACAATCTTGGTGAAGAAGAAGAAGAACCCTGACAAAGTCAAACCATTGACCATCACTCTCAGCAAGAAACCTAGGGAGAAACCTGTTGAAGTTCGTCCTCCTAATCCTGAAGAATTATCCTACATGGTGAACTTGGCCAAGACTGTGGCTCCTCTTCCAGATGATGATCCTCTCAATGAGTATATCAATACTCATAATAATGTACCTTCAGCGGATGATGTTATCCCTGAAGAAGAACTTGCGTATTTTCTTAGTAAAGGTTTATCTTTGAATTACTCCGATGTCTATCAATCTGTAAACCACTATATAGATACGATATATGCTCTAGAGTACGGCATAGGACCACACCTTTGCATGCCGGTCACGACGCCTCACCTGCGAGAAAAAGTTTACCCAGATGATATCACTATTTCATCATTCCAGCCAGAAAGAAGGATGAAGAACTAATCATCTTCGGTCGTATAATTGGCGAAAAAAAGTTCATTTTGGACTCTACTTCTTCCAAGCACAACACGGAAGCTGACTATGACTTTGGGAAAATGCAACTTTTTCGGTATAGTTGGCAGGCCAAGAATATTATCCAGAACATGGGATATGACATCAAAAGCGACCACGGGCTAAATTACGGCCGGGGACGATGATTGCCAATACGACACTTTGCTCCTTCCGGCAAACCTGAGAACTACTATCAACGAAACGGTGTTTGTTTGGGTTATGTCACTCCTCCAATAACTCCCAAAATATCAGATGATGAAGCAGATCATTTTTCTCACTCTTCTGACACCTTCCTCTGGGACTCAGACTCTAGCATTGGCGACATATTCAAAGCAACTATGTCCGTCAATATTATTTTCATTGACTAAATTGTAGACGATGTCCAATCGATCGAGCTTGAACAATAGGCTCAAAAGATGGATACTAGGTGGGAGCTGCGCTTCGAACAACGGGAACCACCTACCGAAGATGAAGTCATCCAAGTCAATTTAGGAGATGAATCATCTTTTAAACCAATCTTCATCAGTAAAATTCTATCTGGCGATGAACGCCAATCTCTTATACATCTTATAAGAGAATACATCGATGAAGAAGCCTTTCTAACTATATGTCCGTGCTATGGACCATTCTTTTGGCGCCCTATTAGCTCAGAAGAATGAAGGCGGCCATGAACATGCAATCTACTACCTCAGCCGCACAATGGTGGGTGCCGAGCACAGAAACACACCCGTGGAGAAGGAATGCCTCGTAGTAGTATTTGCCATCCAAAAGACACGCCACTATGTGTCTGGGCAGACTATCCACATCATATCTAAAGTCAACCCTCTCAGAATACTTATGACTAAACCGGGTTCTCTCAATTTCCGTTTAGCTACATGGGCAATGCTGTTGACTCCATACGATATGCTCTTCGTTCCTCAGAAGGAAGTAAAAAGTCAAGCTGTAGGGCCTAAAAATCAAGTTGTGCCATGCATTTACTACTCAACAATTAAGTTGTGCCCCAAAATTCAAGCTGCGCCACTGATATCAAGCTCAGAGATTAAATTGTACCGCTGATCAGGTTGCGCCATTTACTAGATTGCAACTAGTCATATTGCGCCAAAGTCTATTTGGCGTCTAACATTTAATGGCCATAATTACCTGACAGCACTGAAAACTGACAACACAGTAAATAGAGAAAATCTCTTTGAATCCTTCGAATTGTGCCATTCGAGGAGATTGGATTAACAGCTGTCCTGCACATCTTATGAGTTGCGCCTAGGCGCAATCTAAACAAATTCCTTAGTTGCGCCTAGGTGAAATCTGAACAGACTTCTTGTCAAAAGCTGCCACGTGCCTATGCATTCAGTTGCGCCTAGGCGCAACCCAATCAGGCGCAGTTTGACTTTCTGACCGAAGCTTGTACAACCTGATGAAGTTGAGACAACTTACATTCTAAAACAGGATGACGTGGTGCACATGCCACTAATCTCTCAAGACGTGTCTACTATTTTGTACATGACCACGCGCATCTCAATCATATGATGCCACGCGTCTAAATACAGTTAGTACACGATCGATTAACTGAATGAAAGTTGGCACAACATATGGTTGGCACAACCCAATGTGGCGCAATCCAGTCTTGTGCACATCAGAATAACTGCTAAAAGAGTTATTTCTAGAACTCTATAAATAGAGTTTCCAATCATTGTGAAAGCATTACAGAGATCAAGAACTCTTGCAAAATTGCTACTACATTCTCCAGAGGCTCTAGTCTTCATGTTCACATAGTCCAAGGGATAAAGTGATCATCTTCTCATCAGATTTCTACAGTTGTACTTCCCCAGAATTCAAATTGTACACTTGTACTCTTTTCAAAAGTTTGTAATAGAACAACTTTTTGTTTTTGCAAACAAAATGGTAACTCTGCTGGGGATGACTTTCTCCTCCGATGAGAAGATGACAACTCAATGTGATGCTGCGTCGATCGACAAGACGCAGAAGACTCTGGTTGTTCAAGTTAACCAGACAGCCTATGAAGATATGATCAACAAGAAAAGCAACAAGCACACGGTGGCTATCACCAAGAATAAAACTGTATGGACTCCTGAGTCCTCTACGGTTGCTGTTGTCTTGGCGCAATCTGCTTCTGTTGCCAAGGCATAATCTGCCATCTGTGGCTCCGGCACAGTCTGTTTCTACTACCTGCGCATAGTCCACTCTCACTACTATCTGTGCACAACTTACTCCCCCTTCTGTCCGTACGCAGTCTACTACTCTCTTAGCTGCCAAGGCACAATCTGTTCAAGCTGTTGCTAAGGGGCAGTCTACCCATGTTGCTGCCAAGGCGCAACTAGTAGCCTATATTACTAGGGTACAACCAGTAGCCCATAGCACTGTGGCACAACCCAAGCAATCAGTTGTTCAGGCACAGTCTGCTGCTCTGGCACAACCCAAGGGAAGTAGTCTTTTGGCTATTCCCTCTTCCAATTCTCCAGTTCTGAACTTGGAGAAACAATGTTCTAGTGCCAAAACTAGACAGAACAAAGGGAAGGGTCCTTTAATGTTTCCTCAACTGGCAGAACCTGTGCCTAAAGTGGTCTCATAACAAAACAGAGGGAAACGCTTCTTAGCTAACCCTCTACAAAATAAAGGAAAGCACCCTTTGGTCTTTTCTAAAACTTTCCTGTCTATGACTCAGAGGAAGATATGACAGATTCTACTCCTTTAAATAGAGGTCTTCAGATCTCTGCTATGGGAAGGAATACTGATCAAAGAGGTGTCTTGCCAACCCCTATGGCGACTAGTCAAGATCTTCCAACCTTACAAATTTTAAGATCCAAGCAAGAAAAGTTGATGGTATCTTAAACAGAGACACGCGGAGCAGAATTCTCTGATTTACGTGCTTATTTCAATAGGCATCCATCAATATCAAATCCGGTGAAACGCAAAAATTCTATGCCAAAGGTCACTCTGTACCAAAAACCAAAGTTTGAAAAGAAGGACCCAATCACTTATGCTAATGAGTTAAGTACCTCTTTGTACACTCAGGGAACTAAACATCTGATGAATAGGAGGCATGTTCCTAACATCGTTAAGAAATATGTTCCTCCGACTTCTTCTCGTCCTGTAGTTGTAACTGATCTCCGAGAACGTCTTACACAAAGACAGAAGATTATAGGGATATCTCCTTCACCTACAAATCACTCTTCAGATCGCCACTGCCTTCATAAAGTGGTCATCAAGTGTTGTTTCCAATCAGCTAGACGATCTGTCTTCGATCGTTTGAACTATGTTTCAACTCCTGAACCTGTAACAGAAGATGAAGAGGAGCCATTATATGCTTCTGTCAACATGACTTCGCAAGGCACTGGGGTAGAAAACGTCCAAGACGTAATGCATCCCATAATCACAGTCAAAAGTACTTAGATCGGATTCATACATCCAGTGAAGGGGTCTTTCAATACACCCAGTCAAGAAATTGAAATTTGAACCAAGGAGTCTTTAATCAAGAAGATCTCCCCATCACTCATCTAGGAAAGGACTCTTTATCTGAGTTTGATGCAGATAGTGAAAGTTCTGAACAAACTATCTCGTCAATAACAGCTAGAGAAGTGACGACATATGCCATTATAGAAGATCAAGACACTTCTAGTCCGGCTAGTCAAGAACAACGAATTGTTGTACTAGAAGACAAGCTAAAGACCATGGCTGAGATGGTGGCAAGTATACACACTATAATCGTAGCTCAACATACAGTACCACCGGTTATAAACCCTGCTACAAATCCAGAGCTTATAGCTTCTTCTGTACCTGTCAATATCATTCTGGGGGTACCACCTCCTCAGGTTGCTTCTGTACCAATTCAAGCTGATCCCAGTCAGTCTGTTCCTCTTCCCAATACACGCTGTTCCTCCTTCCAATAATTTAACCAGCCTACCAATTCCCAAACATCAGGAGATGCTAATGAGGCTGTGAAACTCTTACGCACTCAGTTTGAGGCCTTCAAGCAGAATGATGGCCTACAAAGACTTGGCATAAAGCAACCGTACCCTACAGAATGGAAGGAGGTTCCATTCCCCCCTAAATACAAGCTTCCAACCATTATGTTATTTGATGGCAACACCTCTCCAAGTCAGTACATCAATTACTTTGAAGTGATGACTGACCAATTACAGCCAAATGATGCTCTCCTTACCAGAGTGTTCGTCGGTTGTTTAGCCAGCGCAGCATACGATTGGTATCGTAGTTTGCCAGATGACTGCATAACTTCTTTTGCTGGTTTCAAACAAATATTCTTGGAACAGTTTTATGAGGGAGTCAACGACATGATAATGTCTGCCCTCATTAACATCAAACAAAGACACAATGAATCCACAGAGAGTTTTATTGAAAGATTCTGCCGGGAGGCACTTAAAATGCCTTTAGAAACTCCATCTGCTGTAAAAATAGACACCTGTAAATCAAACTTGTTACCTATTATCAGTATGTAGAAGGGATCTACATAATTCCAGGATTGGCCTTCTTTTATTGTGAATGCCAAGGCAGCAGAAGTCAGTACCGAAAAGTTCAAACAGTTAGGAGTTCAAATGACTCATCCTAACCAAGATGAACATTCTACACCCGGGGGTAATAATCGCCAGAATAACCGCAAGGGTAAAGAAATATTGGCTATCAATCTCAAGGCCAAGGAGTCATTGGCTGTTAATGTTTCCCAGACAGCACCTACTCCATCAGCACTACCACAGAAAACACCTCGTCCAAAAAAAGAGTATTCTTTCGATAAAGATGATACTTTGAGCATCTTCGATTGCTTGATCAAAAGCAATAAGCTTTAATTGCCAGAGGCAAAATGGCCAGAAGAAGTAGGTAAAACTGATCACCCTAAATACTGTATTTATCACAGATTTATAGGGCATCCAACCAGAGCATGCTACGTACTCAAAGGCAAAATCTAGGAGATGGTCAACTATGGAGCAATTACTCTTCAGCAGGATGAGATGACTGTGACAATTAATGTTGTCTCTGTACAGTTTGGTGACTTTCCACCACAACTTGTACAAGATGGTGTTGTCCCCATTCCAAGGACTACTATCGAGATCGTGAATCTTCTACCTCCTCAAAATGAAGGTCTTGCTCCACTATCAACTAACAGAGGAGAGATTATATGGATTCACCCAGATCTGGTAGCAAATTTTGAAATGCCTTCCTCTTCTAAGCAATAGAAGCACTACAAAACTAAATCCAAGAACTGCAACATGGTATCTATTGAACCAGTAGCAGAAGAAGAAATTCTAATTGGCACTAGATCTGGGAAACCCTACCTTTGAGAATACGCCAAAACTCAAAAGAATTCTGCCTCATCTCCTGATGTTCCTCCTATATCATCTTCTCCTACTGAGAATATACCATCTACATCTCTGCCGGTGGTTGAACCAACTCCTCCTAAACCGATATCAGCAGACAAGGGAAAACAACATGTTCGTTTTGACAAAGCACTAAAGAAGTCCTTATCTTGTGGACTCGAAAAGCCATATAATTTTGATATATTGGCTCAATTAGCCAATACTCCAGCAAGATTGTCAATCTTTAAACTTTTACGTCTCTCAGAAAAAACTCGAGAGACGTTAAGTGAAGCTTTGATGTAGGCTGATGCTTGTCTTACTCTTCTCAAAAAGTCTGAAAAGGAGCTAGTCAGCTGTGCACATTGTCATAGTATATTTGAACTAATGCCCAATATTACTTTTACACAAGATGACATGTTGTTAGAAGACAATCGTCATGATCGTCCTTTCTATTTTATGGGGTATGTGGACACCAAAAAAGTCGATCATATTTTGATTGATCCGGGGTCTGCTCTTAGTATCATGCCGAAGTCTTTGTTAGATGCTTTGAAGATCCTAGTGCATAACTTGTCTACAACCATCACTATCATCTTGGGGTTCAATCAAGGAAGAAGTGAACCTTTGGGGAAGATACGCCTGAAACTTCAAATTGGCAATCTTCGTACAAAGGCGACTTTCTATGTAATTGATAATCATGGGTCATACAATGCTTTATTAGGAAGACCATTCCTCTATGAACACAATATTGTACCTTCTACTCTCCACCAATATTTCAAATATGTGGATGGCAATGGAGAAGTCCAAAAAGAAGTTGTAGATCTGAATCATTTCAAAGGAGTTGAAGCATACTTGTCATGACCCGCACCCATTTTTTTGAACGGATACGAGACGTGTCCAAGCCAGCCTATGCCGCAGTGTCGACGGTAGAACGCTGTCACGACCATGAGATCAAAATCACAAAATAATGCTCATTCACAAAAATTAATTTAACTCACAATGATCACAAGATTTACATTTGCAAAATATAAACTTGTACAATTATAGAATGACTACAACTCAACTATCTAGCTAGTCTCTAGACTTCTGGCTGCAAGTATTCCCGTAACTCCCCAATCTAAGTGAATCCACGGCTAACCTGAAAATGTTAGTTTCCAGTCAGGAATGGAACGAGCACAATTCACTGAATGCAATTTCAAATAAAAAAATGACTATAAAACAAAGGTTAGACATCAATCATGAGTTTTGAAAATAAATAGTAAATACGGAAAACCAATAGCAATAAATAGACACAAAATACTTTCCCCAACTGTTAGAAGTACCTTTGATATGTGATCAGTCTGGGCCACTACACCGCATGGTCTACGATGTCTACTTGCAGAAAAGTAAGCACTGTCTACGATGTCTACTTGCAGAAAATAAGCACTGTCTACAATGTCTACTGCAGAAAATAAGCACTGTCTACGATGTCTACTTGCAGAAAATAAGCACTGTCTACAATGTCTACTGCAGAAAATAAGCACTGTCTACGATGTCTACTTGCAGAAAATAAGCACTGTCTACAATGTCTACTTGCAGAAAATAAGCACTGTCTATAATATCTACTGCAGAAAATAGGCACTGTCTACGATGTCTACTTGCAGAAAATAAGCACTGTCTACAATGTCTACTTGCAGAAAATAAGCACTGTCTACAATATCTACTGCAGAAAATAAGCACTGTCTATGATGTCTACTTGCAGAAAATAAGTACTATCTACAATGTCTACTTGCAGAAAATAAGCACTGTCTACAATGTCTACTGCAGAAAATAAGCACTGTCTATGGTCGGATCACACATCCTTGGTACTGCTCATTCCCAACTCAACAATTTATAATAGAAAATAATCTCATAACTAATGGCCAATCAATAAAATATAGTAAAATCAATATCGAAATGCAGACAATAAACTGTACTCGCCTGTGGTCCTTTGCTGGTGAAACCGACAAATCTGAACTACTCAATGAGCCACAATAGTCAAAACCCGTACAACAGTCCCCAGAAGTTGAAATAAACATTACCAATGTTTTTAGAATAGTCAAATTAGCTAGGATTGCCTGTCCTTAAGTCCAATTCTGGACACAGGGGCAAAACGGTAATTTCGAGTCAAAACGATGTCCGTCGTTGGACCCGCTTTGCACCGAAAAGCGTGCCAGAGTCAACGGTCTCTAAAGTCGTCAAACTATATGTCTACGGATCCAGTTTTCTGATACGAACCCAACCGTATGTCCAAAGTTGGATTTCGGCGGGCCGTGCACAAAATCGCCCGTTGAGTGGGACCGTGGGGCCCGTAAAACGACGTACGATTCAACTGTCTCAGAATTTGACCAAATATGGCATATAGGACCAAAAAATGATACGGTCCTGATGGCATAAGTTTTGTCTCGATCTGACGAGCATGCACAAAGTAATTGAGAAATTTGCACAGAGGTCGATACGGTAAATTTTGACGGATACACATCAATTTCGTCGTGCACACGCGACCAATTTGAATTCCGTCAAAGCCCACACGACCACGAAGTCGATACGCAGCTTTTGGTTCGCAACCATGTCGCCTGGAATGGCGGGACGGACGTGGTATCGGAGGGTTTTGTCAATATTTTAAAACAGGTTTTCGGCAAACTTCGGGATTTGATTTCTCGATGCAGAGTCGACGAAATCCGATTCTACAAAAAGGGAATCGAAGCCCTATAGTTGTCTAGGATTGTCTTTAAATAGTTTATTAATGTTGTGCACGAGTTGATCGAAATCGATCCTCGAACAGGACATCCATACTGTTTTCTAGACTGTTTTGAAACGGGTTTCTTGCTGATTTTTGGGTTGATCTCCTGGACCATCTAATTCAATTTGTTCTAAACGAAACGAAAGGACTAAGAGTTGGATAGGTTGGTGACGTACCGGTGAAGACGGTTTGAAAAATGATGCCTCGAAGACGGAGAAATCTTCCCGTGAAGTCGGATGTTGCACTGCGGTTGCTTTCCTCCTTTCCCCACGCTCGTACGCGCGCGCGGTTCTCTGGCCTCATGGCCAGCCGGCCTGCCGGCGGCGGCGGCACTGTGTGTGTGCACGGCCACGTCGTCGTGGGTTGTGGGAACTCGACGTTAGGGTTTTTCGAGAATATCCCGATGGTATATATATAGAAGCAGTTGTTTGTCGAACAGAGTCGAAGGAGTAATCCTGAGGACTCAGCGGGCTGGTTGGGGAAGGCTCGGCCTGGGCTGTGGGCTGGCCAAGCGGGAAGGTGAAGTCCCTGTGCTTGGCTTGGGTTTTTATTTTTGTTTCTTATTATTATCATTAATCCATACAAATATATATATATATATATATATATATATATATATATATATATATATATATATATATATATATATATATATATCAATACTTTATATATACATATATGTGTATATATATTTATATATAATGATATATTATATATGCATACATTATGAACTATCATGCAAGCAATTTAAATATTATAAATATTATCCATAATTGCAATATTAAATCATCAATATATATATATATATATATATATACTAATATATATATATATATATATATACAAAATGCAGTTAGATCGATATTTGTATATATATATATATATATATATATATATATATATATATATATATATATATATATATATATATATATATATATATATATATATATATATATATATATATATATATAGCCTAATTTTTGTATATCATGAATTACCTATATATATTAAAAAAATATATATATATATATACACACACACACCCATACACATATTTATTTATCTATACCTACACACACATATTTCTATATATACATACATGTATAAATATATAAGCCATAGTTAGAGATTAATATAGACAAACGATTTACTTACATTCAAAATGACAATAATAACATTAATAATAATAATAATAGTCCCAATAATAATTAAAATACTCCATTAGTCGTTTCTGATGGATATAACCCGCACTCTACTCATCTGACTCCAGAAGGTCATACAAATATTGTAAACGCTATTAAAATAGTAATAATACTTATAATCTACCTATAACAAATATTTAGAGAACAATTGCTATTTCCCAAATATATATATATACAAATTAATTGTATTTATCTAATATGTCTACAAGGTCGTATTTGGTCCCACTATATGCCTACCTGGGCTTGGATTTGACTTGGGCTTATTCTGGGCTGGTTCGGTACAACCGGATTCCCGAAAATCCAATGATATAATTAAATAATAAATAAAACTTCGGTACGGGTTATGTCGCAACTTGGCTTGGTTTTCCTAGTTAGGATACTCCTATGTCTTGACATTCCTCTACCATGGCTAAACACTAGTCAAAGCACGTCACTGTACTATCCGTGCCATGATTCCTAGACGTCTGGTACTTCAAAGCTCGACCATGGCTAAAATCATCTACCGTAATAATTAACTAAATTAGTTCTAAAAAAATCTAAAAATGACCATAATAATCAAATAATAAATAATAAATAATTATTTCAAAATTTGGGAAGGGGAGCTACAAATCTACCCACCTTAAATTAATTTCGTCCTCGAAATTCTAATTTATAACTATTCCAAAAATATCAAAGTCTACTATTTATTTTCATTATCCCCCAATTTCATTTCTTAAAATTATTTTATAAACTCGAATACTTGAGGACTTCTACCCACCTTTGGTCACACTACTCCCCCAAATCTCATGTCACTAAAACTTTATAATCATCCAACTACTTGCTAAAATAGATATCTACGGTATAGGGCATCTGTAATCCTCTCATATCTATCAAGCAACTCCAAAATTTAACGAACAACAACTTACACAAGTAGCTAAGAAATATTAGTAAACTCTAATAGGCCTGATCCCTCGTCGCTCTGAAATAAAAAGGCAAGAAAATAAGGAAGAATAACAGAGGGTAATTAGGATGTTTCAAGAGTAGTAGAGGTTATCTAATGATGCAGCTAGAAAGAAGGTCTATGAACCATTGACTTATTTGCTAAAGTGGCTATTTTAGTCTAGTCACTTGCTAAATCGAAGAACCCTTCGTTTTCTAGAGGGTCTTGCAATCCGTGCAATACAGAAGTCCCGTTCTCGAGATTTAATCTAAACAAGGTTCCATAATAAAACAGAATTTGAGAAATCAAGGTTGTGATCTTTTTCGTGGCTATTTAAACACACAAGCAAAGGATATGAATGCAATGCAAGATCGCCTCGCGACGTCCAAATAGATAGAATAATGGTTACGAAGGACATCACATTCTAAGAGAGTTAGTAGGTATAGGGACCTATTTCAATGGGTTCGGTTTTATAGTCCAAATATGGGGGTTTGCCTAGATGGGTTGTACTGGGTCTTAATGGATTCCCTGTCTAGGCATTACTAGTTGGTTGGATAAACCTTGGATCTCAATCCATTTGGACTGAACAAGATCCCAAGATAAACTATTTCTACTAGATTAGGGTGGCCTGGAATAGGTTTCTGCCCAAGGAGTTGAGCTAGCTGCTCGTCAGGTTGGTTAGCTAGGTCCTTCAAGCCCAAGATTCGCCTTTAGTGACTTTTGTATTTAAATAGCACGAGAAGACACATTTACGTGGCACACTAGTGACATGTGCGTAGTGGGCTTTGAGTCGATCACAACCACATATTGGGTCGAAGGAATTGGATCAAGGTTGAGGCTCTAGTGGATGTCGGAAGGTATACCGGTATTATGGTAAGGGTTATAGCTAGTCCTTTTTACCTGAAAGTCGTACCATAAAATTAGAGTACAAGGGGACGGGTTTGAGTGGGACATGATATACCTAGATGAAGGTGGACCCGTCTAGATCTTACATATGAGATTTGTTGGAAGGTAACAACTAGTCTTGTGCTCCGAATATTAATGACACGACCGGTGACACAAAATGATCTAATGGAAAGTGGGAGTCCATGAGACACTAATTATCATCCTGATGAAAAATTATTCTAATCAATCGATAATCCTTGTATATCCAAAAACCTTAGGAGGCTTACAGTCTACCCACCTTAGAAATAGGACATGGTTTTAGGAATAATGGGATTAGAAGGATTTCAAAGTCCGGATATTGTACCCCGACTCTTGTTAATAAAGAATAAGACACGACGTAACGGAATACAGTAGATATGAGTCAACTCAAGAATCGTTCCTCGTTAAATAGAAAACGAGTGTGTACGATGACACATGGTCGATATAATAGAATGACCTACTCGTCCACAGTACACAAGAGTTTCCGATGGGGTAACCAACTCCAAGGCACGACATAAGAAAAGATTTCTAACAATTGAGTTAAGAGATTCTATTTGTGTCAAACCCGCCAAACTATGGTCACAAGGGTTGTAGTGGTCAGGTATTGTTGTTGACAACTGGTAGGTCATAGTGTGACAGGGTATTTAAGCTATGGTATTGGCTAAGCTAGTGACTGTGGTGTTCCAACACTAGTTAGGTCTTAATAATAAAATTTGTACAACTAGGACAATACTTGTTGGAAACCAATCTCGAAATGAGAGTCTACCATAGTCACGGTAAATGATTAGAGACTCACGACGTTTGGTTCCTTGAGAATAGATAGTCTTATGGGTTGGCAATTTGACTAAGGATAAAACCCTACTCATTCTCAAATTCAGAAGACTAGAAGGTCCCGATAACAGTTTGGGGTCAAGAGGAGGATGAGTAACTCAATCACAGGGCTGGTCGAAGATAACTACACCTGTGTATACAACTACCATAGCCATGGGGATACTCGGTATCTCTCTACCAATTATGAGCTTCCGTCTTTCCAAATCAGTGGAAGACAAAAACAATAGAGTTCAAGGGAGATGTTGAATATAATTTCGTGATTCAAAGGCGAATGTATAATTCAAGAGGAATTGTCAAAGCAATCGTGGATGAGATCCTGGATACCTCTATATCTCAATCCACGTAGGGTAATTAAATGAAAAAGCGAACCCAATGCATCATGGTTGATCAGACCATAATACACTGATTCTGATTAGACAATATGTTAGCGGGCGTCCCCAATAAACATATGTCTTGAATCAAGCTCGATAAAAGAGTAAGCTTGTAAAACTAGGCTGTGATAGCACCGTTGGTCAAGATAGTCAAAATATAAGTAGGCAAGATTTTGGAAATGAGGCACAAGCAGTTCGAGTTTTGAGAAGGTTAAATCCTTACCTGGTGTTATTGTTTACACGGTTATCCTACTATCTTCTTATCCATAATGCCTTGGCGACTAATGGGTTATGAACCTTTAAACTCTATATTCTAGGTAAATCTATCGGCGTCAAACAATATCCTCGTCAATAGGTCACAAGGACCACGGAATGCTAGATCGGGAGACACGCTACCCAATCTCACAGAACTTCCACTACTATTGGCTTCGGATTTTATAGAACATACAGGGTACCGTCCTATCCTCTACAGTATCCCTAATTTATAATCACGTCTGAAGTCATTTCACCGAGGACTACGCCTCGCCCGTAAAATCGAGCTGTGGTAAACCCTTGGTTTCGTAACCCAAATATGATACAAGTCGAACATTACTTAACTCTATCCAATATTGGCTCAAGGATAACTATGATCAAGAGTGGACCACTAGTCATATTTCTAGCAAAATTCTATAACCGATATTTTCCTAATCTAATTTCAACTCTAGGGGTCGTGTCTCGCCAGTGCGCTGCTGGCTGCAGTGAATCTATAGTCTCCAAAATTTAAATAAATGGCGACAGTGCGCTGCTGTCCTGCCAGTATGAGTTAACTAACATCCTCATAAGTATATCTGTAAATAAATCCCTGAGCTTTTGGAGATTCAAACAAGTTGACTATGCAATAAGGCATAAATATTTTTCCTATCAACCCTTAAAATAAAAGATTGAGCGGGGAGGAAATAACTGAAGACAAAAGATAAACAAACATTCTAATGTCTATTCCATGTGTATCCGAACATTGAGGAAAACTTTGAACCGAAACTAACTCGAGGTTCGCATGGGGATAACAATAATCAGAATTTATACAAAATATTAATTCCTAGGGCAAATAGAAACTAAATAGGCAGTTCGACTAAGATATGGGGATGATATCTAAGAGGCAAAGAGAAGGATTTGCCCCATTTCATCAAGGTTAGATCATAAATTATATGAAGCCCTGTCTCACCAAGTGAATAATCTATCCACTTTGGATCGTGTCGTCATATCGAGAGATAATAGTGTACCTATGGGGATCTGACAAACCATCAACATTAATAACTCCTCATCTAAATTGTATGGCCTAGACTACCCATCGGTAATTTGTATAAGGGACTCCTAGTCCTAGTCATTCAATTAAATTAATCCTTGTTCGTGAATGAGCATATTCTAATCGCAGGCTCGCAATAGTACAACTAACTTAAGTACTATCACGAGTTTGCATGATTTGCGAAGACCGACCTGCATGGGCCACCACAAAAACTTGTCACGACCCGCACCCATTTTTTTTAAACGGATACGAGACATGTCCAAGCCAGCCTACGCAGCAGTGTCGGCGGTAGAACGCTGTCACGGCCATGAGATCAAAATCACAAAATAATGCTCATTCACAAAAATTAATTTAACTCACAATGATCACAAGATTTATATTTGCAAAATATAAACTTGTACAATTATAGAATGACTACAACTCAACTATCTAGCTAGTCTCTAGGCTTCTGGTTGCAAGTATTCCCGTCACTCCCCAATCTAAGTGAATCCACGGCTAACCTGAAAATGTTGGTTTCCAGTCAGGAATGGAATGAGCACAATTCACTGAATGCAATTTCAAATAAAGAAAATAACTATAAAACAAAGGTTAGACATCAATCATGAGTTTTGAAAATAAACAGTAAATACGGAAAACCAAAAGCAATAAATAGACACAAAATACTTTTCCCAACTGTTAGAAGTACCTTTGATATGTGATCAGTCTGGGCCACTACACCGCACGGTCTACGATGTCTACTTGCAGAAAAGTAAGCACTGTCTACGATGTCTACTTGCAGAAAATAAGCACTGTCTACAATGTCTACTGCAGAAAATAAGCACTGTCTACGATGTCTACTTACAGAAAATAAGCACTGTCTACAATGTCTACTGCAGAAAATAAGCACTGTCTACGATGTCTACTTGCAGAAAATAAGCACTGTCTACAATGTCTACTTGTAGAAAATAAGCACTGTCTACAATATCTACTGCAGAAAATAAGCACTGTCTACGATGTCTACTTGCAAAAAATAAGCACTGTCTACAATGTCTACTTGCAGAAAATAAGCACTGTCTACAATGTCTACTGCAGAAAATAAGCACTGTCTACGATGTCTACTTGCAGAAAATAAGCACTGTCTACAATGTCTACTTGCAGAAAATAAGCACTGTCTACAATGTCTACTGCAGAAAATAAGCACTGTCTATGGTCGGATCACACATCCTTGGTACTTCTCATTCCCGACTCAACAATTTATAATAGAAAATAATCTAATAACCAATGGACAATCAATGAAATATAGTGAAAATCAATATCGAAATACAGACAATAAACTGTACTCGCCTGTGGTCCTTTGCTGGTGAAACCGACAAATCTGAACTACTCAATGAGCCACAATAGTCAAAACCCATACAATAGTCCCCGAAAGCTGAAATAAACTTTACCAATGTTTTTAGAATAGTCGAATTAGCTAGGATTGCCTGTCCTTAAGTCCAATTCTAGACATAGGGGCAAAACGGTAATTTCGGGTCAAAACGATGTCCGTCGTTGGACCCGCTTTGCACCAAAAAGCGTGCCAGAGTCAACGGTCTCTAAAGTCGTCAAACTACATGTCTACGGATCCAATTTTTCGATACGAACCCAACCGTATATCCAAAGTTAGATTTCGGCGGGCCGTGCACAAAATCGCCCATTGAGTGGGACCGTGGGGCCCGCAAAACGACGTACGATTCAACTATCTCAGAATTAGACCAAACTTGGCATACAGGACCAAAAAAAGATACGGTCCTGATGGCGCAAGTTTTGTCTCGATCTGACGAGCGTGCACAAAGTAATTGAGAAATTTGCACAGAGGCCGATACGGTGAATTTTGACGGATACGCATCAATTTCATCGCGCACACGCGACCAATTTGAATTCCGTCAAAGCCCACACGACCACGAAGCCGATACGCAGTTTTCGATGCTTTCGGTTCGTGACCACGTCGCCCGGAATGGCGGGACGGACGTGGTATCGGAGGGTTTTTTTAATATTTTAAAACAGGTTTTCGGCAAACTTCGGGATTTGATTTCTCGATGCAGAGTCGACAAAATCCGATTCTACAAAAAGGGAATCGAAGCCCTATAGGTTGTCTAGGATTGTCTTTAAATAGTTTATTAATGTTGTGCACGAGTTGAACAGAATCGATCCTCGAACAGGACATCCATACTGTTTTCTAGACTGTTTCGAAACAGGTTTTTTGCTGATTTTTGGGTTGATCTCCTGGACCATCTAATTCGATTTGTTCTAAACGAAACAAAAGGACTAAGAGTTGGATAGGTTAGTGACGTACCGGTGAAGACGGTTTGAAAAACGATGCCTCGGAGACGGAGAAATCTTTTCGTGAAGTCGGATGTTGCACTGCGGTTGCTGTCCTCTTTTCCCCACGCTCGTACGCGCGCACGGTTCTCTGGCCTCGTGGCCGGCCGGCCTGCCGGCGGCGGTGGCGCTGTGGGCGTGCGCGGCCACGCCGTCGTGGGTTGGCGAAACTCGGCGTTAGGGTTTTTCGAGAATATCCCGATGGTATATATATAGAAGCAGTTGTTTATCGAACATAGTCGAAGGAGTAATCCTGAGGACTCAGCGGGCTGGTTGGGGAAGGCTCGGCCTGGATTGTGGGCTAGCCGAGCGGGAAGGTGAAGTCCCTGTGCTGGGCTTGGGTTTTTATTTTTGTTTCTTATTATTATCATTAATCCATACAAATATATATATATATATATATATATATATATATATATATATATATATATATATATATATATATATCAATACTTTATATATACATATATATGTATATATATTTATATATAATGATATATTATATATGCATACATTATGAACTATCATGCAAGCAATTTAAATATTATAAATATTATCCATAATTGCAATATTAAATTATCAATATATATATATATATATATATATATATATATATATATACTCATATATATATATATATATATATATATATATATATATATATATATATATATATATATATATATATATATATACAAAATGCAGTTAGATCGATATTTGTATATATATATATATAGAGAGAGAGCCTAATTTTTGTATATCATGAATTACCTATATATATATATATATATATATATATATTTTTTTTACCTATATATATATATATATATATATATATATATATATATATATATATATATATATATATATATACCCATACACATATTTATTTATCTATACCTACACACACATATTTCTATATATACATACACGTATAAATATATAAGCCATAGTTAGAGATTAATATAGACAAATGATTTACTTACATTCACAAATGACAATAATAACATTAATAATAATAATAATAATAATAGTCCCAATAATAATTAAAATACTCCATTAGTCGTTTCTGATGGATATAACCTGCACTCTACTCATCTGACTCCAGAAGGTCATACAAATATTGTAAACGCTATTAAAATAGTAATAATACTTATAATCTACCTATTACAAATATTTAGAGAACAATTGCTATTTCCCAAATATATATATACAAAATAATTGTATTTATCAAATATGTCTACAAGGTCGTATTTGGTCCCACTATATGCCTACCTGGGCTTGGATTTGACTTGGGCTTATTCTGGGCTGGTTCGGTACAACCGAATTCCCAAAAATCCAATGATATAATTAAATAATAAATAAAACTTCGGTACGGGTTAAGTCGCAACTTGGCTTGGTTTTCCTAGTTAGGACACTCCTGTCTCGGCATTCCTCTACCATGGCTAAACACTAGTCAAAGCACGTCACTGTACTATCCGTACCATGATTTCTAGACGTCTGGTACTTCAAAACTCGACCATGGCTAAAATCATCTTCCGTAATAATTAACTAAATTAGTTCTAAAAAAATCTAAAAATCACCATAATAATCAAATAATAAATAATAAATAATTATTTCAAAATTTGGGAAGGGGAGCTACAATACTGCAACGATTCTCGCATGTATAAGGAAGAATTCATGAAGGTGGTACTGGTAATGTACACAGATGAAGAACAAAAGGGTATACCAAATGATACTCTGGTGATCCCTGTCAAAGGGCGTACTTCTTGTCCTTAGTCGTCCAAACCACTGACTATCTATCTTCCTTCCCATGAGAAGCAGCTTCCTGGTGATAGTCAGGAACGAAGGGAGCTCACCTCTTCTGAACCGCTTGTAATCGACCTTCGTCGTAAGAAGCCCCCTCCTCCTTCTCGTTCTTCTTCTCTCTCTCTTGTCATCAATCTGACTAAGCATGCTAAGGCTAAAGTTTCTGTTGTAAATGATGGTGTAAAAATTAATAAACCATCTCCTTTGCATTATACTGATGACTCTTACTATACTCAATGTTATTTGGATATGCTAGATAGCTTTAAACCACTTACAATAGAAGTCGTATCATCTCTACAAAATATGGTATCATTGGATTCAATACAAGAGTCGTACTTCTTAGTACCGTCTCGAAATAAAGATGAAAGGCCTATATTCTTCAATAAAAGAGAGGAACAAAAAATCATGCTCTATAATGATAATATAGATGATACAGGAAGGCTACAATTACGTCACTATAGTCCACAATCCAAAGCAATCATCTGTAAAATGGGCGCGGCGGTCGCAGGCCGACGGGAGGTGCGCGGAAGGGCGGAGGATGTGGATCACCGGCGTCCAAGGGTGCGACGCGCGAGGCTTCCCTCAGGTGGGCGAATGGGGGCGCCGGGGACGCGCTGCCTGGAGGCCGCGGTGGACGACGTCGGCTAGGGCTCACCGACGGCGAAAGGTTAGGGTCTTCCCCTCTTCTTCTTCTTCGGGGATGATGGTATGATTTTGGTAGCTGGGATAGTCGGGCGGTGGTAGTTTTAGAGGTTTGCCGGCCTTGGGGCCGAGGATGGGGGTTACGCCGGTGATCGGCAGGCGGCTGGTTGTTGGGAGGCTGACCACGGCGATGGTGGCGGAGGTTGTTCTGGTGGCCGAGTGGAGTAGGCTGTGGCGGTGGTTTGTGATGGTGGCCGTCGGGTGACGGGGACGGTGGTAGAATCAGCCTGGAAGGCTTAGCGAGGACGGGAGTGGTGGTGATGGTGAAGGTGATAGACGGGAGTTGGCCGGGATCAGGCGACGAGGTTCTGTTGGTGATGGCGATGATGGCGGAATTCAGGATGGTTGCTGCGGACATGGAGGACATAGGTGTAGGTTTGATTGTTCGGTGATATTGGGTGTGTCGTGTCGGGGGTGTGTCCCGACACGGGATGGATGATTGTATATAACTGGAATAAGATTTGGTCGTCACAGACACGATACACTATGAGATTGTGGTGTGGAAATCGGATTGTGGAAAAATTATGGAATTTATGGAGGAGTACCTGCCTATTTATAGGACGTGAAAATTCCCATTAGGATAAAGATTGGGATTGTTTAAATCCCCATTAGATAAATTCAATATTAATTTAAATAGTTTAAACAATAATTGGAACGAATCCAAATCAAATATGGATATCTCCTATATTTTAAAGTGTATTTAAAACAAAACCTTTCCCAATTTAAATTATCCAAATTAATAAACTATTAAATTAAACAAGATTAAAAATATCTTTTTCACATCTATTAAAATATGCTATTAATTAATTTCAAAAATTACATATATATACTGCTAAATAATTTTAAAATATAAAACTTGCTTTTCTAATATACCATTTTATAATAATCATATTTATTATTATAACTATGTAAATAAAAGACTTTATAAATAAAATAACAAATTTAAAATTTTGGAATAATAACTAAAATACTTATTATATATATTTTGAAACTATAAAAAAAATACGAAAATGTTTTTTCCTAAAAATATGTACGCTCGCACATATTCGCACTCGTCGAGCAATTACGAAAAATAAAATTTTGTGCGCGACGTAAAATACGACTACGCGACGTACAATACAAAAATTTAAATCAGTACCAAAATTTAAAAAAAATTAGTAGAAATTTAGGGGTTTTACACTGGCTTTTGGCTAAGAGGAGTGTAGGTGTGATATGAAAACTTTTGATCGAATGAAAACACTTATTGAATAGAGAAGAGAAGATAAAAATGATTGAGTAATTTGGAATGAGAAATTCTCTTCTATTTATAGGTGTCTTCTGGGACCGAACTCGGGCAGAGTTCTGGCAGAGTTCTGATGCTAGATTTCGCATATGAACGTTGCATGCAGATTTGGAGGCAACAAATATTTAAATTTTAACTGACAGAACTCGGGCAGAGTTCGGACCGAACTCGGGACGAACTCGGTTTGAGTTCTGTCTAGGTAAAAATGTTAAACATTTGTAAAAGATTGTTGCAGAATGGAATAGAACTTTTTCGTAGATAGAATATGGATAGGTAGGCTGTATAGAAAAGTGGACTAAGATTAACCTAAGCCAGTATTACCCAGTCGATCTTATAATTTATATCCTAGACTCAATAAAGATAAAATACATAATAAATTATAAAATAACTCGGACTAGATTCCAATAAAAGTAAGCTTCAGACTGATGATTTACGTGCTTGATGATGCAGTAGTACGCTTGTTGATATTGATTTCACAAGACCTAAAATGATTAGCAGCAGTTCGTATATTTTGTGTATTGACTTAAGTTTATGTTGATTATTAAAATTAGGTGTGACCATAGAATGGGCCAACACCTGTAACCTTATACATCAAAGGCATGACACCGCAAGAGATGGAACCTCGACTTTGTGCTATGTTATAGCAGCGTAGCACCCCTAAGAAGCGCAAGACTTTATGCTGAAAATCTTAACATAAAGAACTCACATAAGTGTATGGAAAGAGATGTTGGCCATCTCTTGAGGGTAAACTTGTAGACACCAAAGATACATACACCGAGACCAGGTCAGCACGGGGCCTTTAATGTGTGACCGGAGATACAGTTGATGTCACTATGTGAGTGAGAAGAATAGAAGACATGGTACAGAATTCAAGGCTTAGTCCATTCTTGTATCGTACTGTAATTTGACCCATATGAAAATATTCAAGTGGAAGCAACATCTCTTCTAATGCATGATAACAATTATTGTGTGGAACAACCATACATATATTGAGATATATTTGGAGGATTGTTGGTGTTTTTACTTTATTTTTGGAACTTTTAGTCCTATATTAGAAAACCAACAAAGTGTATATCTCAATATAAAGCTATGCTTATGTTGGAGTATGCACATAGGGTGAGGTGGCCCATGTGGATTGATTTTTCTAGAGGGTTAAGTTTAAATCACAAAGAACAAATATTTGTTTTGTCATTACCATTGGGTTCCATAGGAGCTAAGTCCTGTAGAAGCTTAGCGACTCGGACTCGAACTCGGGTGTAAGGCAAAAGTAGAACTTTTATGTTAGCACGTCAGCATTGTCGCATGGTGCTCGTGTGCTTCTTTTATGAGCAAGTTGCATGCTCGTAGAGTAAGCGCAGGCTATGCAAGGTGTACGCATTTTGTGCTTTACGGTCAGGCACATATACGGCCATGCACATTTGCGATCAGACGCATATGCAGCTATACACATTTGCGATCATACACATATGCGACCATGCGTATTAGCGGCCAGGCATATATGTGGTCAGGCACATTTATGGTCAGGCGCATTAGCGTTCAGATGCATTAGCATTCAGGAGCATACACAGTCATGCATATATACGGTAATGTGCATTTATTACCATACGTATATGCATACATGTGCTATGCATCCATGCGCAATACGGCGTTGTGCCATACTTCTAGGTGAATGCGTGGTTGCTTTTCATGTGCAGCGGCCTTGTCAATGTGCAGCATGTAGCAATTTTTTCTACTGTCAGCCTGCGACGCATGTAGCATATATGCATTAGGAGCATATGCACAGATCCAGCTGTCACCATGCGGTGCTATACATCTCTGATAGTGCTCCTCATGCTGCTGTGTCGACACATGGACCTAGATTTCAAGGGATTTGGTTGACATGTGCGTATGTGTGCATGTGTTACCATATGTGCGCATGGGTGCCAGCTTGTTCTATAAATAGAGCATCAGCTCCTGCATTTGAGAGAGTTAGAAGAGTGAAAAAGTGAGTGCCACTAAATCCTACTCCAACAAGTCCATACACCAACAGCAGCAGCTCCAAGTCTATGCATGCATGGAGATTTTTTTAGTTAATTTTGAGTTTCAAAGCTTCTCCAAAGGTGACAAAGAGTGTTCCAGAGATTCATACTTGAACTTGCTATTTGTTGGAAGCAAATCGCGTATAGGAAGAATCTTAGTTTGAGCATTAGGGACTTGTTCACCAACAAGGAGATCTTTTTTGTATTTCTTTTGTATTGCTTGTTCTAACTCATTGTAGCATCTGCAAACGTAAAGAGGATAACACTTTTCTACTTTGTTGTTGTGTTTTGCATTTTTCTGAAGTCAGTTTGTAATCTTTTATTAGTGCTTCATTTGAGTTGGCTAGCGTGCAGACTTAGTGTCTTGCAAGAAGAATCTACGCCTCTCTCATGGTACTGGCTTGAGTGCATGTGGTGGCACATGTCGGTCGAGTTTGTCGACTCGGTTATGATACTGTACTGAGCTGGCCTGCATATAGGATTAGGGTCTAGGATCTCATCCACCTGCTTGATCTCCTTCCTTGACTCTATTTTTTTATCTCTCGTTCGACTTCTTTGATTTGTATCTTGCTTGAACTCTTTCTACCGTAATCCTTACTTCGCGTGCTTGATAGTGGTTAGGAAGATGACTACACTAGTTATGCCCTATAGGTCAATTACATGGCTAGAAGGAGTATATTAGCAATTAGTATACATTAGAGGTTTTATTTGAAAGGCATTATATACATCGAGGATCAAACCACCATATTTTTTTGAAAATTATGATCTTAAAGGTTAGATAATTCTAAGTTGGGTAGTAGCGATAAATAATTTTTTATTTTGAGACGGTTATGTGGTACTCACAAGAGGATCGATAGAAACTATAGAAGAACGGGAAAACAAATTGATTTTTGATTTTTGATTTTTGATGGTTTTTGAAAAATATTTATTATTTATTGGGTTATAACTATACACCTTTTGATGGATATGAAATCAATTGAGAAAGATTTTAAATTTTTAAACTTTGTTGTATGATACACGATTGAAAAGATTATCTAAATCTTGAGTTTAAAGTTTGGATTGATAATATTATGATTTTGTGAAAAAATTATTAAGTGATATGATAAAAGTTTTCTCGAGATTTATTTGGGAGTTTCTAAATTTTGAAGTAAGAATTTCGTTTGATGACCTCAACCGACTAGAATTTAAAAGTTATGATTATGCTTGATGACTTAGAATGATTAGAAATTTTGGTAGATTGTTTTGAGAATTATATTGAGAAACTTTTATGGAAGCTCGAATTTAAGGATTTAGACTTATATTGAAAGGCAACTAAGAAGCAAGGTCACCCTAATAAGATAGAAGCATTCCACATTAGTTTTCATACCACCCATGACCATGATAGGTGTATGTACACAAGTGTAGTTAGTCATCGACCAAACCATTGTTGGCCCATTGGTCATGGTCAAACCTGATTTTAATAATTGATCAAACTTTGTCTCGATATTTGGGCTACTTAAAAATGTTTTGGACTCTTGGACACTGCCAGGGAATAGCTATCTGATCTATTCAAGATCGAAGCTGTGTTTGCCACTCGAGTCTGTATTTCCTTTATGCAATATAATTTTTACTTTTATTGAGTCTACGAATACAGTATACACCGAGTCGTACTAGCAAATAGGCTATCCTAAAAATGTTTTCAAAATATCCCATATTTTGAAAAATAGCCCCTATTTATAAAAAGCTCCTAACTGCTTAAAAGAATTTTAAAAAGACCAAAAATCAATTTGCAAAAACAATGACTACACCCTGACAGAACTCGACCAGAGTTCGGTTAGTTACCGTTTGTTTTTCGAACGTTTAAAAACATGGTCCCTACAGTTATGGATCCCAACGAGATTTTCTCATAGAGTTCTGTCCGAATTCTGCCAGAGTTCTGTCTCTGGAAAAACTATAAATAGAGAAGGATTTCGATCATTTTTACTCACTCATTCACTTTCATCTCTTCTCTCTCAAGCCTATTGTTCTATTCCAAAGAGTTCTAAGCTTTAATTTTTAAATCCCAAGCCAGTTACAATCCTCTAGTCAATTTGTCAGTACGGTACGGTCTAGAAGCTTCAGAGCTATAGTAATCAGAGGCTTGTTTGAAGAAAGGCTCTTCACAATTGAAGTTGGTTGAGTACTTCATATCAAAGCTCGCATTTATAGAAGTTGCAAGGACTTCGTATGAAAACTTGTGATATTTTCCAATAGTGGATTCAACTGGAAGCTAGAGTTCTTTCGACTGGACTAGTCCTCACAAGAGGGAAACCAGTATACATCACCGTCTTTGCGTTTGCTTTCTAATCTCTGCTTTTACAGTTATTTACTTGTGATATATATATTATTTGTGATCTTGCTGCTAACATTTTTAATTAGCTAAATTCTGCTGCCTACTCTATTCACCCCCTCTAGATTATTGTGCTTTACAATTCGTTCCTACAATTGGTATCAGAGCGGGTTACACAGGTAAAGCAAGGTAACATTAAAGTTATAATTTTACTATTCTTAACTGTTACATAGATCACAGCACAACACATGGCAACTGTGAAGTTCACAAGTGAAGGCCAAGCCACAAACAGACCTCCTCTGTTTGACGATACAAATTATACCTATTGGAAAATACTGATGAGTTTCTTCTTGGAATCTCTAGACTTTGACTTATGGTCTATAGTTGTTGATGTCTATAAAAAGCTTCTCATATTCTTATTGAAGATGTTTTGGTTGAAAAACCGCATGATAAGTATACTGATGAGAAAAAAAAAGGTCAGTCTTGACGCACGTGCTATTAACGCTTTATTTTGTGCCTTAGACAGAACTAAATTTAACAGGGTGTCTACTTGCACAACATCAAATAAAGTATGGAAACATCTTGAAGTAACCCACGAAGGTACGACCCAAGTCAAAGAGTCAAAGATCAGCAGACTTACTCAGGAGTATGAGGCATTCAAGATGAAGCCAAATGAATCTGTCACCCAGATGTTTACGAATTCTTGGATATTGTAAATCCTCTATCATTATTATGCAAGGATTACAGTAAGCATGAGAAGATTCGTAAACTACTGCAAGCTCTTACGAAGAATTGGATTCCAATGGCTATAGCAATTATTGAAGAGAACGACCTCTCAACTATGTCCCTTGAAACACTCATGGGTAAGTTACTCACTCACGAGATGGAACTTCAAGACTTTAAAGATTCTATACCAAATAAGAAGTCAAAGAAGTCGATAGCTTTCAAGGCTCAACATAGAAGAACTGTTGAAGATGATTCCGACGACGGTGACTCTGACACTAAGGATCAAGCTCTTAAGGTGAGAAAATTTAAGAAGTTCATGATATTCAATAGAAGAACAAAGGACAACAACATCAATAGCAACAAAAACGATGAAGATCCTATTTGCTATGGCTGTAAGAAGAAAGGACATATAAAAAAGGACTGTCCAACAGCATCATCATCAACCAAGAAGAACAGCAAATATGACAAGGGCTACCTGAAGAAGTCTACGTCCCGAAGATATGCCAATACAAGCATATGGCATGAAAGTGAAGCTAGCGACTCAGAAGACGAACAATCAGATGACGTTGCAAATGTATGCTTGATGGCGTACGATCAGGTAACCACTAACCCCCTTTTTGATACTTATGGTGGTTTTACCTTTGAGCAAGTAGGAGAAGCCTTTACTGACCTCTTAGGGGATTGCAGATGAATACGTAGTAATATTAGACCTCTAAGAAGGTACTCAAAGGGTACAAAAGTGAAATAGGAAGACTTACCGACCTACTAGCTGAGGTTAGAAGTAGTAATTGTTCTAGTAAGGAAGGTGAGCTTTCTTCTGTTAAACTATTATTACACGAGACCCAAAGACTATCCGAAGAGAAGGATAAGACCATTACCCAATTAGAGGAAGACTTAATCAAAGAGAAAAAAAGTCTCCTGTAAGCTACTGTTAGAAATGATGGACTCACAGCTAAATATAGCTTGTTATATGACACCCTCCAAAAGTTGGAAATTAGGATGTAAACGGCCTGAAGTTGCTGCTTAATACCCTAACATGTGTCACTTACCGAATCATCCGAACAAGGTCAAACCCAATACTGTCAGACCTAATCAAACCAAACCATTGCCCAAGCAGACAAATAGACATGCATTCTTTACACTAGAAAACCTAGATCTACCAATAATGCACAGCACTCTGCTTTCAACACTCAGCATGCTAGATGTAACTATTGTGGCACTATTGATAATATTTCTTCTTCATGTAGAGTTAGAAAGCTTGTTGATTTCAAAATATATGCATGGATACCAAAAACTAACATTCCATGACCCTACAAGAAATGGGTAACAAAGTTTTCATCTGCAAATTCTTTTCTAGGTGAAACGCCCTTCACATGCTAGAAGCAAATGGATCCTCGACAACGGTTGCTCACGGCATATGACCGGTGATGCTTCATTATTCGCAACACTATCGAAGAAGAAATAAGGATACGTCTCCTTCAGTAATAATTTGAAAGGGTACATAATTGGTATTGGTAATATTGGTATGGCTTCCTACCCAGTGATTAAGATGTCTGTCTAGTTATCGAGTTAAACTATAATCTGCTCAGCATAAGCCATTTAGCTGATCACGGTTATGGCATTAACTTTGTCAAAGACAAATGTACTATAGTTGATAGCTCAACTGGTAGTACTATCTTTGAAGGTATCAGGAAAGACAATATTATGTTTTCTATCTGTTAGAAGATGCTAAAAAAAGTAGGTAGATGCTTAATGGCCAAAAGTGATGAAATTCAACTATGGCACATGAGACTCGGTCATGCAAACATGGACACAATTTCAAGACTATCCACAAAGAAGCTGGTACGAGGCTTACAGAATATTTCTTTCAAGAAGGATATGGTATGTAGTGAATGTGAAAAGAACAAAGCTATCTGATCTGCTTTTAAGTCCAAGAACGCTGTAAGTACCACTAGACCTCTACAATTGCTGCATATGGATTTATTTGGATCTAGTAGAATTGCTAGCCTAGGTGGTAAGTACATGTATTTGTAATAGTAGATGATTTCTCTAGATACACGTGGGTATATATTCTTGCACGCAAGAAAGATGCATTATCAGAATTCGTCACCTTTTGCAAGAAGGTTCAAAATGAAAAGTGTTTTATGATCACTCGTATTCGAAGCGATGATGGTGAAATTTGAGAATGTAGAGTTCAAGCAATTTGTGACACACACGATTATTTGCTGATTTCTCGTGCCCAAGGACTCCACAACAAATGGAGTTGTGGAACGTAATAGGACTCTATCTAAAATGGTTAGAGTAATATTAAACCAGTTTAGTCTACCTAAATACCTATGGGCTAAAGCTGTAAATACAGCGTGCTATGTTCTTAATAGGATTCTAATTCGACCTATATCGAAGAAGATTCCCTATGAATTATGGTTTGATAGAACTTCCTCTATTTTATATTTTAAAGTATTTGGTTGTAAATGCTTTATCCTTAATACTAAAGATAACATCGGAAAATTTGATGAAAAGGCCGATGAAGGTAATTTTTTCGGTTATGCGGTGAAGAGCAAAGGGTAGAGAGTCTTCAACAAGAGAACAATGATCATTGAAGAATTAATAAATGTTAAATTTGACGAACTCAATCAATATCTGTCGATAATGATGAAGACATAAGTACACCTAGTACTGCTTCTGTAGAACCCTCACACAAAGCACCAGCTGAGTCTCCAAGCAAATCACGTACAGAACAAGAAGTCGGAACCAGCAATCTAGAAGATATGCCAAAAGAAATGAGATTCTTGGCAGACCATCCAAAGGACTTGGTAATTAGTGATATTACGAGGGGTGTAAGTACTCGTTCCTCTATTAAAGATATAGCTTCATATTGCTTTTATTTCACAGCTTGAACCCAAAACTATTGAAGAAGCATGTAGTGATAATTTTTGGTTATATGCTATGCAAAAGGAATTGAACCAATTTGAACGGAATCAAGTGTGGGAACTTGTTCCCAAGCCCATTGATCATCCAGTCATTGGCACCCACTGGATATTCTGAAATAAACTGAATGAGAATAGCTTAGTGACTTGTAACAAGGGTTGACTCGTAGCTCAAGGATACAATCAGGAAAAGGTATCGACTACGATGAGACTTACGCTCCAGTTGCGAGATTAGAATCCAATCGCATGTTATGTGCATTTGCATATTTTCATAATTTTAAGTTATTTCAAATGGATATCAAAAGTGCATTTTTGGAAGGTTTTAAAAAAGTTTATGTAGCTCAACCTTCAGGTTTTACTGATTTTAAAAATTCTGATTATCTTTTCAAGTTAAAGAAGGCATTATACGGTTTGAAACAAGCCCCTCGTGCTTGGTACGATCGTCTAAGTTCTTTTTTACTTGACAATGGCTTTTCAAAAGGGAAGGTTGATACTACACTATTTATAAAGTCTTTTAATAGCAATCTTTTTTTGATTCATATTTATGTAGATGATATTATTTTTGGATCTACTAATAATCTCCTTGTTAAGAATTTTCAAAGTGTATGCAGGATGAGTTTGAGATGAGCATGATGGAAAGCTAAAATTCTTTCTCGGATTGCAAATCAAACAAACCAATAATGGACGTTCATCAATCAAGCCAAGTACACAAAAGATTTACTAAAAAAGTTTGATATGGAAGCAGTCAAACCACTTGGCACTCCGATAGCAACTTTAGCCAAGCTTGATATTAATGAACAAGGTAAACTTGTCGACATACGTAAGTATGAAGGTACGATTGGTAGTTTACTTTATTTAACTGCTAGTCGACCTAATATAATATTTAGTGTTTGCTTGTGTGAACGTTTTCAAGCCAAACCTAAGGAATCACATTTGCACGCGGTTAAGCATATCTTCGATACCTTAAAGGCACTTTTTCTGTCGGCTTATGGTATCTCAAAACCACGTCGTTTGAATTAATCGGTTATTCCGATGCTGATTTTGCTAGATGCAAAGTAGAAAGTACCAGCGGTACATGTCATTTCCTAGGTAAAGCTTTAGTCTCTTGGTTTAGCAAGAAATAAAATTCTGTCATATTATCAACAAATGAGGCTGAGTATATTGCCGTAGGACGTTGTTGTGCATAAATTTTGTGGATGAAGCAAACTTTAGAAGACTTTGGCCTAATATACACACATACAATTTGACTAAGAATCAATTTTTATGTCACTCTCAATTTGACTAGGAATCCAGTATGTCACTCTTGTACTAAACATATCGAGATTCGACATCATTTTCTTAGAGATCATCAAAAATGGAGATATAAACCATGTATACATAGACACAGAGAATCAATTAGCTGACATCTTCACAAAACCGCTATCGGAAGATCGTTTCAATTATACGTCAAAATTAGAAATTTTAGATATCAATAATACTAATTAAATTTGTTTTATTCAATTATTTTTCAATAAACAAAAATTTTTGAGACAAGCCTACAAAGGGTCTGTCTGTCACCACGACTACGGTCGAAGCAAAGCGGTATTTAGTTGTTCCCCAGTGAACTCCCGTTAGCTGGGACAGTGATGAGAACAAAAATGTTATATTTTTATCACTTAATGTTCACCATTTATGCTCATTTTATGACTAAAGGTACTCATTATATTTATTTTGATTTAGGTTGCAGTTGGAGACACTATGTGCAAAATGAGCAAAATTGTAATTCTGGACAGTTTTGACACCTTTTACCAAAATGAGCATAACGTTCTCATCTGAAAAGAAATGGAGGTGAATCAAAAAGATTTGGAAAGATAACACGTGGCTACAACTTTAATATTTTGTGTTTTTTGCAAATCAAGCTGCATCATGGACGAAATCAGACTTGAAGTTGGGTCAAAGATGCTGTGAACAAAAATAGGAACCAAATAACCATTTCCCTACTTGTTCTATGACTTAGTCTATTTGGTTTGAGAAGTTGTAACTTTTAGAGGATATGTGGGAGATATTGTGGGCTTGAAACAACAAATTTATGGTGTATAAAGGGGGTGGAAATCATGAGAAGACACACAACACAACTCTTCTTATTATTCTCCAATTTTTCTTTTGAAGTTTTGATGAACATGTGCGGCTAATAGTCTTGTTGGTTGAAGTGTACGGAAGCCTTGAAATCAATAAAAACTTACGAGATCTAATTTGTGTTTATATGTTTGATTTGTACTTTGAGTATCAAATGTTTTCTTATGCACATTTCACGATTATCTTGTTTAATTACTATGATGCATACTAGTTTATTATTCTTGATAATCTACTGCTAAATTAGAATCGAATCCGGAATTGTTCGATCCTCTAATTTGTGAAGAAACCAAGGTTTAATAAATTACTGCTTTGTATTATTAAATCTTAGGAAGAAAATATTTGACTAAATTAAATGCAACCGCTTGTGCTTGTGTTATTTTGTTTCATCGATGTCATTGAGTTTAATACGCTACTAGATTAAACCTTTAGCGCTTGTCTGGGTTGTTTAGTAGTTAAGGTTAATTAGGTCGCTTGTTCCTAATTAACTGTGGCTAAAGGAGATAGGAAAATAATTCCAACGATGAATATTCATAATACATATCAATATACGTTTGCATCTATGATCATTTTCAAGATTTCGATGGTAGACGTAGACTTAGACCAATGTTTGTTATTTTGATTTATTTTTATATTCTACTTGCTTTTTTATTGACTTCATTTTATTCATCCCCCCATCCTTGTTCACATAGCACAAATCTAAACTAATTACTCACCGTGGAAACGATCCATACTCACACTGCTACATTTCTAAGAGTAAATTTTATTTTTGGTGCCTGCGACAGCACACCAAATTTTGGCCCATTACCGAGGAGTAATTTAGTTAATTTTTGTGTTTTAGTGATCTTATAATTTTTTTTTTATTAGCAAAAAAAATATTTACAGGACATGGCAACCAATTCTCACCAATTTGCCACTTGGCTAGATCTTCCATCTAGGCATGCTAATGAGGTAAATATTTCTTCTCTTGAACAACAAATTGCTAGTTTAACTTCTCTTGTTCATGAAATGGTTATAGTTAACATGCAAACAACAATGGCTTGTGAGATTTGTTTAATAGCATGACATCCAACTGATATGTGCCCAATACTTGAAGACGAACCCAGTGTAACTCAAAATTGTCTAAGTTACCAGCAGTACAAGCAACCATATCCCTATGAACAATAATCGGACCAAACTTCTAATTCTGGTATGTCTCTAGAAGATATTGTTAAGTCTATTGCCACTAATACCTTACAATTTCAACAGGAGACAAGGGCCAGTATACAGGAGACGAAGGACAGCATCCAAACTCTGAACAATCAAATGAGCCAAATGGCTAAAAAATTAAAAAGTTGGAGGCACAAAGTTCGAAAAATTATCATCTCAAGCGATAATAAATCCGAAAGAAAATGTAAGTACACTTGTTTTGAGAAATGGTAGAGAGGTTGACAACCTAGTAAAAGAAGCACCTACATTGCCAAAACAAGAAAAAAAGAAACAGCGCTGCAGATGCAAACATTCCTAATGACGACGTAGTACCTAATGCACATGAAGTTTTTGAACTTAATGACAAAGATGGATTCAATATTGACGTCAGCAAACATCTCAAGAAAAAGAATGTGGAGCCAGCCTTGAGTAATAATTTGCATAAAATTGTTGCAGGGTTGAATAATTTTATAAAAAGACAACAATCAGGTAATATTCCTTATATTTCATTATCAATTTCTGACAAAAGGCCTTTATCCTCTGTTTTGCAGGCCTCTATTCAAGATGTGAAACCCTTGCATAGTTATGTCAAGTGTGCATAGAGTCGAGCCAACGACATATTAAACAAAGGCGCTGCTTGGGAGGCAACCCAAGGGGAGTTTTTTCTTATTCTTGTATTTTTTTTTTGTTTGTTTTATCTTTTCTTTGCATTTAGACTTTCATTAGTAACAATGTCTATTTTAAATGTGCGGGAGGAGATTTATGTTTTATCTTTTTTAATGCATGGTTTTTAAAAAATAACTAAATTTAAATAATAAAACTAAAAAAGATTTTTTTTTGGTTGTTTTTTCTGGTTCTCAATTTATTTTCTTAAAGAAGGGAGATCTGTTTTTGTGGTTTTCAATAATTTTTGGTTGTGTATGTCATGAGAAGATTTAACTAAGTTTAAAAATTCATAACATGATTGAATAAATACTCTTTTCAACTTAGAATTAATTAGTATAGTTATTTTTCTTGAGGATGGTTGTGACTAAATTTGGTAGACAAAAGCCGGTAAGATTTTGAGCCTTTAGACTGACACATCAGTTCACTATTTTCTTTGATGAGAGACATTCTTTCATGGACTTGTTTCTCTAGTGTAATCTGGTATTAGTCTATCTTGACTACAGGTTACACTAGTATACTTTGTGTGTATTGAACAGGACCACTTGAGGTTGTTCTCTTTGTACTGACTACATAAGAGAACAAACACCTCTGTTATTATGGATGCTTGTGCTCTTAATCCGGATATAATAACGGACATGTATATGCAGTGTGCATTGCTTTGACTCATAAAAGAGTGAGATTCATTATGGATCAACAACCTCTGAATTGGGTAATAACATTGTATGTATGATGGCTGTTAATTATAAATGGAATCCATGTCCCGATACATCGGGTTGATGATATCCTCTTAAGGAGCTCATAAGGATTGTCATGTAAACCCTGCAGGTGGATTATATCTGACATGACAAATAAAGTTGAGCGGTACTACTTAAGGATAAAAGATGTCGAATCAATATAGTTATCAGTAACTTAATTTGATCGACGAACATACGATATCTTAACATGGGAAGCCAAACGAGCATATAATAAAGGAGCCCACAAACATAATTTGGGATTAGGGAGGTAGTGCAACAATAGCTCATTAGTGGACCGAGCTATTGTTAATGGGCCTGGATTGTGTGTTCGGGCTTAACACGGGATATCCAGATCCGTTAGGAGGCTAACCCTAATTTCTCCTCATGGTCCCTGCCGTAGCTATATATATCCTCTATTCTCTGGCCGCCAGATTACTGATCAGAAATCTAAAATTTTCTCTAAATTCGTGATTCACGTAAGGAGAGAAAGAGAGGGCTGCCAAGGAGAAGAAAAGGTTGGGAGATCGTCGCCCACACGACGTCCAACTCGAGGAAGGAATACGTACAAAAGATCTTGGGGTCGTCCGCTCGAGATTGCCAGGAATTACTTGTCTCCTTTTCGCCGCAGGTATAATTCGTGAACCCTAGTTTCCGCCTATGAAGGGTTAGAACACGTATTAGATTGTTTAACTTTCTATCGATCAATACGCACACCAAAGAAGGGTCCTGGAATCCCCAGTTCCATCAATATATATATATATATATATATATATATATATATATATATATATATATATATATATATCTTGAATTCTCAACAAAACTAACTTGGAATAAATATACGGATAATCGAATCGATTTAGGTTCAAACTCAGTAGATGGAAATAAAATATAGACTCTTAGGGAAGATAATTACTTATGGACAATGGAAAATAACTAATTGATACGAATAATGGTGATAATATTTAGAGAGGGTAGAAAAGATAATTTTGAACAAATTATCATGGTTAGGGATTGGATTCTAGGAAGTCCTAATTTATCAGGCGAGTAGTCTACCCACCTTAGATCCTACCATCGTATCAAAACACAATGGTATACGAGATTGATATCTAATAGGGTTTGAAATTCAATAAATCTATACCTAAATCATATGGCCTATGTAGCAACATTAACTACCCAATAATCAAATTGGATAAGGGACTCCTAGTCCTAGTCATTCTCTTAAATTCAAATTAATTCTAATTGTGAATGTGCACTTTCTAGTCGCTCGCAGTAGTACGACTAATATGGTACTACATGAGTTCACACAATTTGTGAAGACTGGCCTGCATAGGCCACCAAAAAAAACTTGTCACGACCCTACCCGCTTATCGGGATACGAGTACGTAGCCAAATCCAGCCTACGTCGTAGCATCGACGGTAGTATGCTATCTAGGTCTCAATGCCAATCTCAAATACAACAAAAAAAACTTAATTGCTCATTCACAGTAATTATTTTATTTACAATTCCAATAATACAAAACCTGCTAAATACAGAAATACAAGAATTCTAATCTATCTAGAATCTAAGGTCGACCTACAAGGTCTCTATCTCCCTCGTATAGTCCATAGCACAAAAGTAGGAGGCATGCCAAATCACCTCCAATGATTCAGTCAGGAAAGGAGCAAAGTACAACCATATTATATTTAATGTTCTTAGCACAAAATAAGCTAGAAACAATAAGAAACAGTAACGATAAAGAACATATAAAGAACCAGCAAGATACGAACTAGATATTAAAGCAATAATCATGAATGAGTAAGCTAATAGAAAAGAAGCATGAAGATAAAGAACTTGAACTAAGATCATGAACAATGGAAACGACTGTGTGTGTGAAATACCTTTTAATACGTGAATGACTGGGATAATACGGCACATCATAGATGACTATCATTCGGTAATTGGTACGGCTAACTCATACGTGAGGCGTATGACTTAGCTATCATTCGGTGACAGTATTTGGATTTATTCACGTACTTTCACTAACAATCAATAACGGTCAATGATACGATAAGAAGGATACAATAAGCCTACCGTGTCACCATCGTGTCTCAATGGAATATCAAAAAAGAAAATGATAAAGAAAGCATTATAATGTACCAAAATATAATATATTGTACTTGCCTGAACCCTTGAACAAACCATAGTCACAAGTCGAGGATGGAAGGAAAGTCGATCTAGAAGCTATCATCCATATCACACCATCGTACCACGAACCGTGTACGAAAACCACAAGTCAAGTCTAAGATTCTAATTATAAAATCATGGAATAAGTGGCTAATGGATTTCCTTATCTAATATTTATTAATTCTGAAATAAATCACTTAAAATCTAATTTAACCTAATAATATATGAAATATAACTTAAACAAGGAAGTTTGGTCATAGAAAATCATATTTCCAATTTTAGAAACTATGACACACAAACCGAGGCATGTCGTTGACCATCTAGTCAAACATCATGAACTCGAGATTTGAGAAGTGCATGTTGGTAGATTTCAGTGCCACGAGTGCACCAAAATCGACCATGCCTCAAAATTACGCTTTGGTCAAAAGATATCGCCGTTATGGCTAACCGTGACCAAATCGATAATTTATCGATCAAATATGAGTTCAACGTAATAAATAAAATAGTAATAGAATTTCTTAAATTCTGGAAAAATTATATGTATAAGATCGTCGTGTCAGGTTTCCAAAACTTTAAGCGGATCATAAATTGGAGTTCAGGATTTCGCCGTTCTTTGGAGTTCAAGGAAGGCGATCACGTATTTTTTAGGATATCACCAACTCGGGGGACTATTATATTTGGGAGCAGAGGCAAGTTGAGTCTGAGGTACATCGAGCCTTTCGATATTTTGGAACGAGTTGGTGAGGTGGCTTATCGTCTAGCATTACCCCCATCACTTGAGGGTGGACATGATGTTTTCTACATATTGCAGTTGAGGAAGTACGTGGCAGACCCCAGTCATGTCCTAGATCATTCAGAGATTACATTTGGACCGAGCCAGTCGTATGTTGAGCAGCCAGTTGCGATTATCGACCGTAGCGAGAAGGTACTGAGGGGGCAGACTATTCGACTTGTCCGGGTTGCATGGAAGCTTAATTCTCCAGACGAGTCCACTCGAGTACCGAGGTACGAATTTACGTACTTATTTTCGAATATCGTTATGTTTCTTTAAATCTCGTTTTCCTAATCGTGCCATCATCCTAATTTCGGGGACGAAATTTCTAAGGGGAAGAGAATGTGAGCCCCTATTTTTTTTTTTATAATCTTTTTTATACCAATGTTACTAAATTAAAGGTTTGGTATTTCTTTACTTATATATATACATAGTTTAGTTAGAGTGTGTGTGTGTGTGTGTGTTGTGTGTGTTGTGTGTGTGTGTGTGTGTCTAATGTCATTAATATTAATGTAGTTATTCTTATTCACTGGATATAGGGTGATACATGTGCATTGAAATAATTTTAGCATTTTTTAAGTAAGAAATTTTAGAAAGGAAATAGATATATATTTTTACATTATTATATAAAAAGGCTTAAGGATATTTTGGTAAACAAATAATTTTAACAAATTTTGATAAATGTGTGTTGAAAATAGAGATTATGTACCATATTCCTTTCGACTTATGGACTCAATAGAAACTCCCAACCAAATATTAACATTTTTCCTGGCATATTCCTCCCATCCTATCCTTTCCCAACCAATTTGTAAGCAGGCCAATCCAGCCCAACTGGCCACCTTGTTATGGGTGAGATGCGGGCGGGCGGAGAAGCCAAACCCGTTTACCCATCAACCTGAACCCGCATTTCAAATATTTACTGTTCTTCTCTTCCAATGGCTCCCCGTGCGTATACTGTGCAACCTGCAAAAAACGCAAGCCATGTGCACGTACGGTGCGACCCGGCCTCCTACTAAACCCTAAAAGGCTCTCTCACTATATAACTTCACATTCTCTTCCTCCTCCACCAGTATACCTAGCCGCACCCAAGCTTCCCACCAGTTCATTTTCCCTTCTCGTGTTTTGTCATCGCTGTTGTCAGTGGCACGGTAGCGCCGGCGAGTAGTTGCTGTTCCCGTCGCTGCGCAGCTTGGCAGGCCAGAACCGTTCGTCTTCCTCAGCAATGCGCGTCTAGGTGGCTCAACCTCGACGAGGAAATCCTCACCTGCTCAACGACCTACCTCGGCTACTTATCTAGCACCCGATATCTCCCGTGTTTCCTTAATTTCCTTTCCGCTGCCATCCTTGTTTCCTATTTTTACATTAGAGAATAGTTCCTGTAGATTTTTCCCTTTTTGCCAAGCTAGTATCGATCTAGTAGGAAGGCGATGTTGCTGTGTCAAAATAGAAATAGTTAGTGTAACATAAATGGTGTAACCTTCAGCAACATGCTAACACTTCATAGAGTTTGTATTTCTTACCAATGCACGTGTGTATTAGAATGAAGAGTATGAAAAACATGCTGAGTTGTTTTAAGGGTGCGGTCTAATGTCCAATAGGAGGAAGAAGGAGAAAAATCAAATTAAACGCATATGTTGTCCCCATATACATCTGTGGCAGAGGCTTTGAGGACTTATATTCGTTACGTGTACATGGACCTTAAGAAATAGTAGAGAGTTGGATTTAGATAGTTACAAATAGGAATGGAAGCAAACTGTTGTGATGGTGCAAAATAGAGTATTGATTGGAAGAGAGGCTATACATGGAAATCGAGGAAGGATGAAGCATGTTTGGGCTAATAATAGCAAGGTGTATGTGTGCTATTGCGTTGGAGTTGAGGGCAAACTACTGCACAACAGGAAATAGTGAATTAAATCTGAAACAAGTATGGAATGGGTTCTTCCTGTGGTTGTATGTGTGTAAGTTTCCATATGCCTTCATGAGAAATGAACCATATGAGAACTTTCATTATGCAAGAAATAGAGGTGGGAAGATATATAATGGTAGTTGAATTTGGTAAAAGGCAATGATCTATATTGAAAGGGAAATGTTGGGCTAATGAGATTGAGAACAGTGTCTGTTGTGTTGATGTCCAATGAGGAGGAATTTCAAGGTTAGGGTGGTTCAACAACCTATAGGTTAGATCACTAAGTTTTTGGGGTTCCTATTAATACCACAAATCATGTTATTTGTATAATTAAGTAGACCAAATTTTACTATATTATAGGAATAATCTAAATAATTAATTTTCCTTTTATCCTATAGGATTCTAGTTGAGTAACTAGTTATTTTTTATATTTTCCTTTAGGTCCTTTCTACTCTTTGGACTTGGGCGGTGGATCAGCTATTTCTTCTCAGCCTTCGGAACCATGCAAGTGTACCTCGCCATTCTTGTACTTCAGTTTCAATATTTAGCTCTTAAATATTTGTTCTGTTTATGTTCTTGTAACATCTTAAGGCCGTGTTCGGTATCTAGCGTCTGAATTACATTCGAGTGCCAATGGACGATTGAGTTATCGGGTATCGATATTAGATATTTACATTATATTTTTGCGACGAATCGTTGCGGGTACACCAGGCCCTAGGACATGTTCATGTGACACTACATTACTGACGGATTCTGTACTTGATTACATCTTGGTATACGAAGTTCGTGTTTGATTCTAGGATGATGACATTGATATTAGGTACTGTATTTCTATTATGACTCGATGTCCTAGCTAGAGGATCTGGCCGAGCGTCTCATGGATATGATTCGTAAGGTCACATGGGCGGAAAGAACATACACCGTCGCTTGGGATACTTTTTTACATAGTTACCAATGCCTCTTTCCTAGAGCTTCGAAGATTCACAGTTACCACGGTTCCTTACCGGAACTGCAGATTCATCATAGTTACCGGAGTTCCGTACCAGATCTTTGGAGTGCACCGTGACAGCCCGCGTGTTTGAGTGATGTTCTCAAATTGCATTGTCATTTAGTTGGTTATGTTAGATTCACCCACTTTTTTATTCATATTTACTTTACCTATACACTGTTGTACTCCTAGCTTGCATATTATGTACCTTGTTGCGTCCCGCTGAGAACCTGATTTTCTCTCCAAATTTAGACGAGGAGGTTTTCTCTCTTGTTATTTGAAGAATTAAGTAGACCAAATGGTTTTCTCCTTAAATTTAGATTCACCCACTTCTTCCAGTGGCATAGCTTGACTAGTGGTAGAGCTCCTTCATTAATCTGATATCATTATCTAGTTAGCCTGTCGACAGATCTATTTATCTTTCTACACTACTTTCATCTCAGGCTTGTACTATCGGGATTGTTCCTGCAAGACTTTCTATTTTTAACACTATATTATGATTACATTCAGACTTATTTTACTTCAGCATATTTTGGTCTCTATTATCTCTATGTGTTTTCCTTGATCGTATTTGTGGATGAGAATAGTCACATTGAGTTTGGGTATTTACTTTACATTATTGTTGTACTCTACAACTTAAGTGCTACCCTAATGGTTCCATTAAATTGGAATAATCATTGGAGTGGTACCCGCTGGCCATTTTTACGTGGCTCGGTTCCGTATTTTATGGAACTGGGGTATGACATAAGTGGCACACAAGTCGAAACTATAGACATATTGGACTCAAATCGATCACACAAATTCTACCAATCCAAAACTAGTCCAACTAGGGACCCATGGAGCCTATTCTAGGGTACCCAACCTATTAGAAATATTTTTTTATAATTTTTTTATGAATTAATGGCAGTCATATTAAACTAACTCCATAACAACTTTTCTAATTTGGACACAATCAAATCTCTTTGAGAAACACCTTTGATTTAAATAATCAAATCTCCTCCAAATCCTACCAAACAAAGTTTAAATCTTTTCCAGGACCTTTTTGCTTACGTAAAACCCAGCCCCTTCTCTTTTCCTTATGGATTTTTATATACTAAATAAATAAAACCGAACGACCCCTTGGGCTATCTCATGTGTGCACAGATTTTTGCACCCGGTAGAAACTCCATCAAAATCGACTTTTCTTCCTCCTTCACCACCTCTAACACGAAGCTAAGACCTTACCTAATATCCTAGCAAGCCCGAGTCGCAGAATTTAGAAGTCAACCAAAATTTGGAATCCAAGTCTGAATTCGTTCCAACAGTTATGTTGTTTTGTATCTAGGATTTTGTGTACTTTTCGACCTTATTTTTTTATGAAACCAAAACTAATGGAAATATATTTGTGTTTATTTCATGTCCAATTGGTCACCCACACAGTTCTAAATGGTTTGGCTGGGACGTCCATTTTATTAACAGGTGTCCAGAATAAACTAGATTTGTTGCAAGCCAATTTTTATCTACTTCCGAGCTACTTCGACCTTTCATATATTTTTGGTAAGAAACTAGACTTCCTAAGCTTTCCAACACATACTTTGCAGCATGTTGGTTTCGTTTGCTATTTATTAAAAATTTGGACATTTTACCATAATATCGAAACACCAAAATCCATGAGTGTCATGTGTCCAATTGATTTGAAACTTTGTATACCATTACCAAATTAATTGTCGTGTACGTTTTCATGATACATATATAATTTTACCTATTTTCTGAATTTTTCCAAATTAATGATTTTTAAATATTTATTGTTTTGGGACTCATATTGTAATCTAGTCTAGGAACATTGTTGTAGAATCAACCTACACTACAAGAAAAATCCCCTTTTACAACGTTCCATCTACAACACTTCCTAAAATGTTGTAAAAATGGGGGTCTTCTACAACCTTTATTGTAAAAACGTTGTAAAATACATGTGCAAACAATGTTTTACATTCAAACGTTAAGTCTTCTACAATGGTCATTCACAAAAGTTGTGTATTATTATTTTTAACAACGTTTTATTAACATTGTAACATTTATTAATTTTGACAACGGTTATTTATTGTTGCCAAAGTTACTAATTTTAACAATGTATTTAAAATATTGTAAAAATGTCATGTTCAACAACGTTTAACAATAGTTGTACATTGTTTATATTGCACAATGTTTGTTTGATGTTGTAAAATTAATTTTATTTTACCACGTTATGTAAACGTTGTATATGTATATCATTTTGCAATGTTTATGAAACATTATAAAGGGTTTTATTTAACAACTTTTATAAAATGTTGTAAAATACGTGTTTTTTTACAATATATAGACACGTTGTAAATATATCTTTAAAATATTTCTAGGATAATATTATTCGAAAAGTTGGTCTTATTAGGTCAATACCTCACTTGGTAGCAGTTCATGGTTAAATGGATTGTCACATGTTGAACCATCCCTTCCACGACTTCGAAAGACAGACCTAATAGGCTAATATATATACTTCTTGCATCAATCCCTTTCCCCGCTTCTTGCTTGTTATAATATTCTTTCTTGTAAAAATCAGCTCTCCTCCACCTCTAGTTTACTATTTAAAATGCTGCTTTAGCTTAGGGTGTGTCATATATTCAATTAATGAATTATTAAAAATATCTAACAAATATTAGAACTTTTAAAGCGTAATCATCGAGATAAATAATTTTTTTATTTACATTTTTTTACAACTAATTACTTTGCTTTACACCCTTGATTGTTAGTCTTTTTTGTTCAATTAACTTTGATAATTTTTTAATGTTTTTATATTATTCTTGTTGGTCCCAATCTTGATTTTCTCATGTTGGTTCAAGAATTATGTTTTGATATTGGCATATCTATAACTTACTATGCAAATATCCTACTCCCCATAAAGTGTATACATGGATTGGAGATTTTAGTTCTATCAGTTTGCTCAATTTACTTTTTGGGTTCCCTTTAAGATCTTATAAGTGCATCAACTAAATAATATTATGAATTTGTTTAGAAATTTGTTTGAAAACAACTCAAAATTTTGAAATGTGGTAGTTACCGTAGCCGGAGCGGGTGCCTCAGGCCCAAAATTTTAGAATATCTAAATGTCATATATTATATTATCAAAAGACAAATCAGTTAGTCAGAATGAAGAAAAATAATAGTGCTGTCAAAATTAAATCCTCTCCCCTTCTGTTGCTGATCTAACATTATGATGCTACAAATCTTCTTATACCCTTTAGTCGCTGCCAATCCCCTTTTTTTCTTTCCGTCGTTGTCAACATCCTCTCACTCTCTCTCTCCTCTCTCTGTCCGTTGGATTTAATTGAACAATAGAAACAAGTTACAATTTTTTATTTTTTATTATTTTTATAAGAATTATTTGAAACATTATTAGTTATTTATTTCTTTAGAACATCAATTTTTTTTGCTTGGAATATCTTCAATTTTATTAGTATTTCATTATAAAATATATTATTTTGGATATTATATTTGTTTATTATTTTTCTTAAATTTTGGGTTGATAATACTAATTTATTGTTGTTCATAAAAAATTTGTATAGCATTAAGCCTTGAGGGCACAACTTTTAGGGGGCGTTTGGTATGCGGAACACTATATAGCCGAAAATTCTATATTCCCGGAAATCAAATTCCAAGGAATTAAATTTCTTGGAAAATTACATTCCCATGTTTGGGTTTGGTGACTATATAAATATTCCCGAAAAAAAAATTGATTAAAAAACTAAAAAATGAAAAAAAAAAATGAAGAAAAAAAAAACGTCAAAAAAGGAAAGGGAAAAAAGAAAAAAAAAACGATTAAAAACGAAAAAAACCCGACCACCAAAATAAAAAAAAGAAAAAGACAAAAAGGCAAAAAAAATACTAAAAGACAAAAATAAAAAAGAACCAAAAATCCAAAAAACAAAAAAAATGATAAAAAGACCAAAAAATAACGAAAGTGACAAAAATGACAGAAAAACAAAAACGATAAAAGACCAAAATACAAAAATGAAAAAAATATAGAAAAATGAAAAAACCACAAAAGAACAAAAGACAACAAAAAAATGACAAAAAGGACAATTTTTTTACAAAAAAAGACAAGAAAGACAAAAAAAACGACGAAAAACAACAAAAAAACAAAAATGTCAAAAAATAACAACAAAAACGACAAAACAACAAAAAACGACAAAAGACTAGTAAAAAACTACAAAAAAAGATAAAATGAGACAAAAACGACAAACAAAAAGAGACAAAAATGACAAAAAGCAACAAAACGACAAAAAAAAAAAACGACTTCAAAAGACAAAAAGAGACAAAATCAACAAAAAAATACAAAAATGACCAAAACAACAAAAAACGACAAAAACAAAAAAGACAAAAAACAACAAAAATGACAAAAAGGACAAAAACGGTAAAAGAGAAAAATGATAAAAACGACAAAAGATAACAAAAAAGATAACAAACGACAAAAAAGAGACCAAAAAAAAGAAACAAAAAAATACTAAAAACGACAAAAAAGCCAAAAACGACAAAACGGTAAAACGACGAATAGTGACAAAAAGAAAAAACGACAAAAAATATCAAAAAACGAAAAAAGGACTAAAAATGACAAAAAGCAAAATTTTTTGATAAAAACTACAAAAATGACCAAAAAGCGACAAAAACAACAAAAGGGGCAGAAAAGGGCAAAAAACGAAAAATGATCAAAAAAGTAGAAAAAAGTTCAAACAAAATTTTTTTTGGCCCGGGCAAAAGGAAAATACCCACCTATTCTTAAGGGATAGGATTCCCATGTTTTATGGGTAAACTATTTACCCGGATATTTTTAACCCCCGGAATAAATTTTTCATAGCCCAAACAAACATGGTAATAGATTCCCACCCTAAATTTTTCCGAGAAAAAAAAACTACCGCATACCAAACATGTATTAGAGTTTGTCTCAGGACTCAAAATTTAATGTTCGACATTGGTAGCTACCTCTTGTAATTTCAACAAATGACAGCTGCCAATCCAGCATCTTTCCCTCTGATACAATTAAAACCTATTGATGATAGTTGGCTTTGAAGCAGCTAAAACATATGAGTACACATACATTATGTTAGTAAAGGCTATCATTGTTCTTCATGCGATATTCTGTATAAACTCCAGTAAGAGCTGAAAGGTAGGAAAAAGATTATACTGTAATTTTGTCAGATATGATCTCTTTTCGTCTAGCAAAACAATAACTTACCTAAAGTATAAAAAAAAACTCACACTAATCTAGTTTAGGTACATTGCACGTATAAAAATATATGATATTATTTTATAAAATAGATAAAGATTTAATTTGTATTATAATATTCTAAATATAATTTAAATATATTTTAATTATGATTTATTATAAATATATTTTTTGAATCTTTGTTATGTGTTTTAGATAATACGATGCAGTTAGTTTAAATATAATTTTAATGTTGAACATATTATGATATTTTTATGTTATTTTTAAAATTTTCAACAACTACATAATAAAAAACATATACAATAGTCATTTTTAAAATTTTTATGTATTAATAAGTGAAATATATACTATTTGGAAAACACATTTTTAACCATTCTAAGCTGTATTTAATATAGAGAACGATCATGTATGTATTAATTCTAATCCGAACCCGAATCTAGAAACCGAATACAACTAGTCTGTATTCTCTCTCACGTTTTCTTCTTTTTTGTTCTGTGTCTCGATTAGAGGTTACTCATGCCTTCATTTCTTTATTTTATTTAGGGTTTATAGTGATTCCAAATTTATGAGAAGTTATTTAGAATTTTTGATCATTAAATAGAAAACGCACTAAATATTTTAGTTGCTTTGAGATAATATTTGGTACTCCCTTTTTTCCGTCACTAATAATAAATATTTTTATACTAAATAAATTTAATAAAATAATAATAATTTAATAAGTATAAATATTTGTTGGACTTGGTCAGCAGAAATAGAAAGTAGGTATAATTTTTTCAATAATTCTACATGGACCGTACGAAAAACCGAGGGTCAAACCGAGTATGAATGATGGCTAATCCAGAGTAAAAGCTACCCTCTCTCATTATTCATTGAAATTAATGACCATTGCAATCCAGAGTAAATGCTAACATTCTTTCTTCCATGCAAAAATACCATGCTACACCTCTCTTATTATTCATTTTGCCTTTAATGATGGGCAATCCAGAGTAAATGCTGAGATTTCTATCCTATCTTGACCGGTTAAATGAAAAAAAAGATTAATTAATGCTGAGATTTTATCATACTCGGTTTGACCCTCGGTTATTCATACGGCCATGCTAAATTCTGTTGTGCGCCACTTTTTCTCTCTAAATATTTTTCCCTTCTAAAATATTTTCCCCTTCTAAACTTTTCCTACTCCCAACTAATAAAAGAACGAAAGCCCCCGCCCCCTCTAAAATATTTTCCCCACCCCCTCTAAAATTTCTCCTCTCCTCCATGTTCTCCTCCTCTCCTTCTCGGTGTCAAATGGCTGCTCTCCTCCTCTCCTCCTCCTCCTCGGTTATCTAGGTCAGCGACTCTCCTTCTTCTTCTACTTCTCTATTTTTTATTCCCTCCTCTCTTCAAATTATTTTCTTCTCTAATATTTTGTTTTTGTTTTACAGCTGCTTATCAAGTCCTTCGTCCAGGGAGAGAAGATCCTACCCGCCGGCACCGGTATGTTTGAAAACCTAACCCCTTTTTTAATGTATTTTTACTTTTTTTAATATTTTTTCTGCGGATTTGCTTCTATGCTCTATCTATTTTTTTTGGCTTTTAAATCTATTATAGAATGATTGTTTTTAGGGGTTAATGATTTCTTTGTTATTACGATTATTGTTATAGAACACTACACCAAAATAGGGATTTCCTAACACAGTTTTTTATTAATTGCTAACGGTTTTTTGCCGTTACAAATTACTAACGGTACAAAACCGTTGGAAACTTAAAAAACCCGTTAGTATAAATAGCAAAAAATAAGATTTAGCACTAGTAACATATTTTATTTATTTGTAACATTAATAACCGTTAGGAAATTTGATCATGTGACTTGCACATGACATAAAAAAGTGTTATTAGTCTAGGAATGTGTTATTCAATCGTATTCTTATGGAAAGGGCCAATCTCGGTCCCGAGCCCTACCTCTCCCTTCGTTCTCTCCTCTCTCCGCCTCCACAATCTCTCCTCCTCTCCTCTCTCTCTAAGCTTCATCGACAACTTCGTGAAGCAGTCGTCGGCCGAGGTACCTCCTATACATCGTCGGATCTGGAAAAGTGAGCCTCGTCGTCGAGGTACCTCCCATCCGTCGTCGACTCTGGAAAAAGCGAGCCTCGTCTTCGCCTTCTCCGAGATCCTATCCATCCCCAACCTCTCAAAGGTCAAAACCCTAATTTGCACTTTCTTTGATTTGTGATTTGTTATGTTTTCAAAATGTTCTAGGCTTTCAATTTCGTGTTGTGTTCGGAATGTTGACGGGACGCAATACTCATCGCCTTTCGACCTCTTCTGCTCGTTTTCTTACGGTATGTTGATCGATTACAAGATTAAAAGCATCATTACTATGTTCCTTTCAATTTTATTTCTATTGGAAGTTTTAGAAATTCATTGATCCTCAATAATTTGGGAAAAGGGTTTATTGATATTGTTGATTAATTCCTTAGTATAGTCAGCCATGTCACAGTATAATTTGAGTACGTGTGGGTGCGGTACGCATCACTTGAGGTTAGGCTTAACTTGTGTGCTATTTTGGTTTATAGTTCGCTTAAGAACATGTCATTTTGTCTGGTGTATATATAGTCTATGCTGGTATAGAGAACATTAGTTGACTAGTTCTGATGTGCCATATATGTGCCCGGTTATCATAGACGTTGCTGAATCTACACTTATTGTTAGATTTTTTTTTCCTTGCCTATTGTTTGTTCTGTAAGTCATTTGTGCTTGATTTGTTAGTAAATTAGTTTATCTCGAAATTATTTTCTTCTACTACAGTAGATAAACAAAGTTTCCTTCGTATATATGTGTCTATAACAATTACTGGCTCATGTAGGGAAATAAATAATACTACTACCTTGATTTTTCATGATTACATACTATACAAATAATCTCCATATTATACTACTTAGGTCCTCACAAATGAAGCACATATACATTAATTGAATGTTGTATGCCAATTATTGTTTAAAAGGCAAGACTATACATTCACCAGAATTTGAACCTTTTCTCCTCTATCCTATGATATTTAAAATCTTACTGTTTATTTCTACCAATTTCCTTTGCTGATTTAAAAGATTATTTTTGGTATATATGTATTTTTTTGTGCATAGGTACCTGTAGTTTTTGGATTGAACAACATTTTCTCATCACATGTTATCTGCCACAACAATCCTTATGTAGGGAAATGTTGTGAGTTACGATTCCTTTAAGTTATTAAGTTTATTATTATCTGCCACAACATCCATATATGCTAAGTTATGTTGTCTCTATTTGGCAGTATGTTGTCTTTGTTCATTTCTTTTTATCATCTAGTTTGTGATGCTACGGTGATGCTGCATCTGTTTGGTTACTCTTAAGAGTTTGGGCCTTCTCTAAAAAATTAGGTATAATTCTTCTCTCAAAAATTTGGAAATGCTTGGCATGTTGACTATATTATACATGTCTTTAAAAGGGGGAGGCATACAATAGTTTTTTTTTAAAATAAAGTAAGTGAAAGTGTATCTTTACTCTTTAGTTGTACGTTGCCAATATGGAAGGTTAATAACCATGGTTTCAAAATGATAGCAGATGAATATAAACTAGAGAATATGCAAACTCTCTGTATGGCATGCCATGTTGAGACCATTATGGTACAACAGAGAATGCAAATTAGAAAGGAAAAGTGCGAAAGCACAACTCAAGAGTACTATGAAGGACCTTGACAATTGTGATCATAGAAAAGATGTAAGTATTCAGAATTTTAAAGTTGGTCTACTTCTTAAATCAGTGCATATACTAGTAAGTTCATTTTTTTCTAGAAGGCTTGTTCCTAAATTCAGTGGGTCTCTAGCAAATTTAGAGTACCTCAATCTCTCCCATGCATGTTTCAGTGGTAGTTTTCCTCAAATTGGAAAGCTCTCGAGCTAGTGCACCCTTGCAGTATCGTTAGTACGCATTGAGTGTCAATCACAATCTTCATTGGCTTATGAGACTCACTATTTTTTGTAGTACCTTACATGGGTTCAGTCAACCTCTTCATGGTATCCGTGGATCCATGACCTCAATATGCTGCCTTTTCCCTCTGTCTCGATACTGATAACACAGATAATCCTACAACAAAGACTTTATCCCAGAATTCTGGGGTCTCCGTTTTGAATGTTTTCTTCCATTCAGCTATGTTACGCTCATGTTTGTCCTGTGTAACACGAATAGAAATCATATCCTTCGTTACAGAGCTTCAATCCATGTTCATTTAGGTCTATCTCTATAAAAGTGCTTGTGTATGTTGTCCTACAATTGTTGGTGCTAGTTTTAAGTATTTTTGGATTGACCAAGCTTATGTTTTAGCAATGTTCATAAGGATGAATCCTAACTCATTAAGACATGTATATTCATGTCTGTTAAGAAGTTGCTTGTTCCAACAAAGCTATTTTGGTAGTCTGCTATATTTTCCAGAATGTAAAGAAAGATATGTTCTAAACTGGGTAGAAAAATCGTTTGCTTGTTCGCCCTACAATTGATCAACCTGATTAAGTGATTATACACACAAGAGTAACAAGAAACTTCATTCATTGAATGTTAGATTCTTTTTTTTTACATTAGCAACTGTGATATTCTTTCTGACTGGCACATTGTTCGTTTCCCAGTATTGTAGTTTCTCTCATCTAAACTACTAATAACTTCCCAATAATTCGCTCATATTTATTCTCCATTTGATGTAAAATTCTGTCTAAAAGAGTAGGAACATATTCAGATGTCCTAAATCTAAGCAATAACCCCTTAGAAGTTGGCATTCCATCCTTTTTGTCCTCTTTGTAATTCTTAATAATTCATAGACGGATTTTTAGCAAAATAAAAGGAAAATAATGGGTTCTTGCCACAAGAACAAGAAAACTGTTACAACCAAGAACCTTCTACAGGTTTGTCTAAGCGACCAGAGAATTGTGTGACTGTGCCACTTTATATTATTGGAATTGTATGTTTGGCTTTATAAAGTAATAATTTTAGATTGTTCTTTGTCTAGTTTCTCCCACTTGATGAACTTTGTATATGATTTTGCTTTCAGACCAAAGAGATTCTCAAAGGGCAGAGGAATACTACTCTCGCGCTATACTTGCAGAACCTGGGGGTAAATCTTGTCACAATATGCTAAACTAGTGTGGGAATTGCACAGACCTCTTGCTACTTTGAACAGGCTGTTCAGTGTATATATATATATATATATTATTCTATATATGTGTATATTATATATATATAATATA
>JANAVB010025399.1:9925139-9996122 GCA_029216955.1 Iris pallida | reverse complement strand
TTGCTTCAGGCTTTGCTGCTTGTGAATTCTTGTCTTGCTTTTGGGTGAATGTTACCCTCTTTGAAGGCACACCAAATAGTGCACTAGAGGCCTTGCTTCAAATCCTAATTTTAGCCCACTTCATCAACAAAGCTTCAAGCCAGTACCAAACTTCGTTGACGGGGAATAACCGTCAGAATGGCCTTTTTTTGTAGTGTAAAGTTGAGAGTAAATAAGGGACTTTAGTCCCACATCGGTTAGATGTAATATGAAGAGGGGTTGGACCCTCTATAAGTAGTAGTCTAGCCCTCAATAATATTATCTGAGAAATTAGACTCATTTCTACATGGTATCAAAGCCATAACTCTCTCTCTCCTCTCCACAAAAATTTTTTTTTTTTAGCCATAACAAAGACACAGTATAATGCTCGTATTAGTGTTTCCGGTCGGATAATGGGACGGAATATACCCATAAGAGGTTTGCTGCGTATTTATCCCTTATGGTATACTGCATCAAACCTCTTGTGCATACACCAGCTCAAAATGGTGTTGCCGAATGAAAGAATAGGACCTGCTGGAGGTAGCTCGGACAATGATGCTGGCTATGAATGTTCCTAAATTTTTGTGGGGCAGGCGGTCTTGACAGCCTCTTATCTTATCAACAGGATGCCCTCTCAATACTGAACTGGAAGACGCCTTTAGAAATGCTCACGGGGGACAACTGAGTACACCGTTCCTCCGAAAGTATTGGTTGCGTATGCTTGTCTCACGATAACAGGCCTGACGTTGGTAAGCTGGATCCTCGAGCAGTTAAGTGTGTCTTTGGTTGGGTACACCGGGGCACAAGTTACGTATGCTGGAGCCCGGTTGAACGGAAGCTGTTGTAAGCATGGACGTTACATTCAGAGAGCTGGAACCTTATTATGGTTCGGACGAAGGTTCTGCGTTTGGGAACACGCCTCACACAGCGGGTGTTGGATGTGAGGGGGAGGTAGTACCCCAAACGTAGTTGTCAGATCGGTACCTTGTCCTGTCGTGAACACTGGAAGAAGGGGAAGAAGCATCAATGATACTGATACGGAGGATGACGAAGACAATACGTACATTACGCAGGGGGAGAACAGCACAAGGAAAAAAGACTCCAAGTTTACAGAAGAAAAGCAGAGGTCCAGTACTGTGCCGTGCCCTGTGCCTATATGCCAAGTCCCTCGTCACTCCTGCCGCCACTCCTGAAGATGTTACTCCCCACCGGATCGCTCGGATTCGGAAGCGGATCTCTCCGATTCGGATGGTATGCTTTCCCCACCACCCATTGCTCCTAAGGAGTCCTCTCGCATTAATGCGGGAAAGGCTCCTATTCGTTATAAGATTATGACATGATATTGCCAACTACCTATCTTATTTTAATATTTCTCTGACTTCAACATTCCTCACTTCGTTAGACTCACTTCTTTACCTAAGAATTGGCAGGAAGCAAAGAAGGACCCAAGAGAAGGCCGCAATAATGGAAGAACTTGGGGCACTAGAGGAAAATAAGATGGGGAGCTGGTGCCATTACCTGAAGGGAAGAAAGCTGTGGGATGCAATGGGTTTACACAGTGAAGGAGACACCAGAAGGAAAAGTTGAACGATACAAGGCGAACTGGTTGCAAAAGGCTATACCCAGACATTGGTATCGACTATGATGAGACTTTGCCCAGTAGCGAAGATGAGTACCGTAAGAAAGCTGGTCTCCATTGCGCACAACTATGGGTGGAAGCTACCCAGTTAGACGTAAAGAACACATTCTTCATGGAGACCTACAAGAAGAAGTATACATGGAGCTCCTTCGGGGTGCTACTCTGTGTCAGATTCAGGTGAAGGAATATCACATGGAAAAGTGTGCAAACTGAAGAAGTCGCTGTACGGGCTGAAGCAATCTCCTCGAGCCGGTTTGACAGATTCAGAAGGGCTGTAAACTGGCATGGGGTACCATCAGACAAATGCAGATCATACTGTCTTCCTCCAGCATGCAAGGGGCCACATTACTATACTTGCTATATATGTAGATGATATAGTGATCACAGGTGCGATGTAGTTGAGATCACTAAGCTGAAGACGAAACTCGCCAAAGAGTTGAGGTGAAGGACCTGGGAGAGATGAGATACTTTTGGGTAGCGAGGTGTGTGATGGTGAACAAGGAATTGTTCTCTCACAAAGGAAATATGCACTAGATCTGTTGAAAGAGACAGGAATGCTGGGATGCCGAGCAACAGTCACTCCAATTGACCAGAAGTACAAGATGGGAGCAGAAGCAGGAAAGCCTGTGATCGCGAAAGGTATCAAAGGCTAGTAGACAGATTGATTTATCTAGGGCATACTCTCCCTGATATCTCATTTGCAGTAAGTGTTGTAAGCCGCTATATGCATGATCCAAGAACGGGTCATATGGATGCATATTTCAGATTCTAAGATATCTGAAAGGGACGCCGGGAAAAGGACTGTGGTTCAAGAAGAATGGATGCACAGATGTTGAGGATACTGCGATGCAGACTGGGCAAGCTGCATAGACGACAGAAGGTCTACCACAGGGTACTGTGTTTTTGTAGGAGGAAACCTGGTTTCATGGAAAAGCAAGAAACATCAGTGGTAGCACGGTCGACAGCTGAGCAACAGAGCAATGGCTCTAGGAGTATCAGAATTGCTATGGGTAAAGGCGCTGCTGACAGAGTTAAAGCTAGACAAGGGGACACCATTGCACCTTCTGAGCGTAGTCAAGCTGCGATAAGTATAGCGAACAATCCGGTTGCACGACAGAACAAGCACATCGAGATCGATCGATTCTTCAAGGAAAAGCTGGAACAAGGGATACTGAAGATTGACTATGTTCGCTCAGAAGAACAAGTGGCAGACTGTCTGACTAAGGGTCGTAGTTCATGAGTCTGTCAAAGCTATGTAACAAGATGGGGATGATTAATATCTATCCCCATCTTGAGGGGGAGTGTTGAGAGTAAATAAAGACTTTAGTCCCACATCGGTTAGATGTAATATGAAGAGGGGTGGACCCTCTATAAGTAGTAGGCAGTAGCTCATAATATTATCTGAGAAATTAGACTCATTTCTACAGTAAATACCGATGCAGAGCTTTGAGATATTTTTTCAAATTTTATGTGCCCCATTAAAACAAAGTATGAATTGTATAACTTGCACAACATATGTACAACTTTAAAATCATTGATGTGCCTATAGACACAACTACTAGTGGAAACCTAAAGTTCACACAGAAATAACAATAATTGGCTAAAAATATAAATGGCAACTTATTTTTAAGAAAATAGCAACAATTTGGTCGCATAGCATTGACAGGATGATCGGGTATCTGGAAAAAAAGCCAAAACAAAAAAGAAAGCAATTCGGTTGTCCTCGCATATAGTATTATTAGGTGATCAGATGTCAGGAAAAAAAGCAAAAAAAAATTATAAAGCAAAATAGTTGGGTATTTGGAAAGAAACTTGGTTTTTGATGGTTAAAAGCCAATTTATTTGTTTTCATATAGAATAAGAAAGTGAAATAGCAAGAACAGAAGTAGAAAATAAAGAAGGTAGGAAGAATACCCAAAATTTTTCGTGCTTCTTCACGTTCACGTCAGATGTATTCTTCACAAGATAGCATAGCGAACTTGAGGAGGAGGAGTGGAGAAGAATACCTAAAAAAATTCGGGTTGGAGGGTTTTAATGAGGATGATATTACCTAACGTGGGAGAGAGCGGGACTAAACCAATAACTTGGGGGGAGGAGCGGGATTACTCCGAAAAAATATGGGTGAGGGCGGGATTTTTTGGGTGTCATCAAAACTTTTTGAAATTTTATTGGAAACAAAAGGAAAAAATCAAATATATTTTTATTTGGAAAACAAGGAAATATATTCAACAAGAATTATTCTTCCATAATTTTGAATTAAAAAAGTTTAGTTGATAATTTGTTAATATTTGATTATTTGGAGAATTTTTTTAATTTATTGGTGATGATTTGATTATTTTGAGAAATATTTTGATTAATTTTGTATATTATTTGATTACTTGGAGAAAATTTTAAAACAATTTGAAATCATTTTCAAACAATTTAGTCTACATCTGAACAAATATTGGGGAGGGGGATTACAGATATTTTTGGCAGATATAACAAAAAATAAGTAAAAGAAGAGAGAGAGAGAGAGAGAGAGAGAGAGAGAGAGAGTCAGTGAAATGGCAGGAGGAAATAAATTCTAATAATTTCATGAATGTTGGATTTTAATAGTTTTGAAGAGGACACTAACAGAGATTGTCTACTTGGTAGTGCAGTGTGCTTCGACAGTGTCTTTACATAGCCGGGAAGTGATGCAGCACATGCACGGTGGGGGATGACCCTTGTTAGCAATCAACCGAATAATATGCGAATTATAGGAAAAAAATTCGTATATTTCAGAAACGTATAATACTTGCGTATTTTTGAAAGATTCTAATAATTACGTAAATTTTAAGCACCCGAACTTTTAAACGTGTTAAGTATAAATTATTTAAAAAATTGGCACAAAAAATGTGGTAGGAACCTGTTTAATTAGCCAAATTTGACAATATGATCATAAGAACGTGAAGTTTCTGATCTCAATATTTCCATTGTCAAATATTTGACCCATTTTTTTAACGTATTTATTTGCACTGCGCCAATTTATGCTTATACTTTTGTGTCTAGAATTTTTCCATTAGCCGAATTGCTTACAAGGAGAGGGACTTTTGTCTTTTGTATTAGTCTGTCAAACCTTTTGGAATCATTTAAAAAAAGAAAACATTATATCTAGTTTTTCTGGTAAATAAGACATTATTTTGATCAGTTGTAATTGTCCTCGTAATCTTTTTAATTTATTTGGTAAAGTATTTGATTATTTGGAGAAATATTTTTGAATTATTTGATTATTTGGGGAAAAAAATAATTTAATTGGAAAATATTTTTAATTTATTTGGTGAATTATTTGATTATTTGGACAATTCTTTTGACTTATTTGGAGAAATATTTTAAATCATTTGATTATTTGGAGAAATATTTTTAATTTATTGGTGAATCATTTGATTATTCTAAAAAAAGGGGATTTATTTGTGAATTATTTGATTATTGAAAAAAATTATTTATTTCTAAAATCATAAAATCTTTAAGATTTATTTGTTAATTATTTCTCAAAATCTTTAGGATTTATTTGTGAATTATGTGATTATTTGTTAATATTTCATACGAATATGCCACAGCTCATCACCAACTGAATTAACTGTCAAAGTATCAGGAAGAAATGTATCAAAATCTATAAATAGGAGCTAGGAAGTGAATGTAATCATATTCGAATATGTACTTAGCTTGTGTTTTTCTTCATTCAATAATAATTCATTCTTCCCCAAATTGTGTGAATTGTCATTAAAATGGCACTAATTACTAGGTCTCCACAACTCCCAATTCAATTTGGGATGATATCTAACATATGTATATCATTAACCAATTAATTTAAAAACGTCAATGTCTTTTTAAGTTTCGTAAAGGTATTGTTTTCTCACGTAGTTGAAAAGAAAAATTATAAAACCTAAAATTCTCCTAACTACTTGACAAACGTAACTCAAATATTTTACAATTTAAATTATATTTAAACTAACTAAATAATATTATCTAACTATCATCAAAAATATGATTAGATAATTTCAATTTCTATATTTCTGTATTTTTATATTTCAATAATATCATAAATTTTTATATTTAAATTTATTGTACGTGCAACACACGTGCATCTACTAGTATTTTATTTATTTATTTAGTGACTTATATGATTATTTAGATAAATATTTTAAATTTATTTGGAGATCATAATTTGGACTTTTATTTGATTATTATTCTGACGATGTCTACTAGGTATAGGAAATAGTCACTTGCTTTTGATGACAAAAAAAAACCATTGAGAAGTGTATACTTTCACCGACAATATTTATGTTCTCTCGTAAATACAAATTTATTTTCGACAGTATATAGTGTTTCTCACAAATAAAGCATTAGTTACGACCAATTGTAATTATCGTCGTAATTAGGCCAGTATTTACGACGGGGCTTATTTGTCCTCGGAAATAATGATATTGTTTTTCGAGAAAAAAATTATGGTCGGAACTAATTTTGGCGCCAACAGCTCCCTCCAATTGAGTAATTTCGACAAAAAATACATCTTTTCCGAGCACAATGTGGGTCGGAAATATATGGACTTTTATGAGATACTTCCGACGGAACAAAATTTCTTGTCGCAAATGCTACTTTTTCCTAGAAACCTCGTAAATGTTTGTCGCAAATGAGGATTTTTTTGTAGTGAATTGCATGGAGTTTAGAAACTTTGGGGCCGCATAAGCTGGGCCGCATGGATTCATGCGGCTTGGATGACGTTCCTTTGGCCGCATGGAGGCGTACGAACCCTGCTTTTGGGCGACGTCTCACGTCTTATCTTTCTTGTCAAAGTGTTCAGAACTGTCATGCATTTTCCAGTACTTGTCAGCTTTGTCAGTCGAAATGCTCCTCCTTGGTCGCATATTTTTCTTCTACAGCTGTTCATCGATGGGCTGCATGCGGCTTTGAACAGTTATACGGCTGTCCTTCATGCGGGCCTGTTTGGCCCGAAGTATCTATGCGACAATATGTAATCCGCATGAACTCCATATTTTTCATGTTACTACAATAGCCTTAACTCAATATATTATAACTAAACTAGTACTTAACTATATTAGACCAATAATATGTATACACTATACTAGTCACATTAACTACCCGATTCAATCTAACATATATCATTAAATCTTCCCGCTAAAGTAATATTTTAATAACATAAAATATCATATTTAATTTTGGAAAAATAGTTAGAAATTTTATAATAATATTTAGTGTACTCTATTCATATAAAAAATAGGTACCAATGTCTCATATTGATCCGTCATCAATATTCATTGACTTGGTTCAGTCTTGTTCCCAAAATAAAATTTTTTTTCCATATTTTAATTCTAAAAAAAATACTGATAAATAGGTAAAAAATTCTTTTCATCAAAATATGCATAATAATTAATTTGGAGATGGTACATGAAGTTTCAAATCAATTGGACACGCAAAACTCATAGATTTTGATGTTTCGATATTACGGTGAAACGTCCAAATTTTTAATAATTAATAAATGAAACTACAATGCTACAAAGTATATGAGTTGGAAAGCTTAGGAACTCTAGTTTCTTACCAAAAATATAGAAGGTCGAAGTGGCCCGGAAGTGGATGAAAATTGGCTCACAACAGAACTGGTCAATTCTGGACACCTTTTCGTAGAATGGACTCCTCGGCCAAACCATTTGAAACTGTGTAGGTGGCCAACTGTACAAGAAAATAGACACAGAGATATTTCTATTTTTTGATTTCACAAAAAGATGAGATCGGAAAGTACACGAAACCTTAGATGCAAAATAACGTACCTGCTGGAACGAATTTAGACTTGGATCTCGATCTTCGGTTGACTTGCAAAATAGCGTACCTACTGAAATATTTAGTTAAATATATAGGTTTGAGGCTTATATTGTTAGGGTGTGTCTAAGGAAGATTTTAGGAAAGTTTGGTGAGATTTGGTGGCACCACTTGAAATATATGCATTTTTGAATCAATAGATAATTAATGGGTTTCCTAATTTAGAAAGTCAATGGTGGCTTGTTTCAAATCTATTATGGCTATACAAAATGCTCTAAAAATTAATATAATTTTATCCTAATTAGTTATGGTAATCTATTATAGGCTCAACCAAGTAGTTGAACTAGTTCTAGGCCTATTGGGTTTATGGAATTGAAATTGACTCTGAAGCTATTTTATGGGTCTTGTGTGCTATTTGAAAATAAATAGCACGTGATGACTCAATTGAGCAGGACACCATTGGTATGTGTGTAGTAGGCTTAAAATAGGCCAAAACTATATATTGGGTCGAATGGTTTGGATCGAAATCGAGTCTCAAATCAAAATTGGAAAACAAGTCAAATGTTACGGTAAAAATGATAGTTGAATTTTTGACCCGAAATTGTACATTAAAAATATAGTACAAGGGAACATATTTGAATGGGAAATGATATAGAAGGTGGACTCATTTAGAATACGAATATGGACCTAGATTTACGAAATTGATAATTATTATGCTTCAAGAATCAAAGTTATGGTAAAGTACTTCTATAGTCATAATTGATTATAAAATATAGTTTAATATTAAAATAACCATATTAAATAAATAAAAAAATAATTTAAAATAATAGCCAAAAATTAGGGGGCTTACAATCCTTCTGAGTCCCTAAGAGATATCCCATTACTCTCTTTACATCTTTCCAAAGATCAAAATTCGGATTGCTAATGAACTGACTCGGCATGCCTACAACAAAAGCTATGTTAGGCCTGGTGGTACTTGTAGCCTACATCAAACTCCAAATGATGCTCGAGTATACTAATTGTTTAACGCTTCTCCAGGATTTGGCTTAGCTTTTGATCACACCTATAAGGAGTATCGATACTTGGAAGATCCAATATCCATAATGTATGAGCAACTTTCTACGTAGTGAGCTTATGACAGAGCAAGCTCAACTCCCGTCTGAATTTTAAATCCCCAGGATGACATCTTCATCTCCCATGTCCTTCATACAGAATCTGAACATGACGCACATCTTTGTTTCAGTGACACATCAGTATGTCATCTACATAGAGACAAACGATGACTCCTCTATCATCAGCGAACATCGGGTAATTATACATATAAGTCCTGTAACGTCCCAGTCCTAAATACGTATGACTAAAAAAGCGTATACATGCTAACTACGTATCAAGTGGACTCCAGTCCAGCTCGAATACGTATAAGCTGTATAGTAATGACCAATTATCTATACTAATCATAATATCTCTAAGTCTCAATCCACAGTAATAGAATGCAAGAATTAACATTATATAACATAGTGTGCACCCCATGCTATATTTGTCCGAATAGACTCAAAAGAATAACTTGAGTCTACAAACACTAGGCTAACAAGCAGAATATAAATAAATAGAGATGAATATGTAACCGCAAGATATACCTGAAATAATAAATAGCAACCATCATGATCAACAAACCAACTTCGCTCTGTCGACTACCTAGAGAGATCACCAGGTCCTCAGGAGACATAACAAGGTATATACAACATGCCAATATACAGAAAAAAGATATGATCTAAGGGTATCTACTATATCCGGTCTATGTGATATGCATGTGAGAACATATCTGAGAATATCAGACTTCGCCACTGAGCCTCACAAGCTCCTCAGCAGGCTATTACCCACAATACCGTGTCATGGAACTAAGTACATTAATCAATAAATAAAAACAAATGCCATAACTCTGCTATAGAGACAAAGGCACACAATAATAATAGGCTACAATACAATTAGTCTGATATCGTTGTCAAGTTCTCCCCACGCCATGTCTAGATTTAGCTAGTCGACTCAAGTCCAATACAATAAATTAAGTGCAATTGTCACGACCCGCACCCACTTTTCGGATGCGAGCACGTGAGCAAGCCAGCTACGTATCGAACGGACTCCAGCCCCTCTCGAATACGTAAACACTGTCAAGGGCATGGTAAACTACCAAATCATGGCAAAATAAATCTATATCTCAAATCCACAATAAATGTACGAAACATGAATGAACACTATAGGTCATGGTCGGCAGCCCACTAGCAAAAACGTCCTATAAGACTCCAAGGAATATAACAAGAGTCTATAAACTGAATTAATATATAGATATTGCATGACAATGAAAGGAAAGAATGAGCTGGATAATAAATGTAATATCACCGACAAACCTGAATCACGCATCACAATCATCTACCATCCCACTCTGCTAACTAACTCCATGCAATCGCGAAACCTGAAGAGATCATCAGGTCCTCAGGGGACATAGCAAGATACATAAAAACATGCCTATCTAACAGTTTAATCATGCATAAAAATATAAACAGGATATAAACAAGGAACGACACTTAACATGGCAAGAGAGACGACCAAACTGCTAACAAGTGACTAACGACAAGCGGCTACTGACAGGTGACTATGAACTGGAATATAAACAACTACACGTAACTGAACTACTGGATGAACAAGTAAACACGAGATCAATGGAATACCAAACCCTCGCCCCGAGTGGACTCGCAGGTTTGAACTAATCACTAACCCTCGTCCGAGTGTGGACCTCTGGTTAGTTCTAATCACTAACCCTTGTCCCGAGTGTGGACTCTCTGGTTAGTTCACGGCAAGGCACCCTCGTCCTGAGTGTGGACTCTCTGGTGCAAGTACAATATCCTCGTCCCGAGTGTGGACTCACAGATGTAAACAGATCAAGACAAACACCCGTCCCGAGTGGACTCTCTGGTACCATTTATCACGACAAACACCCTCGTCCCGAGTGGACTCTCTGGTGCCCATGAACACGACAAACACCCTCATCCGAGTGTGGACTCTCTGGTGCAACTGATCAAGACAAACACCCCTCATCCCGAGTGGACTCTCTGGTGCCAAGGAAACAATAATAAGGATTTAGCAGTTCAATTACCCGTATTCGTTCTATAACACGAACCAATCGAGGTACAAGTAACGACAAGGTACAACTCAGTCAAGACCAGGTAAGGACAAGTCTAATATGAATTCATAAGGTGAACAAGCCTAGCATATCTACACTATCAAGTCATGAAAATGATATACAGGCAAGTCAAAGAACTAGTGAACATGGTATGAAGAAAATATATAAATCAAGTCGATTAGAGAACCGATAATAACATATAAATCCATAGAACTAGAGTAACCAAATGATAACCAAATAATCACAGGAAAAACTATAAGCATAAAATTAAACTGTAGGGGAGGCAAGGTATCTTGCCTGGAGGTGAACGCAGATCCAATAAAATATAGTCAATTGCTAAGCCATAAGGTCCAAATCATCACAACTGTCTCCAAAGCTAAAATAAACATTACCAACATTCTCAGAATAGTCAAATTAGCTAGGATTGTCTGTCCTTAAGTCCAATTCTGGACACAAAGGTAAAACGGTAATTTCGGGGCAAAACGGTTCCGCCGTTGGACCCGCTTGTACCGAAAAGCATGCCAGAGTTTAGGTCTCTAAAGTCATCAAACTACATGTCAACAGGTCCAGTTTTTCGATACGAACCCGACCATATGTCCAAAGTTGGATTTCGGCGGGCCGTGCTCAAAATCGCCGTTGAATCGGATCGTGGGGCCCGCAAAACGGCGATCCAATCAACTGTCTCAGAATTGGACCAAACTTGGCATACAGTACCAAATAAATGATACGATCTTGATGGCGTAAGTTTTGTCTCGATCTGACGAACGTGCACAAATTAATTGAGAAATTTGCACAGAGGTCGATACGGTGAATTTCGACGGATACGCATCAAATTCGTCGCACACACGCTACCAATTTGAATTCCGTCAAAGCCCATTCGTCGAAGAAGCCAATACGCACCTTTCGATGCTTTTGGTTCGCAACCGTTGCCCAGATTGGCGGAACGCACGTCGTATCGAAGGTTTTTCATAAATTTTTAATATTTTAAAACAGGTTTTTTATCCGTTTTGGACGTCCGATTTCTCGACGCACGGTCGACGAAATCCGATTCTACAAGAAAGGATTCGAAGCCCTATAGGTTGGCCGGGACTATCATCATTTGGTTTCTCAAAACTGTCGACATATCGACATAAAGTCATCTTCCAAATCGGTGTTAGAACCAAACATTTTTTTGTTTTTAAATAGGTTTTTATCGATCTCTAATCGATTTCTCGGACAATCTAGCGCTTGATAATTCAATCTATTTGAAGGAGAATCAAGAGGTATATGTTGGGTCCATATACCGAACAAACGGCTCGAAGATTCGTCGACCGTGTGCTGAAAAAACTTGCGGCGAAGTTGTCGCATCTGCTGCTTGTTTCTGTCGGTGCTGTGCACGCGATCTAGGTTCGACGATGGTTCTGGCCAGTCGGCGGTGGCTTTCAACTGCCGCACGCACGCCCAGGAAGGTCGCCAGGGGGTCGACGCTAGGGTTTTAGGGTTTTCGAATTTTCCTCCTCTCTCTCTCTCTCGCGTTCTCGACTTATATATATATAAACCGCATATATGTGTTCAACTGCTCTCGGTCTGGCTGGGAATCTCTCGGGTTGCATGGGGTGTGTCGGGCCTGTGGGCTCAGGTTTAGGGGGATTATACCGGGGCTGGGATTTATTTGTATGGCCTTGGTTCTCTATTAGGCTGAGCTGCCACCACTTATCTATTTCTATTAACATTATAAATTCTATATACACATATATATATAAATACCTATGTACCTATATACTATATGTATATATATATAATATATATATATATATAAAAATATATATATATATATATAATATATTATATAATATATAATATAAAATAGAATTATAATAATAATATAATATATAGATATAATATATATATATATATATATATATATATAAATATATATATATTATATATATAATAAAATATAAAATATATAAAATATATAAAATATAAAATAATATATATAAATATATAATTATATATATATATATATATAATAATATATATATATATATACTATCTACATACCCTCTTATATATGTATATTATATTTACATACACATACACACATTTATATATTTTATATATACATACAAATACACACATTTATATAATATATTTATATATACCTACAGATCACACATATATATATTATATATATAAAAATACACACATATATAATATATTTAATTATATATATACAGTATATGCGTATAAATTGTAAATCTCAATATAACAATTAAATATTACAAATATAATCCTTAATTACCATATTGGAATCTTAATTTATAATAGGCTATATAAAATGAACTTAGATAATTATACATACTATATTTTATAAAGCCTAAATTTATATCAGGAATGTAATCATATATATGCACATGTATATACCTGTATGGCCTACATAAATCCCAAAACCCAAAATGCATGTTTAAAGAAATATTTCACCACCTTATCAACTAAAATATTATACATTTATATATTATAACAAGAACTTTGAATATAACCATAATTTGTAATATGGCCTACTAGGCCACAAAATAAAATTAACTAGATACCAACATCCACATAGATGTCCTTAGACACACTACCCGAGTAGATGGGTTTGAGCTTGGTTCGGGTCAAGCCCGGACCAGTTTGGTACAACCGGGTCACTTAAACGTCGAATAATATTAATAATGAATAATTAAACTATTTATAATGGTCATGTCGCAACTTGGCCTGGTTTTCCTAGTTAGGACATCACTATGGCTCGGTCTTCCCTACCAGGGCTAATACACTAGTCAAAACATGCCACTGCACTATCCGTGTCATGATTCCTAGTCGTCTTATATTCCAATTTCTAGCCATGACTAAAATCATCTACCGTAATAATTAACAAAATAATAATTTATAAAAATCTAAAAATCACCTTTAAATCAAATAAATAATAAAAAAGTATTTCAAAAATTTTCGAGAATGGGGAGCTACAAATCTGCTCACCTTAAAAATAATTTCGTCCTCGAAATTCTAATTCATAACTAGTCATATTGACTACTCTACTTGATATAGCATATATAGTATTAAATCTACCTATAAATGTAATATATTATTAACATAAAGATATCATTTTTAATTCTGGAAAAATATTTATAAATATTCTATTATAATAATTAATATATTATTCATAGAAAATATGTGTATGTATAGACTTGTCCCATGGTTTGGCTCCTGAAACGACAAATTCTTAATAAATATTAATTATAGAAAAATACTATTAGTTATGTAAAAATTGGTTTTTCAAAACATGCACAACAATTATTTTGGTAATGGTATACGAAGTTTTAAATCAATTGAACACATAGTACTCATAGATTTTGGTGTTTCGATAATACAGTAAATATCCAAAATTTAATAAATAGTAAACGAAACCAAAATGCTGCAAAAGTATATGCGTTGGAAAGCTTAGGAAGTCTATTTCTTACAAAATATATAAAAAGGTCGAAATGTTCCGAAAGTGGATAAAAATTAGCTCATAACATAATTGGTCTGTTCTGGATACCTTTTCGGAGAACGGATGTCCCGGCCAAACCGGTAATTGTATGGATGGACAATTGGACATAAAAATAGACACAAAGAGCTTTCCATTAGTTTTGGTTTTACGAAAAGAGGTCGAGAAGTACACCAAACCCTAGATGCAAACAGCATATCTGTTGGAACGAATTCATACTTCGATTTTAGACTTCGAATGAATTGTAGGGCTATTTTGGTGTACTAGAAGAGGTTGAACATATGGAGGTTAATATAATTATAGAGAGTCATGTTAACTTCATAATGAATTTCGTGGAGCATCACTGGAGGTCGAAAAGGGGTTGAAACTGTCATTACGCCACAAGGTGCTGCAGCTGAATTAATTAAGCTGGGAGGGGTTTCATTTTTTTTTTGCAATAGACGGAGAGAAGGGTTACAATTTTTGAAGGTTTAAATATAAGAATATGAGGTTTTATATGCTTGGGTTCATATGGCTCTTGTTTGGATTGATTTGGTTGAGGTTTGGGCCTCCAATCTCCAACTACGGCATGGTGGGTCTAGTGGGTTTCCATATTTGGATGGATTGATTGGTTGAGTCAAAGATGCAAGGATTTGTGAGACATGACTGCAGCTAATTTGAATTAAATTAATCTAGTATGGTTCCACTATGGGTTGGTAATCTAGGATGGTCTCTACTAACTTGGGTTGACTAGGGTTAAGTCCCAAAAATAATTCTAATTGATTCCAACACCGAAATTATACAATATGGGTCTTGTATGCCATTTAAAAATAATTTTCATATAAGAACTCAATTGAGTGGCACGCCATTGGCATGTACATAGTAGGGTCAAAATGGGTCAAAATCATATATTGGGTCAAATGATTTGGATCGGAGTTGGACCTTAATTGTTATTTTGAAAACTAGTCAAATTTTACGGTAGAGACTGACTATTTTATCCCTAAAGTTGTACATAAAAAATATAGCAAGAAAATATGTTTGGATGGGACATAATATCAAACTGTAGGTAGACTCGTCTAGAATATGAATATGGAACTAATTTTGAGAATTTGATAATTGGTGTGCTTCAAAAATCAAAGTTACGGTAAAGTATTACTATAGTAATTATTGACTTTAAAATATAATTAAATATTAAATATTCATAAAATATTAAATATACTTAAACTCATCAATCTTTTGTTCTGAGAAAACCCTTCTGGCTACCAGCCTAGTCTCCAACTTTGTCAACAGTTCCTTAGGCCTTTGTCTAGAAGATTCGATGGATTTAGCTCCTTCAAGCAGATTCACCAACACCCAACTTTTTAGATGTTATGGAGTCAATCTTATCATTGACTCTCTCCTCCAGAAGATCGCATCTCTAGACTTCATCACCTCACCAGCCTCCATGTGATGGATGATAAAGTTATCTCCGAAATCTTTCAGCCTTCTCATTCGCTTTGCTAACAGCTCAGTGAATACTGCTTCAAGAGTTGTCTCATCTACTTCAAACTTACCCTGGATAACTCCTTCTTTGAAAGTACTTACTTCTCGATACAACAATATTCCCGGAACATTCGCGAGAAAAATCTTCTTGTCCCCAGCAACTTGTCTTTAAAGAATTCTACGTCACGAGACTCAATGATATGAATGATGTAGGAATGAATTGTAAAGCGCTATACTCTAGAGGGGGATGAAGAGTAGGCAGCGGAATTTAGCTAATTAAAACTGTTAGCAACAAGATCACATATAATTTATCACAAGTAAGTAAATGAAAAGCAGAGATCAGAAAGCAAACGCAAATACGGTAATGTATACTGGTTTCCCTCTTGTGAGGACCATTCCAGTCAGAAGAACTCTAGCTTCAAGTTGAATTCACTATGGAAAAATACCGCCAGTTTTCATTCGAAGTCCTTGCAACTTCTACAACGCGAGCTTTAATTCGAAGTACTCGACCAACTTCAATTGTGAAGTGTCTTTCTTCTATCAAGCCTCTGATTACAATTACTATGAAACTTCTAGACCGTACTGAACTGGCAAATCGACTAGAGGATTGTAACTGGCTCGGGATTTGAAAATGAATGAGCTTTGAACACTTTGGAAGACGTATTAAGCTTAGAGAGAAGAGAGAAGAGAGGTGTGTTGAAATGAGTGAAATTATTCTTTATTTATAGGTTTTCCAAAGTCAGAATTTGGTAGGGGTACAACTTGGGCGGGCTAAACCCGAGCCCGATCGGGTAAACCCGTTAATAGGTTGGGTTAGGGTTGAAAATACTTGGGTTCGGGCTCGGGTATGGGTTAAATATTTGAACCCGATCAAAAAATTGGGTTGGGCTCGGGTTCATGTGTCAAGCTACCCGAAGAACCCGAAACCCGACTTATATATATATATATATATATATATATATATATATATATAGTTTCATATTTCTTAAATAAAAATTTTAAATCCTAAATTTGTCTACCCAAACTCTTCAACTCCTTATCATAAATCTTATTTCAGTTTGTATTTTTCAATGATCAAGACTTGATTGCTATTTGATTATGTGTTTAATATTACTTTTGTTTAAACTTATTTCAAATATTATATTAGAGCCCGATAAACTCGATGGACCCGACCCAACCCGAGTTCAACCCGATCCTCCGGGCTTGGTCTTGGGCTTCTTATGTTTAACCTGTGGTCTGGTGGGTCGGCTTGGGTTAGGGCTAGGCTTATGATTCATCGGGTTGGGATTGGGTTGACCTTAAGCCCGACCCAACCCGCCCGAGTTGCACCCCTAGAATTTGGACAGAATTCGGACAGAATTCTTTGAGAGAATCTCGGCAAATAGTCGTTGCATCCGTAACAGTAGGATGACCAAGTTTAAAATCCAACAACACCAAACGAACTCGGTGCGAGTTCGGACCAAATTCAGGTCGAACTCTGTTGGAGACCAGAGTTTGATTTTTGGAGAATTTTGTAAGTCGGATTTTGAGTTTTGGGCTTTTAAAAGTTTTAGCAGTTATGAGCTTTTTATAAAATAGGCTATTTTCAAAACATAGGATATTTTGAAAATATTTTGTGTTAGCCTATTTGCCAGTACGACTCGGTGTACAAAGTATTCCAAGACTTAATAAATATGAAAATTATATTGAATATTAAAATACAGACTCATGTGGCAAGACAGCTTCAGTCTTGAACCGAGTTGTAGAAGTTCTCAGCAATCGTCCAAGTAGCCCTTATATCGAGACAGGGTTAGATCAATTATTAAAATCAGGTTCAACCATAACCAATGGGCCAAAAACTCTTCCATTTTGATAATTGACAATCTTGACCGATATAACATCTCAATTTTTTGATTTGACAAAAATTAAAATTGTAATGCTTGTTCAACTTGAATGGTACTGTATCCTAAAAAAATTCCTGTATCCAGCAAAAGATGTTAGATCCATTTTCTCTCCCATTGTCACTTAGAAAAATAATTATAAAAAGAGAAGCTCCCCCGCAAGTCATGCATAAGAAACAAACATTGAAAAATACAAGAAAATAGAAGAAAAATAGTATTTCACAGGCAGTTTATATGTAAAAGCATAAGCTACAAGAAATAATGCTACACATAAAATAAAGAAGTACAAACTGAAATAGAAAAGGCATACTAATGAGAGCATAATAGATGTTCCAAAATACATCAATCTCAGCAATAGAAAGTTTCAGTGCTAAAAATATAAAGTGCTATCTTGGAATGTCGGAGCATTTCTAAGTAAACATATACAATAAAAAGTCTAACTAGATAACATCTAGACAAAATACATCATGTCTAGATCAAAAATCCTCAAAGTCATCATCAATATCAGCCCCAGCAGTACCACCATGTCCAGATGGACCAGCTCTAGGAGTGCCAGCTCCAGAAGGATGTGGAGTAGCACCAGAACCACGCTACAGTCATATGTGTTACCGGGCTGAAATAATTGATGAACCACCATCCTCATAGCGGTAGCCCGATACAGCTGGATCTTTGGAAGAGAACTGGCAGAATGACCAGTCTGAACAAATCGTAGATCCGCAAAGGAACTTACGAGAGTCTGAAACCGATTGGCATCTCGAAACTCGTGTTCCCCAGATGTGTCAGTAATAAAAGCTCGCAAATCAAAGAAATGTTGGTGGATACCCTCATAAGACATAGGGTAGGCCTGAGGAGGTGGAACAGGAGCAGTAGAAGGAGCAGAAGGAACGCTGTGCTACGATGATATAACTGAAGATACTTGGGCTCAGAGTCAAGAGAGCAACTGGATAAGTCATTCTCAAATGGTGAAAGATGATTGGGATAATCATCGCATAAGCAAGGTTTCTGTGCCTTTCGTGACAACATCCCATCATCTGGATAATAGTCTTGGGAACAGAAAAAAAAACTCTTACGAATGTGATAAAGGGAAGACAACTCAAGGGTAGTAACATCGTCTTTTGAAGTGATTTGGGCAAGATAGTGGAATAGACGATACGATGCAATTCATAGTTGAATAAGTTTTACAGCTTTGAACTTACTAGAATGAACACGATTTAGAGAACAAAGTTCGTTCTTGAAACTGCTCAAAGTTGTGCCTGCGGAAATTCAAATTCTGGGTATCATCTAACAGAGTACCTTCATTAGGGATATCAAAGATTTTTGCTAAGAGGACATCATTGAATTCAATATTAAATCTACTGACACACTTTTAACAGTAAAAGTGTTCAAAGTGAAATTACAGTAAAACAGACGAATATTATTAGTTGCGATAGGATATTGGTGGGTGACAAGTTCGTGCAATCCTAATGCTTCAAAATAAGGTCGATGCTCAGGAAATATGGTCCATTTAATCGGTGCATCGGTGCATATTTTGAACAGAGAAATTCGCATACCATAAAGGGATTGGTCATAGTTTGAAAGTAAAACTCATTGTATGCTCCATCGGCCAATTGAACCGTAGAAAAGAGTGATCCTTAAATAGGATTAGAAGACATGCCTCTTCACTAGGTGTCGGCTTCTTCCTCTTAAAGGGGTTCGAAATCCTAGGCATGGTTTCTATGAAAAGATTGAAAACTATGAATTGGAAAGAGAGGTAAGGAGGAGGTTATACCTTCCAAGATTTGAGTATGTTGTAGAGGAGAAAACTCCATACACTACCAAAATACAGTAAATTAGCGACAGATATTTAGCGACGGATATATTCTGTCGCTAATAGCGACGGACACCTGACTAAATAGCGACGGTTTGCCATCGAATTACCAATGATTTTTTTTCAATTATAAGGGTAAAACTGGTCACAATCCGTCGCTATATCATCAAAATATAGCGACAGACAAGTAAGCGTCACTACGTTGTCGCCCAGTTGTCAATAATTGGCAGAAAAATATTGAAAATTGGCACAAATTTGGCACCACATAGCGACGATATATTCGTCGCTAATCCATCGCCAAATACTCTGCCCTAACTTAAAACGAAACGATGGGGGGGGAAGGGAATTTTTATTCCCTCCAAAAGTTTCTCTTACCTCTCTCTCTCTCTTGCGAGCGCGCACACAGCTCTCTCTCTCTCTCAGGTATCTCTCTCTCCTCCCCTTTCTCCTCTTGGTAGTCGGTCGGTTTATCGTGGCCGCGGGGAGGGGAGACGGGTGGGGTTAGGGTAGGGGTCGGTGGGTGGGGAGGTCGCGAGGGGAGGAGCGGAGGGGTGCCGGGGTGTCTTGGTGGTCGGGGGAGAAGGAGGGGGGTAGGGGCCCGGGGAGTTTATCGTGGCCGTGGAGGGGGGTTAGGGTGGGGGTCGACGGGTGGGGAGGTCGCGAGGGGGGGTAGGGGAGCGGAGGGTGGCCGGGTCATGGTGGTCGGCGAAGGGGGGGAGTGGAGAGGGGAGGAGGGGGTGGGGCCAGGGGGGGTTTATCGTGGCCGCGGAGGGGAGGAGGAAAGTTAGGATGGGGGTCGGCGGGTGGAGAGGTCGCGGGGGTATAGGGGAGGGGGTGGGGGGGAGGCGGAGGGTACGGGCCCCAGGGGTGGGCGCCGGGGTGTGGGGGGTCTTGGGGTTCGGGGGGGGGGGGGGGAGGGGGGGTTGAGCTGTCTTGGTGATCGGGTGTGGGGGAGGAGGGGGGATGAAATCCCATCTTATATAGTATGCAAAGGTCTAATTTTTATTGTTCTGATTATTTAGGGTTTGATAGATCTTTGTGATGTGATTTGTGCTCGCTAGTTTAATTAGACTATTATTATTTATTGTCGATCTGACAACTTGATATGTTTACTTCGGTATATATCGGTATCAGACTATTTCGTTGAGTATCGAAATCGGTATCGGTATCGATCTCTATCGAACTAGTTCACGGTATCGGTATCGGTGCCGAACTATTTCTATGAGTATCGATATCAAACTATTTCTATGAGTATCGGTATCTAAATCCTAATCCTAAATCCCTAACCCTAACCCTAAAACCCTAACCGTAACCCTAACCTTAAACCTAACCCTAACCCTAATCCTAAAACCCTAGAATCGGTATCGGTATCGGTATCGGACAATTAATCCTATGAGTTTAAGAATCGGTATCGGTATTGAACTATTTCTATTAGTATCGGTATCGGTATCGGACAATTTTTATGATTATCGGTATCGGTATCTGACTATTTCAATGAGTATCGGTATCAGTATCGAACTAGTTCAGAGTAGCGGTATCGATATTGGTATCGGACTATTTCTATGAGTATCGGTATCGGATCGGTATTAAACTTTTTCTATGAGTATCGGTATCGGACTATTTATTGAGTATCGGTATCTAAATCCTAACCCTAACCCTAACCCTAAAACCCTAGAATCGGTATCGGTATCGGCTATTAATCCTATGAGTTTAAGAATCGATATCGGTATCAGACTATTTCTATGAGTATCGGTATCGGTATCGGTATAAGACTATTTCTATGAGTATCGGTATCGGTATCAAACTAATTCTGTTTAGTTTATCTTACGATACATATTTTTACATCCAATCTGTGATGGATCGTTACTTCGTTGATCGGATATGGATGTACAAACGGCAACACGAGAGCAGAATAGGTGTGAGTGATGATTTTTAGGCAGGCGTGGAAGTGTTTCTTAAGTATGCCATGAGCAAAGCTCAGTACATGGACGGTAACAAAATCAAGTGTCCATGGGGTAATTGTCGCAATGGACGTTACGAAGAAGTGGTGACTGTGAGAGATCATTTGACCCGTAAGGGTTTCGTACGTGATTACGGCCTGTGGTCTTCGCAAGGTGAACTATATACGGAAAGACAGGCTGCAAAAACTGCTACTTATGCTTTTGATGATAATACAGCAACGGATTTTGTCATCGAAGATGACGGATGCTCTGTTGATTATGGAGACCTGCAGAACCTTGTACGAGATATGGTGTACGATGCGGCATAGCCTAATTTTGATCTGGAGGATTCTAATCCCGAGACGAAGGAGTTCTATGATATGTTTCAGGATGCAGATACTCCTCTATATCCTGGTTGTAGACTCATTCCGTACTGTCAGTGACGATGCAGTTGTTGAACATAAAGTCTGATTTTAACTTGCCACAAGTTTGCTATGATCGGATCACACAACTAATCAAGGAGGTGTTATCGAAGGAATCAAAAGAGCTCCCAAAAAACTTCTATAAGTCAAAGATGATGGTCCGACAACTGGGACTAGGGTACGAGAAGATAGATTGTTGTCGCAACGGATGCATGTTGTACTACAAGGAGAACGGACAAGAAAGTTGCAGCTTCTGTAATGCAGATCATTACAAGCCAGTGCAGAAAAGGAAAGTCAACTAGAAAACGACGTCCTTACAAGTATATGCATTACTTGTCGATTATGAAGCGCTTACAGAGGATGTATATGTCTCTGAATATAGCAGAACACATGATATGGCACAACGAATAACGCAAAAAGGACGATAGAGAATTGTCACATCCTTGGATGGAGAGGCGTGGAAACATTTTGATTTGTGTCATCCAGATTTTGCTGTAGAGCCTAGAAATGTACGTCTGGCGCTATGTTCTGATAGCTTCACTCTTTTCGGGCAGTCGGGATCTCAATACTCCTGTTGGCCGGTCATTCTTACCCCTTACAATCTACCACCATGGATGTGTATGAAGACTCCTTATATGTTCTTGACAACTATCATACCTGGTCCCAAAAATCCGATAAAACATCGATATATATTTACAGCCGTTGGTGGATGAGCTGAAACAACTGTGGGAGATCGGCGTCGTGGCCTATGATTTTTTTCCAGGAAACAGAACTTTCAGATGAAAGCTTCACCGATGTGGACAATTAATGATTTTCCAACATACGGTATGCTAGGGATAGAGTACTCACGACACCATCTCTTGTCCGATATGTATGGAAAATAGTAAGGCATTCTGTCTTAAGCATGGAGGAAAACTTCTTTCTTTGACTGTCACCGTCAATTTCTGCCTGCGAGTCGTCCTTGGAGAAAGAACAAGGACGGGTTCAGATCTGGAAAACAAGAATTTTCTCATCCTCCTACCAGGATTCTAGGGCGCATTATCCGGATAACTTCCATGGCCACTACCTCAATTTTTCTGAGGTGCCCCTGGACTTGCAGTACATCTGGCTCGACGAGATAAGGGTATATATATATCTTGTGGTTAACTATTAATTACTCTTTAATCACCATTTTTTTAATTACATGATTGAATTTGTATGTCAGAGGACGTTCTAGTGGCCCCCCATCGCGAGGAGGCGATCCGCAGGACCTACAGAAGCGCCACCGGAAAAGAGATACGGGACGCGGTGTATGCCTTCGCGCGGTACATTCGAAGAAGGATTGGATCCGACAGAAGTATTATGAGCAGATCTTGGAGAAGATGGATACTCCTACATACAAGCAAAATCGAAGAAAGCAAAGGCGAATCGACAGGCCGCTGGGGGGATCAAGGCCCCCCGCAGTGACGCGTGCAGATCTGGTGAGATACCGCAAATTCATTCCACTATCTAATTCGGTACTATTAATATACGAAGTTAATTAAATTCTACAAATATTTCGTATGTAGACCCAACAGGCGGTGAAGGAGTAAAAAGAGGCAGAATCGACCATGCACGATGTATTCCAGTATACGCACAAGAGGCGGTCGGACGGGAGCTTCATCGACAAGAGGGCCCAGAAGACTGATGTAAGTACTTATGTTTATGAGATTTATGTTAGAATTATAAGTATTGTTAACTTAATTAGGTAAACTTAGGATTCAGACTATAACTTAGGGAAACATAGGATTTAGATTATAACTTAGGAAAACTTATAGTATAACACATTCATTGGAGGATGCGTATCGCGAGGCCCTTAGACGGGTTCAGCCTCCTGCTGCCGAGGATGTCGGCAAAAAGAAGCCTGCCCAGGCACTCTTTTTGGACGCTCGCTACGAGGACATGTTCGTAGATGCCGTCGACGGCTTTAGGAAAGGGCGCCTCTACGGATGTGGCTCCCTAGCGTCGTTGCAGGCGTCGATTCCGAGATTTCTATCGCCCCGCCTCCTCCTTCTGCGAACCTGGCTGGCGATGATGTGAGGAGACAGCTTGCGAATCTGATCGAGCGTGGTGTCGTCCTTGCGGAAGATGACCACGTACTATCCACGTCCTTCTAGCTCCCGGTTCTTTGCTTCCGGTCTGTCTGCTCCCGGTCCGTCTACTGCTGCTCTCGGTGCTTTAGATATTCCCGGTCCTTCTTCCGTCAGACGTCTTTCTTTTTACCCTGCTGCCCCACTGATACCGCCTCATATTATGACGACACTCCTCATGATGTCGCCAGAGCAGCTACGCCAACTTAAACCATGTCTTTGATACCCTGCCGGCATACATGGTGGAGGAGTATTTTCGTCAGGCGCAGCAGGGAGACGATCCACCTCCTCCTTCTCATTGATGTATTGTATTTAAATATTTTGAAATATTTTTAAATGTTGAATATTTGTGAATTTCGGATATTGTCACGTGGATATTAGTTTTTTGAATGTTTTGAATAATGGTGAATGTTTGGATATTAGTTTGTGATGGATTTGTATGTTGGTGTGTGATGTATTTGTGATAATATTTGTATATTGGTGTGTGATGTATATTGGTTTATTGGTTTGTGTGATGCATATTGTGATGTTTTGATGTTTCAAATATTGTATGAACAGGGAATGCTCTTTTATATAAAAAAATTCAAAAATTTTCCAGTTAGCGACAGATTAGCGACTACCAAACGACGGAAAGTGACGACTAAGCGACGAAATATCCGTCGCTAACTGGAGAATTTCCAGTTAGCGACGGATGGCGACTACCAAGTGACGGATTATCGTCGACAAGGTTCTCGAAATATGAAAGATTTCCAAAAGTTAAGCGACGGATTATCCGCCCAATTCCGTCGCTAGCAATCGATAAGTATTTTTCGACGGATAATCCGTCGCCAATGCCGCGACTAATTGGCGACAACGTAGCGACAACCGGCGACGGATTAGTGTCGGAATATTCGTCCCTTAGGTTCTGGAAACACGAAAGATTTTCAGAACCTAAGCGACGGATATTCCGTCGCAAATTCGGCGAGTATTAGCGACTATTAGCGACGGATTGGCAACGAATTTTGTGTATCAGAAACTCTCTGATACGCGTTTACCGACATATTATCGACGGACTTGTCCGTCGCTAAAAAAGTAGTATCCATAACTTCCTGATACTTGAATTGACAAAAGTTCGTCGGCTAACCGTCGCTAAATATACGAATCTTGCTGACGGCAATCCGTCGCTAAGTCGTCGAATGGCGACAACCTAGCAACGGATATTTTTAGCGACGGGTATTTCTCGACGAATTTTTCAGCCAAAATCTGCCAACAGTCCGTCACTAAATCTATTTGCCGATGGATTAGCGACGGATACGGCCGTCGCTAATCGGTTAAGTTTTGGTAGTGACACAAATTGGATTAAATCTCCAAGGGGATTGGAAGCAATGGCTTAGAGAAAAACTAAGGTTTGGAGAGCTCAGGCGCGGCTGCTTTTGATTTAAGGATTTGGAGAAGATGAATAGGAGGGGACCACTCGTTTCTGACTTAAAAGTACATACCACCAACAAAACTCGGGCCGAATTCGGTACGAGTTCGCCTGGGGTTCTGTTGAGGTATTTTTCAACAGAAATAAATGCAGCCATTTTTATTCATCAATCCCTTTTCAATTATTTAATTCCAAGTTTAGTTATTTTAAATTTCAATTGATATAATTATATTATTTTATGAATTAACTTTTGTTACACAACGACTGTCTCAGATTAGCTGTAGGGGTACCATTCCAGCTAACGGAGGTTCGCCGGAGAACACTTAAATACCGTTTCACTTTAGCCGTAGCCGTAGTGACAGACAGACCCTTTATAGGCTTGTATCGAAAAAAAGTATTTGCATATTGAAGGATAATCAATAAAACAAAATTAATTAATATTATTGACATCTAAAATTTCCTAATTCTTGACGTAGAATTGAAACGATCTTCCGCTAATGGTTTTATAAAGATATCAGCTAGTTGGTTCTCTGTGTCTACTTATACAAGGTCTATATCTCTATTTGTTTGATGATCTCTAAGAAAATAATGTCGAATCTCAATATACTTAGTGCAAGAGTGACATACAAGATTCTTAGTCAAATTAATAGTGCTAGTATTGTCACAGAAAATGGGTATGTATGTGTATTGTAAACTAAAGTCTTCTAAGGTTTGCATCATCTACAAAATTTGTGCACAACAACGTTGCGGCGATATACTCAGCCTTAGTAGTTGATAATACGACATAATTTTGTTTTTTGCTAAACTAAGAGACTAGAGCCTTACCTAGGAAATGACACGTGCCGCTAGTACTTTTTCTATAAACTTTGCATCCAGCAAAACCAACATCTGAGTAACCGGTTAGGTCAAAGGACGTAGTTTTGGGATACCACAAGCCGACAGAAGAAGTGCCTTTAAGGTATCAGAAGATACGCTTAACTGCGCACAGATGTGATTCCTTAGGATTAGCTTAAAAACGTGCACACAAGCAAACGCTAAATATTATATCTGGACGACTAGCAGTTAAATAAAGTAAACTACCAATCATACATCGATACTTACGTATGTCGATCGGTTTGTCTTGTTCATCAATATCAAGCTCAGGTCGAACTTCTTTAATAAGTCTTTTGTGTACTTGACTTGATTAATGAACGTCTCATTGTTGGTTTGTTTGATTTGCAGTCCGAAAAAGAATTTTAGTTCTCCATCATGCTCATCTCAAACTCGTTCTGCATACACTTTGAAAATTCTTGATAGAGAGATTCATCAGTAGATCCAAAGATAATATTATCTACATAAATTTGAATTAAAAGAAGATTTCCATTAAAAGACTTTATAAACAGTGTAGTATCAATCTTGCCTTTTGTAAAACTGTTATCAAGTAGAAAAAGGCTTAAACGATCATACCAAGCATGAGGGGCTTGTTTCAAACCGTATAAGGCTTTCTTTAACTTGAAAACATAATCAGGGTTTTCGAAATTAGTAAAACCTAGAGGTTGAGCTACATAAACTTCTCTTTTATAAAAGTCAAAAATGCACTCTTAACATCTATTTGAAATAGTTTAAAATTATGAAAACATGCAAATGCACATAACATGCGAATGGATTCTAATCTCACAATACTTCCTCTTGGTTGTATCCTTGAGCTACGTGTCGAGCCTTATTACGAGTAACTAAACCATTCTTATTAAGTTTATTTCAGAATACCCAACAGGTGCCAATGACCGGATGATCAATGGGCTTGGGAACAAGTTCCCAAACTTGATTCCGTTCAAATTGTTTTAATTTCTCTTGCATACATCTAACCGAAAATTATCGCTACATGCTTCTTCAATAATTTTGGGTTCAAGCTGTGAAATAAATACAACATAGAAAACTATATCTTTGCTAGAGGAACGAGTACTTATACCCCTGGTAATCTCTCCTACCAAGTCCTTGGGATGGTCAACCAAAAACTTTATTCTTTTTGGCAAGCTCTCAAAGTAGCTGGTTTCGACTTCTGGTTCTGTACGTGATCTACCTGAAGGATCAGCTGGTGCTGTGCTTGAAGGTTCTGCAGGTGTTATTTTGGTGTACTAATGTCTTCATCATCATCGATTGTCTGTTGATTCAGTTCTTCAAAAGTGACATTTATTGACTCTTCGATGATCATGGTACTTTTGTTGAAGACTCGGTAACCTTTGTTTTTGGCCGCATAACCTAAAAATATACCTTCACCAGCCCTTTTGTCAAACTTTCCCAAATTATCTTTAGTATTAAGAATAAAACATTTGTAACCAAATATTTTAAAATATGAAACAGATGGTGTTCTATCAAACCATAACTCATAGGGAGTCTTCTTCGATATAGGTCGAATTAGAACCCTATTGAGAACATAACAAGCTGTATCGACAGCTTCAGCCTAAAAGTATTTAGATAGATAAACTGGTTTAACATTACTCTAGCCATTTCAGATAGAGTCCTGTTCTTACGTTCTGCAACTCCACTTTGTTGTGGAGTCCTAGGGCAAGAGAACTCATACAGATAACCATGTGTGTCGCAAAATTGCTTCAACTCTGCATTCTTAAATTGCCGCCATGATCGTTTCGAATACGAGTGATCATGAATCATTTCTCATTTTGAACTTTCTTGCAAAAGTAGACGAATTCTGACAATGCATCATTTTTGCATCCAAGAAAATATACCTACATGTATCTGGAGAAATCATCTACTATTACAAAAGCATATAATTTATCACCTAGGCTAGCAATTCTACTAGGCCCAAATAAATCCATATGCAGTAATATAGAAGTCTAGTGGTGTAGAAGCATGAAAATTTCAACAATGAAGCCTTATGCGTCCAAGCCAATGAGAACATATGCGCCCAAGCCAATGAGGACATATGCGCCCAAGTCATCCTGTGAAGCTCTATGCGCCCATGTAACACCCCAGAACCAGAATACTGGAGAGCGGGGACATACATAGCCAGCTACGTATAATGAAATGGAATCCACCTCACTATACGGTCACGACTGTCTAGATATGTGAGGGTTTAACTACAATCCATCAGTCTCCTATGGTCAATAACAAGCCTAAATGTCATAATCTCAAGCAAGCAAGTAAAGTTATAAGATGTAAGATCACCAAATATACAATGGTATGGCATCCCAAACATTACATATTCAGCTAATGGTCTATGCGGCCAAACAAATGGTAATGTAAGTAAATGCTCATGCAAGCAAATGCATAGTCACATGCGGCCAGCAAACAAAATGGCCAAGCAAATAAATGGCCTTGCAATTAATTTCCATATGCGACCAAGCAAGCAATTGGCCATACAGCCAAAATATATTGCTCAGTAACAGTTAGCAAAATGCAACTACGGCTAAGCAACACAATGTTGCATGCGGCCAAAAGTGCAATTAATAGCTTCCACATAGAACATGTCCATGGAAAACACCATGGCCTTCATGCTCCACCAAACAACATTAGGAACCCAAATCCATACTTCCGTAGGTCAAATTTGGGTAAAATAGAATTCTCTACAACATGGAACCATCAAATAACAAAAATATGCAGGTTTGATAGATCAAAACTCATAAAACCGAAAATACCACAAAGCTAGATCTACAAGAAATTAACCACAGAAATAAAAAATGCTAAATACTAAAGTGGGTTAGAAACACATAAGAAGACAGTAGAACAATAAAAATAGAATTCCTCCATGAAGCAAGATGCACTTGCCTACACCTTCCGGGTAGGTGGAGAGTAATGGTGAGGAAGAAAAGAGTAAATAAGGAGAGAGAAGAGTGTTGGTTAATAAATGATGATGGAGGTGGTAGGTAGGGGTTTGGTTCACAAACCGAACCAAGCCAAACAAGCCGAACCGAATCAAGCAATAAAATGCCAAATAAATCATGCGAGAAGACATGCAATACGAGTAAAAATACGTACACGTATACCAAAATACGTAATACGAACCATGGTCATTACATCCTAAGCCACCCTGTGAAGCTCTATGCGCCCAAGACAAGCTCCCCCAAAGGAGGGTGCATAGCCTGAAACAGGGCTATGTGCCCAAGCCTGACTCGGTCAAAGCCATGATCAAAACATGTACCGAAGCGCACGGCCACGTCAGTCTCCACGAGCAGTCGTGCACCAAAGCATGCGGCCACGTCACACACGACCAACCCACGATCTCGCAGCCTGCATGCGCCTATACCCTATGCGCCCAAGGCAGGACCATGCGCCCACATAAAAACCAGTGTGTTTTCTTATGTGGGTGCATAACATCATTCCAGCTCAAGAACGACTATAAAAAGGGGTCTATCCCTCTCCAAAACACAGAACGGAGAGCATTTTCAAGAGCAAAATTGCTGCACTTCTTGCCAGTGAGCCGAGAGTTAGCAATTTTCTTAGGTTTTCTCCCACTTTTGTAATCGGAGTGTCAACGGAGTAAAGGAGCAACTGCCGCTCGATCTCCACCGTCCATTCCCCAGAATTCTTATTTTGTACTCGGGGATCCTCAGCACAGGATCTCAAGCGTACTCGATTTGTGGTACCTTGTGCCAATAAAGAAAAGACAGTATTTTTTTTTTTTTGTCTGTGTCCATAAAAATGGTGACTCTGCTGGAGACTACCTTTTTCTCTGACGAGAAGGTGGTGACGCAATCCGATACCGACAAAGTGGGGAGCACTCAGAAGAAGCTGATCGTAAAGTTGATCAGCAGGCGTTCGAAGAGTGCTCTCGAGGGATGGCTCTACTCCCTCAAAATCACGAAGCCAAACAAGTCTCGTAAGACTTGGCTTCCGAAGGCTCGCTGTACATATCCTGCTAGTGTCATAGAAGATATGCAACTGGAGGACTCTGTCACATGGGCGCATGACTCTGCTACAGAAGCTCCCAAAATGAAGAAGGCTCATACCATTCCGGGCTCTACTAGCCCAGTGACTTCTTTTCTGCACAACCAACAACAGAGTGTTCGATGCTCGAGACTTGGCAAAGAAAGCACTACGATGCCGAGAATCGGGGTATTCGACACTCTGGGCAAACCCAGCGAGCTCACAAACGAAGGAGGCAAAGCTGGGAGAAAATAGTACTGCTCCACCAAGCATGCGCCCGAAGCTATGCACCCAAGGGGGTGTTTGGGCACATAACTCCAATCAGAATGCTTCTGTCTTCGACAGATTGGGCATCCAGGGTCATGCGTCCAAGGCTATGCGCCCAGGCTCGACTGATCGATACTCTGCGCCCAAAGCCAGTCTCTAAGGGCTATGCGCCCAGCAAAAATACAGGCCCCAACGCGTATAGCACGGGGCTGTCTTCAAGGACATCACAGAACTTAGGTGTGGGGGTTGCCCCTGCATGTGAACTAAGTCTGGATGTGCCAACTCTCCTTACAAACCCACATGCAAATCTCAGCGATGCATGTAACATGGGTTTTAAGGCAAAACTCCCTTCCGCGACTTACGTGATATGATAAATCATAAGCGCAAAGCGAGGAAGGACATAACAATTCATAGTGCACATCCGCACACCAGTATTGTCATAAAATATTGCTGCTCCAAAGCAATAAGAGTGCCTCAGAGACAGTCCGTGTTTCGACGGCTGCATTTTTTGTCGATAAAAAGCCGCTGTGTGTTCATCCAATATGGCTTCATGGGGTCCCCCTTACGGAAATCCCAATCAAAGACGGTGGACTATGAACCCAACTTTCTCTCTCAGTTTTGCGAGAAGAAGAAGACGAAGTCTAAACAGATGGCCAGCATGCTGTCACGTATGAAGGAGTCTATATGGGTACTCGGTCCAAGACAAGATCCCATATAGATGATGAAGACTCCCAAGCTGGGGGTAGTATTCCCTCAGAGTTTGAAGTGGATGACCTTCACACTGGAGGTAGCCTTCCAGAGGACGACGATCTTTCCGAGTCTGATGGTGACTATCTAACTCCTCTACCTGAAGATGAGGGACTTGTTCACTCAGAGACAGACAGTATCAGTACCAGTTGTACTTTTCTCTGTTCATCCTCGCATGTTATCTACATACATGGCGGATGGAGAAAGACCTGAAGAAGCAGCGATCAGACAAGCAAACGGCTAGAGGGTCTTGAAATAGCATTCGCCAAGATACTGATATGCTTACCAGTATCATGGCGGTTTAAACTGCTGGGACTGTTCCTCCACTTCAACAAAACATCTCGGCTCACGCTAGTCCAGCTCATAGCAAAAACCCTCCTTTACTACAAAAGGAGTATCATTCCGTTGTGCCTCCCTCGAATCTTATAAATATTGGGGGTGGTCCTTCGCCAACGACGTCTGACAACCGTTCAGCAGTCATTTTCCAATACCTGCTTAATCAACAGGATGTAATTGATTCCCTGGTCGCCCGTCTCGACACCATCTCACACAAAGATGAGCTTCAGAAGATGGGGATATCTCAACCTTATCCTTCTGAATGGGAGAATGCTATTGCCCTCCAAAACAAGTCGTTGACGCTAAATTCATTTGAAGGATTGACTTCTCCTCGTCAACACATGACATACTTCAACACACAGAATCTACACTTACCCATGGACGATCCACTCTTGTCAAAGCTGTTTATTAGCACCTTGCAGGGGGTAGCTTTCAAATGGTTCTGCAGTCTACCTGACGATTGTATCAATTCGTTTAAAGACTTGGAGAGGTTGTCTTCAACAGGTTTTACGAGAGTGGCATGCATGTTAGTATGTCCACCCTCATCGAGACCAAGTAAGGGAGGACTGAGTCTGTCATCACCTTCATCGAACACTTCAGGCGGTTAGTACTGAAGATGTCCTTTGGCATACCAGACTCAGAACTTATGGATACTTGTCGACATAACTTCCTTTCTACGGTAAAGTTTTGTCTGGGTATACATAAGTATGATATATGGCCCACTTTTATTGGGGCTGCTGATGCTGCTAAAAATAACGCTCCTAATCTGGAACTGGGGTTGAAAACACCTAAATCTGAAGACAAGGGCAAGCATCCTCAAACTATCCCTGTCCGTGGGGGTAAAGGGAAGAAGTCCTGAAGGTCGACACTTCCAATGGAGCTTCCAATTCTCAGGGTGCCTCCGACAAGCTAAGGAGACCTTCTCCTTTGACGAAGACGATGTCATTACCATTTTTACACATTGACGAAGGGTAATAAGCTGACATTGCCTCCACCACGTCCTGTAGAGGCGAACCAACTCAACGATCCCAAGTACTGTCTCTATCATCAGTACGTGCATCATTCCACCAAGGACTGTATCGTCCTGAAGAAGAAGATACAACAGCTTATCGACAGCCAAGTGATCAACCTCGAAGCTGAAGACAAGGTCGTATCTTCTAATATGATCTCTCTTTAGTTTGGTTACTTTCCTCCCATAGAAGTCCCAAACGCGTAGTCCCGATCCCCAAGGCGATAATGGAAGTCATCAACCTACCACCAGCTCGCAACTCAACCTTGGTGCCACTCACGACTGAACGTGGTGAGATCAAGTGGGTCCATCCGGACCTTGTGCAAGAGATGACACAGGGGGTGGTATCTCCCAAAGCAAAAAGGGGCAAGAAATACAAGTCATGCTATATGGTGTCTTCTTCCATCTACGAGGTTCTATATGGCGAGATACGATCGGGGGAGACTTATCTTGGACGTACGATCCCGCACAAGAAGAAACAGTACCTTCTCAAACTCCTACTACCCCCACAAGCTCAGAAGCCGGCCCGTCTAAGCCTTCAACTACCGATAAAGCCAAGCAGAAGGAGACGCGGTTCAACAAGTCTCTGAAGGGCCAGCTCCCGAAGGCATGGACCGGCCCTATAACTTTGACATCTGGCACAGCTAGCCAATACACCTGCCAGGTTGTCTCTGTTCGATCTGTTGTGACTCTCCAAAGAAACGCGGAAGGCGTTAAGTAAGGCATTACTACATGCCGACTCTTATCTCGCTGAAGTCAAAGCCCCCGCTGAAGACCCTGTCTCTTGTCCTCACTGCCACAGTACTATGGAAGTGGTTCCCAACATCACCTTTTTACAGGAGGATATGCTACTCAAAAATAATCGTTATGATAGACCCCTGTACATACAGGGTATATCGAAGCGATCAAGGTGGACCGCATGCACATCGATCCAGGATCCTCCCTCAGCAATATTTCTAGAAGTTTGCTTCAAATTCTGGGAATTCCTCTGCACAAGCTATCTGCTACCAACACAACTATCATGGCTTTCAATGCTGGTCGAAGCCACCCGCTGGGCAAGATCTGTCTCAAGTACCATATCGGTGATCTCTGAATGGAAGTTTTTTGCTATGTGATCGATGCCATTGTATCCTACAATGTCTTGTTGGAACGTCCATAGATACACGAGAACATGATCGTTCCTTCCACACTTCACCAGTGCTTCAAATACGTCAACAGCGACGGTGTCGTAAAGATGGAGTTTGCCGATGTCGATCCTTTTAAGGGCATCGAAACCTATTATGGAGATTCGGTACTTTACCAATCTCAGCCCCCCAAGGATGACGGTAACGAAGCTGAAATGAAGCTGAAGCAAGTCTACTCCAATATTGGTCCCCTGATTATCTGAGTCAAAGGACGTACTACTCCAAAAAGTACTTCGAAGCCTCTCACAATCTTGGTGAAGAAGAAGAAGAACCCTGACAAAGTCAAACCATTGACCATCACTCTCAGCAAGAAACCAGGGAGAAACCTGCTGAAGTCGTCCTCCTAATCCTGAAGAATTATCCTACGTGGTGAACTTGGCCAAGACTGTTGCTCCTCTTCCAGATGATGATCCTCTCAATGAGTATATCAATACTCATAATAATGTACCTTCAGTGGATGATGTTATCCCTGAAGAAGAACTTGCGTATTTTCTTAGTAAAGGTTTATCTTTGAATTACTCCGATGTCTATCAATCTGTAAGCCACTACATAGATACGATTACACTCTAGAGTACGGCATAGGACCACACCTTTGCATGCCGGTCACGACATCTCACCTACGAGAAAAAGTTTACCCAGATGATATCACTATTTCATCATTCCAGCCAGAATGAAGGATGAAGAACTAATCATCTTCGGTCGTATAATTGGCGAAAAAAGTTCATTTTGGACTCTACTTTCCAAGCACAACACGGAAGCTGACTATGACTTGGGAAAATGCAACTTTTTCGGTATAGTTGGCAGGCCAAGAATATTATCCAGAACATAGGATATGACATCAAAAGTGACCACGGGCTAAATTACGGCCGGGGACGATGATTGCCAATACGACACTTTGCTCCTTCCGGCAAACCTGAGAACTACTATCAACGAAACGGTATTTGTTTGGGTTATGTCACTCCTCCAATAACTCCCGAAATATCAGATGATGAAGCAGATCATTTTTCTCACTCTTCTGACACCTTCCTCTGGGACTCAGACTCTAGCATTGGCGACATATTCAAAGCAACTATGTCCGTCAATATTGTTTTCATTGACTAAATTGTAGACGATGTCCAATCGATTGAGCTTGAACAATAGGCTCAAAAGATGGATACTAGGTGGGAGCTGCGCTTCGAACAACGGGAACCACCTATCGAAGATAAAGTCATCTAAGTCAATTTGGAGATGAATCATCTTTTAAACCAATCTTCATCAGTAAAATTCTATCTGGCGATGAACGCCAATCTCTGATACATCTTATTAGAGAATACATCGATGGAGAAGCCTTTCTAACTATATGTCCGTGCTATGGACCATTCTTGGCGCCCTATTAGCTCAGAAGAATGAAGGCGGCCATGAACATGCAATCTACTACCTCAGCCGCACAATGGTGGGTGCCGAGCACAGAAACACACCCGTAGAGAAGGAATGCCTCGTAGTAGTATTTGCCATCCAAAAGACACGCCACTATGTGTCTGGGTAGACTATCCACATCATATCTAAAGTCAACCCTCTCAGAATACTTATGACTAAACTGGGTTCTTAATTTCCGTTTAGCTATATGGGCAATGCTGTTGACTCCATACGATATGCTCTTCGTTCCTCAGAAGGCAGTAAAAAGTCAAGCTGTAGGGCCCAAAAATCAAGTTGTGCCATGCATTTACTACTCAATAATTAAGTTGTGCCCCAAAATTCAAGCTGCGCCACTGATTTGAAGCTTAGAGATTAAATTGCACCGCTGATCAGGTTGCGCCATTTACTAGACTGTACCCAGTCATATTGTGCCAAAGTCTATGTGGCGTCTAACATTTAATGGCCATCATTACCTGACAGCACTGAAAACTGACAACACAGTAAATGGAGAAAACCTCTTCGAATCCCTCAAATTGTGCACCTCGAGGAGATTGGATTGACAGCTGTCCTGCACATCTTATGAGTTGTGCCTAGGCACAATCTAAACAAATTCCTTAGTTACGCCTAGGTGCAATCTGAACAGACTTCTTGTCAAAAGCTGCCACGTGCCTATGCATTCAGTTGCGCCTAGGCGCAACCCAATCAGGCGCAGTTTGACTTTCTGACCGAAGCTTGCACAACCTGATGAAGTTGAGACAACTTACATTCTAAAACAGGATGACGTGGTGCACATGCCACTAATCTCTCAAGATGTGTCTACTATTCTGTACATGACCACGCGTATCTCAATCATGATGCCACGCGTCTAAATACAGTTAGTACACGATCGATTAACTGAATAAAAGTTGGCACAACATATGGTTGGCACAACCCAATTGGCGCAATCCAGTCTTGCGCACATCAGAATAACTGCTAAAAGAGTTATTTCTAGAACTCTATAAATAGAGTTTCCAATCATTGTGAAAGCATTACAGAGATCAAGAACTCTTGCAAAATTGCTACTACATTTCCAGAGGCTCTAGTCTTCATGTTCACATAGTCCAAGGAAAAGTGATCATCTTCTCATCAGATTTCTACAGTTGTACTTCCCCAGAATTCAAATTGTACACTTGTACTCTTTTCAAAAGTTTGTAATAGAACAACTTTTTGTTTTTGCAAACAAAATGGCGACTCTGCTGGGGATGACTTTCTCCTCCGATGAGAAGATGACAACTCAATGTGATGCTGCATCGATCGACAAGACGCAGAAGACTCTTGTTGTTCAAGTCAACCAGACAGCCTATGAAGATATGATCAACAAGAGAACAAGCACACGGTGGCTATCACCAAGAATAAAACTGTATGGACTCCTGAGTCCTCTACGGTTGCTGTTGCCTTGGCACAATCTGCTTTGTTGCCAAGGCGTAATCTGCCATCTGTGGCTCCGGCACAGTCTGTTTCTACTACCTACGCATAGTCCACTCTCACTACTATCGCGCACAACTTACTCCTCCTGCTGTCCGTACGCAGTCTACTACTCTCTTAGCTGCCAAGGCACAATCTGTTCAAGCTGTTGCTAAGGGGCAGTCTACCCATGTTGCTGCCAAGGCACAACTAGTAGCCTATATTGCTAGGGTGCAACCAGTAGCCCATAGCACTGTGGCGCAACCCAAGCAATCAGTTGTTCAGGCGCAGTCTGCTGCTCTGGCACAACCCAAGGGAAGTAGTCTTTTGGCTATTGCCTCTTCCAATTCTCCAGTTCTGAACTTGGAGAAACAATGTTCTAGTGCCAAAACTAGACAGAACAAAGGGAAGGGTCCTTTAATATTTCCTCAACTGGCAGAACCTGTGCCTAATGTGGTCCATAACAAAACAGAGGAAACGCTTCTTAGCTAACCCTCTACAAAATAAAGGAAAGCACCCTTTGGTCTTTTCTAAAACTTCCTGTCTATGACTCAGAGGAAGATATGATAGATTCTACTCCTTTAAATAGAGGTCTTCAGATCTCTGCTATGGGAAGGAATACTGATCAAAGAGGTGTCTTGCCAACCCCTATGGCGACTAGTAAGATCTTCCAACCTTACAAATTTTAAGATCCAAGCAAGAAAAGTTGATGGTATCTTAAACGGAGACACGCGGAGCAGAATTCTCTGATTTACGTGCTTATTTCAATAGGCATCCATCAATATCAAATCCGGTAAAATGCAAAAATTCTATACCAAAGGTCACTCTGTACCAGAAACCAAAGTTTGAAAAGAAGACCCAATCACTTATGCTAATGAGTTAAGTACCTCTTTGTACACTCAGGGAACTAAACATCTGATGAATAGGCATGTTCCTAACATCGTTAAGGAATATGTTCCTCCGACTTTCTCTCTCGTGTAGTGGTAACTGATCTCCGAGAACGTCTTACACAAAGACAGAGATTACAGGGATATCTCCTTCACCTACAAATCACTCTTCAGATCGCCACTGCCTTCATGAAGTGGTCATCAAGTGTTGTTTCCAATCAGCTAGACGATCTGTCTTCGATCGTTTGAACTATGTTTCAACTCCTGAACCTGTAACAGAAGATGAAGATGAGCCATTATATGCTTCTGTCAACATGACTTCGCAAGGCACTGGGGGGAAACGTCCAAGACGTAATGCATCCCATAATCACAGTCAAAAGTACTTAGATCGGATTCATGCATCTAGTGAAGGGGTCTTTCAATACACCCAGTCAAGAAATTAAATTTGAACCAAGGAGTCTTTAATCAAGAAGATCTCCCCATCACTCATCTAGGAAAGGACTCTTTATCTGAGTTTGATGCAGATAGTAAAGTTCTGAACAAACTATCTCGTCAATAACAGCTAGAGAAGTGATGACATATGCCATTATAGAAGATCAAGACACTTCTAGTCCGGCTAGTCAAGAACAACCGAATTGTTGTACTAGAAGGCAAGCTAAAGACCATGGCTGAGATAGTGGCAAGTATACACACTATAATCGTGCTCAACATACAGTGCCACCGGTTATAAACCCTGCTACAATCCAGAGCTTATAGCTTCTTCTGTACCTGTCAATATCAGTCTGGGGGTACCACCTCCTCAGGTTGCTTCTGTACCAATTTAAGCTGATCCCAGTCAGTCTGTTCCTCTTCCCAATACACGCTGTTCCTCCTTCCAATAATTTAACCAGCCCACCAATTCCCAAACATCAGGAGATGCTAATGAGGCTGTGAAACTCTTACGCACTCAGTTTGAGGCCTTCAAGCAGAAGGATGGCCTACAAAGACTTGGTATAAAGCAACCGTACCCTACAGAATGGAAGGAGGTTCCATTCCCTCCTAAATACAAGCTTCCAACCATTATGTTGTTTGATGGCAATACCTCTCCAAGTCAGTACATCAATCACTTTGAAGTGATGACTGACCAATTACAGCCAAATGATGCTCTTCTTACCAGAGTGTTCGTCGATTGTTTAGCCAGCGTAGCATACGATTGGTATCGTAGTTTGCCAGATGACTACATAACTTCTTTTGCTGGTTTCAAACAAATATTCTTGGAACAGTTTTATGAGGGAGTCAACGACATGATAATGTCTGCCCTCATTAACATCAACAAAGACATAATGAATCCACAGAGAGTTTCATTGAAAGATTCTGCCGGGAGGCACTTAAAATGCCTTTAGGAACTCCATCTGCTGTAAAAATAGACACCTGTAAATCAAACTTGTTGCCTATTATCAGTATGTAGAAGGGATCTACACAATTCCAGGATTGGCCTTCTTTTATTGTGAATGCCAAGGCAGCAGAAGTCAGTACCGAAAAGTTCAAACAGTTAGGAGTTCAAATGACTCATCCTAACCAAGATGAACATTCTACACCCGGGGGTAATAATCGCCAGAATAACCGCAAGGGTAAAAAAATATTGGCTATCAATCTCAAAGGCAAGGAGTCATTGGCTGTTAATGTTTCCCAGACAGCACCTACTCCATCATCACTACCACAGAAAACACCTCGTCCAAAAAAAGAGTATTCTTTCGATAAAGATGATACTTTGAGCATCTTCGATTGCTTGCTCAAAAGCAATAAGCTTTAATTGCCAGAGGCAAAACAGCCAGAAGAAGTAGGTAAAACTGATCACCCTAAATACTGTATTTATCACAGATTTATAGGGCATCCAACCAGAGCATGCTACGTACTCAAAGGCAAAATCTAGGATATGGTCAACTCTGGAGCAATTACTCTTCAGCAGGATGAGATGACTGTGACAATTAATGTTGTCTCTGTACAGTTTGGGGACTTTCCACCACTACTTGTACAAGATGGTGTTGTCCCCATTCCAAGGACTACTATCGAGATCGTGAATCTTATACCTCCTCAAAATGAAGGTCTTGTTCCACTATCAACTAACAGAGGAGAGATATATGGATTCACCCAGATCTGGTAGCAAATTTTGAAATGCCTTCCTCTTCTAAGCAATAGAAGCACTACAAAACTAAATCCAAGAACTACAACATGGTATCTATTGAACCAGTAGCAGAAGAAGAAATTCTAATTGGCACTAGATCTGGTAAACCCTACCTTTGAGAGTACCCCAAAACTCAAGAGAATTCTGCCTCATCTCCTGATGTTCCTCCTATATCATCTTCTCCTACTGAGAATATACCATCTACATCTCTGCCGGTGGTTGAACCAACTCCTCCTAAACCGATATCAGCAGACAAGGGAAAACAACCTGTTCGTTTTGACAAAGCACTGAAGAAGTCCTCATCTTGTGGACTCGAAAAGCCATATAATTTTGATATATTGGCTCAATTAGCCAATACTCCAGCAAGATTGTTAATCTTTAAACTTTACGTCTCTCAAAAAAACTCGAGAGACGTTAAGTGAAGCTTTGATGTAGGCTGATGCTTGTCTTACTCTTCTCAAAAAGTCTGAAAAGGAGCTAGTCAGCTGTGTACATTATCATAGTGTATTTGAACTAATGCCTAATATTACTTTACACAAGATGACATGTTGTTAGAAGACAATCGTCATGATCGTCCTTTCTATTTTACGGGGTATGTGGACACCAAAAAAGTTGATCATATTTTGATTGATCCGGGGTCTGCTCTTAGTATCATGCCGAAGTCTTTGTTAGATGCTTTGAAGATCCTAGTGCATAACTTGTCTACAACCATCACTATCATCTTGGGGTTCAATCAAGGAAGAAGTGAACCTTTGGGGAAGATACGCCTGAAACTTCAAATTGGCAATCTTCGTACAAAGGCGACTTTCTATGTAATTGTTAATCATGGGTCATACAATGCTTTGTTAGGAAGACCATTCCTCTATGAACACAATATTGTACCTTCTACTCTCCACCAATGTTTCAAATATGTGGATGGCAATGGAGAAGTCCAAAAAGAAGTTGTAGATCTGAATCCTTTCAAAGGAGTTGAAGCATACTTGTCACGACCCGCACCCGTTTTTTTTAAACGGATACGAGACGTGTCCAAGCCAGCCTACGCCGCAGTGTCGGCGGTAGAACGCTGTCACGGCCATGAGATCAAAATCACAAAATAATGCTCATTCATAAAAATTAATTTAACTCACAACGATCACAAGATTTACATTTGCAAAATATAAACTTGTACAATTATAGAATGACTACAACTCAACTATCTAGCTAGTCTCTAGGCTTATGGCTGCAAGTATTCCCGTCACTCCCCAATCTAAGTGAATCCACGGCTAACCTGAAAATGTTGGTTTCCAGTCAGGAATGGAACGAGCACAATTCACTGAATGCAATTTCAAATAAAGAAAATGACTATAAAACAAAGGTTAGACATCAATCATGAGTTTTGAAAATAAACAGTAAATACGAAAAACCAATAGCAATAAATAGACACAAAATACTTTCCCCAACGGTTAGAAGTACCTTTGATATGTGATCAGTCTGGGCCACTACACCGTACGGTCTACGATGTCTACTTGCAGAAAGTAAGCACTGTCTACGATGTCTACTTGCAGAAAATAAGCACTGTCTACAATGTCTACTACAGAAAATAAGCACTGTCTACGATGTCTACTTGCAGAAAATAAGCACTGTCGACAATGTCTACTGCAGAAAATAAGCACTGTCTACGATGTCTACTTGCAGAAAATAAGCACTGTCTACAATGTCTACTTGCAAAAAATAAGCACTGTCTATAATATCTGCTACAGAAAATAAGCACTGTCTATGATGTCTACTTGCAGAAAATAAGCACTGTCTACAATGTCTACTTGCAGAAAATGAGCACTGTCTACAATGTCTACTGCAGAAAATAAGCACTATCTATGATGTCTACTTGCAGAAAATAAGCACTGTCTACAATGTCTACAATGTCTACTTGCAGAAAATAAGCACTGTCTACAATGTCAACTGCAGAAAATAAGCACTGTCTATGGTCGGATCACACATCCTTGGTACTTCTCATTCTCGACTCAACAATTTATAATAGAAAATAATCTTATAACTAATGGCCAATCAATGATATAGTGAAAATCAATATCGAAATGCAGACAATAAACTGTACTCGCCTGTGGTCCTTTGCTGGTGAAACCGACAAATCTGAACTACTCAATGAGCCACAATAGTCAAAACCCGTACAACAGTCCCCGGAAGCTAAAATAAACATTACCAATGTTTTTAGAATAGTCAAATTAGCTAGGATTGCCTATCCTTAAGTCCAATTCTGGACACAGGGGCAAAACGGTAATTTCGGGTCAAAATGATGTCCGTCGTTGGACCCGCTTTGCACCGAAAAGCGTGCCAGAGTCAACGGTCTCTAAAGTCGTCAAACTAGATGTCTACGGATCCAGTTTTTCGATACGAACCCAACCGTATGTCCAAAGTTGGATTTCGACGGGCCGTGCACAAAATCGCCCGTTGAGTGGGACCGTGGGGCCCGTAAAACGATGTACGATTCAACTGTCTCAGAATTGGACCAAACATGGCATACAGGACCAGAAAAATGATACGGTCCTAATGGCATAAGTTTCGTCTCGATCTGACGAGCGTGCACAAAGTAATTGAGAAATTTGCACAGAGGTCGATACGGTGAATTTTGACGGATACACATCAATTTCGTCGCGCACACGCGACCAATTTGAATTCCGTCAAAGCCCACACGACCACGAAGTCGATACGCAGCTTTCGGTTCGCAACCATGTCGCCCGGAATGGCGGGACGGACGTGGTATCGGAGGGTTTTTTTAATATTTTAAAACAGGTTTTCGACAAACTTCGGGATTTGATTTCTCGATGGAGAGTCGACAAAATCCGATTCTACAAAAAGGGAATCGAAGCCCTATAGGTTGTCTAGGATTGTCTTTAAATAGTTTATTAATGTTGTGCACGAGTTGATCGAAATCGATCCTCGAACAGGACATCCATACTGTTTTCTAGACTGTTTCGAAACGGGTTTCTTGCTGATTTTTGGGTTGATCACCTGGACCATCTAATTCGATTTGTTCTAAACGAAATAAAAGGACTAAGAGTTGGATAGGTTGGTGACGTACCGGTGATGACGGTTTGAAAAACGATGCCTCGAAGACGGAGAAATCTTCCCGTGAAGTCGGATGTTGCACTGCGGTTGCTGTCCTCTTTTCCCGCTCGTACGCGCGCACGGTTCTCTGGCCTCATGGCCGGCCGGCCTGCCGGCGGCGGCGGTGCTGTGGGCGTGCGCGGCCACGCCGTCGTGGGTTGGGGGAACTCGGCGTTAGGGTTTTTCGAGAATATCCCGATGGTATATATATAGAAGCAGTTGTTTGTCGAACAGAGTCGAAGGAGTAATCCGAGGACTCTGCGGGCTGGTTGGGGAAGGCTCGGCCTGGACTGTGGGCTGGCCGAGCGGGAAGGTGATCCCTGTGCTGGGCTTGGGTTTTTATTTTGTTTCTTATTATTATCATTAATCCATATATATATATATATATATATATATTATATTATATATATATATATATATATATATTTTTTTTTTATATATATATATATAGATATATATATATATATTATAATATATATATATATATATATATATATATATCAATACTTTATATATACATATATGTGTATATTTTTATATAATGATATATTATATGCATACATTATGAACTATCATGCAAGCAATTTAAATAATAAATATTATCCATATTTGCAATATTAAATTATCAATATATATATATATATACTAATATATATATACAAAATGCAGTTAGATCGATATTTGTATATATATATATATATATATATATATATATATATATATATGTATAGAGCCTAATTTTTGTATATCATGAATTACCTATATATATATATATATATATATATATATATATATATATATATATATATACATATATATATATATATATATATTATATATATATATTATATATATATATATTATATATAATATTTTTTTTTTTTTTTTTTTTTTTTTTATATATATATATATATATACACCCATACACATATTTATTTATCTATACCTACACACACATATTTCTATATATACATACATGTATAAATATATAAGCCATAGTTAGAGATTAATATAGACAAACGATTTACTTACATTCACAAATGACAATAATAACATTAATAATAAGATAATAGTCCCTAATAATTAAAATACTCCATTAGTCGTTTCTGATGGATATAACCCGCACTCTACTCATCTGACTCCAGAAGGTCATACAAATATTGTAAACGCTATTAAATAGTAATAATACTTAAATCTACCTATAACAAATATTTAGAGAACAATTGCTATTTCCCAAATATATATATACAAATTAATTGTATTTATCAAATATGTCTACAAGGTCGTATTTGGTCCAACTATATGCCTACCTGGGCTTGGATTTGACTTGGGCTTATTCTGGGCTGGTTCGGTACAACCGGATTCCCGAAAATCCAATGATATAATTAATAATAAATAAAACTTCGGTACGGGTTATGTCGCAACTTGGCTTGGTTTTCCTAGTTAGGACACTCCTATGTCTTGGCATTCCTCTACCATGGCTAAACACTAGTCAAAGCACATCACTGTACTATCCGTGCCATGATTCCTAGACGTCTGGTACTTCAAAACTCGACCATGGCTAAAATCATCTACCGTAATAATTAACTAAATTAGTTCTAAAAAAATCTAAAATCACCATAATAATCAAATAATAAATAATAAATTATTTCAAAATTTGGGAAGGGGAGCTACAAATCTACCCACCTTAAAATAATTTCGTCCTCAAAATTCTAATTTATAACTATTCCAAAAATATCAAAGTCTACTATTTTTTTCATTATCCTCCAATTTCATTTCTCAAAAATATTTTATAAACTCGAATACTTGAGGACTTCTACCCACCTTTGGTCACACTACTCCCCCAAATCTCATGTCACTAAAACTTTATAATTATCCAACTACTTGCTAAAATAGATATCTACGGTATAGGGCATCTGTAATCCTCTCATATCTATCAAGCAACTCCAAAATTTAACGAACAACAACTTACACAAGTGGCTAAGAAATATTAGTAAACTCTAAGAGGCCTGATCCCTCGTCGCTCTGAAATAAAAAGCGGGAAAATAAGGAAGAATAACAGAGGGTAATTAGGATGTTTCAAGAGTGGTAGAGGTTATCTAATGATGCAGCTAGAAATAAGGTCTATGAACTATTGACTTATTTGCTAAAGTGGCTATTTTAGTCTAGTCACTTGCTAAATCGAAGAACCCTTCGTTTCCTAGAGGGTCTTGCAATCCGTGCAATACAGAAGTCCTGTTCTCGAGATTTAATCTAAACAAGGTTCCATAATAAAACAGAATTTGAGAAATCAAGGTTGTGATCTTTCCCTGGCTATTTAAACACAAAAGCAAAGGATATGAATGCAATGCAAGATCGCCTCGCGACGTCCAAATAGATAGAATAATGGTTACGAAGGACATCACATTCTAAGAGAGTTAGTAGGTATAGGGACCTATTTCAATGGGTTCGGTTTTATAGTCCAAATATGGGGGTTTGCCTAGATGGGTTGTACTGGGTCTTAATGGATTCCCTGTCTAGGCATTACTAGTTGGTTGGATAAACCTTGGATCTCAATCCATTTGGACTGAACAAGATCCCAAGATAAACTATTTCTACTAGATTAGGGTGGTCTGGAATAGGTTTCTGCCCAAGGAGTTGAGCTAGCTGCTCGTCAGGTTGGTTAGCTAGGTCCTTCAAGCCCAAGATTCGCCTTCAGTGACTTTTGTGTTTAAATAGCACGAGAAGACACATTTACGTGGCACACTAGTGACATGTGCGTAGTGGGCTTTGAGTCGATCACAACCACATATTGGGTCGAAGGAATTGGGTCAAGGTTGAGGCTCTAGTGGATGTCGGAAGGTATACCGGTATTATGGTAAGGGTTATAGCTAGTCCTTTTTACCTGAAAGTCGTACCATAAATTAGAGTACAAGGGGACGGGTTTGAGTGGGACATGATATACCTAGATGAAGGTGGACCCGTCTAGATCTTACATATGAGATTTGTTGGAAGGTAACAACTGGTCTTGTGCTCCGAATATTAATGACACGACCGGTGACACAAAATGATCTAATGGAAAGTGGGAGTCCATGAGACACTAATTATCATCCTGATGAAAAATTATTCTAATCAATCGATAATCCTTGTATATCCAAAAACCTTAGGAGGCTTACAGTCTACCCACCTTAGAAATAGGACATGGTTTTAGGAATAATGGGATTAGAAGGATTTCAAAGTCCGGATACTGTACCCCGACTCTTGTTAAAAAGAATACACGACGTAACGGAATACGTAGATATGAGTCAACTCAAGATCGTTCCTCGTTAAATAGAAAACGAGTGTGTACGATGACACATGGTCGATATAATAGAATGACCTACTCGTCCACAGTACACAAGAGTTTCCGATGGGGTAACCAACTCCAAGGCACGACATAAGAAAAGATTTCTAACAATTGAGTTAAGAGATTCTATTTGTGTCAAACCCGCCAAACTATGGTCACGAGGGTTGTAGTGGTCAGGTATTGCTGTTGACAACTGGTAGGTCATAGTGTGACAGGGTATTTAAGCTATGGTATTGGCTAAGCTAGTGACTGTGGTGTTCCAACACTTTAGGTCTTAATAATAAAATTTGTACAACTAGGACAATACTTGTTGGAAACCAATCTCGAAATGAGAGTCTACCATAGTCACGATAAATGATTAGAGACTCACGACGTTTGGTTACTTGAGAATAGATAGTCTTATGGGTTGGCAATTTGACTAAGGATAAAATCCTACTCATTCTCAAATTCAGAAGGCTAGAAGGTCCCGATAACAGTTTGGGGTCAAGAGGAGGATGAGTAACTCAATCACAGGGCTGGTCGAAGATAACTACACCTGTGTATACAACTACCATAGCCATGGGGATACTCGGTATCTCTCTACCAAGTATGAGCTTCCGTCTTTCCAAATCAGTGGAAGACAAAAACAATAGAGTTCAAGGGAGATGTTGTTGAATATAATTTCATGATTCAAAGGCGAATGTATAATTCAAGAGAATTGTCAAAGCAATCGTGGATGAGATCCTGGATACCTCTATATCTCAATCCACGTAGGGTAATTAAATAAAAAAGTGAACCCAATGCATCATGGTTGATCAGACCATAATACACTGATTCTGATTAGACAATATGTTAGCGGGCGTCCCCAATAAACATATGTCTTGAATCAAGCTCGATAAAAGAGTAAGCTTGTAAAACTAGGCTATGATAGCAGCGTTGGTCAAGATAGTCAAAATATAAGTAGGCGAGATTTTGGAAAGGAGGCACAAGCAGTTCGAGTTTTGAGAAGGTCAAATCCTTACCTGGTGTTATTGTTTACACGGTTATCCTACTATCTTCTTATCCATAATGCCTTGGCGACTAATGGGTTATGAACCTTTAAACTCTATATTCTAGGTAAATCTATCGACGTCAAACAATATCCTCGTCAATAGGTCACAAGGACCACGGAATGCTAGATCGGGAGACCACGCTACCCAATCTCACAGAACTTCCACTACTATTGGCTTCAGATTTTATAGAACATACAGGGCACCGTCCTATCCTCTACAGTATCCCTAGTTTATAATCCCGTCTGAAGTCATTTCACCGAGGGCTATGCCTTGTCCGTAAAATCGGGCTGTGGTAAACCCTTGGTTTCGTAACCCAAATATGATACAAGTCGAACATTACTTAACTCTATCCAATATTGGCTCAAGGATAACTATGATCAAGAGTGGACCACTAGTCATATTTCTAGCAAAATTCTATAACCGATATTTTCCTAATCTAATTTCAACTCTAGGGGTCGTGTCTCGCCAGTGCACTGCTGGCTGCAGTGAATCTATAGTCTCCAAAATTTAAATAAATGGCGACAGTGCGCTGCTGTCCTGCCAGTATGAGTTAACTAACATCCTCATAACTATATCTGTAAATAAATCCCTGAGCTTTTGGAGATTCAAACAAGTTGACTATGCAATAAGGCATAAATATTTTCCCTATCAACCCTTAAAATAAAGATTGAGCGGGGAGGAAATAACTGAAGACAAAAGATAAACAAACATTCTAATGTCTATTCCATGTGTATCCGAACATTGAGGAAAACTTTGAACCGAAACTAACTCGAGGTCCGCATGGGGATAACAATAATTAGAATTTATACAAAATATTAATTCCTAGGGCAAATAGAAACTAAATAGGCAGTTCGACTAAGATATGGGGATGATATCTAAGAGGCAAAGAGAAGGATTTGCCCCATTTCATCAAGGATAGATCATAAATTATATGAAGCCCTGTCTCACCAAGTGAATAATCTATCCACTTTGGATCTTGTCGTCATATCGAGAGACAATAGTGTACCTATGGGGATCTGACAAACCATCAACATTAATAACTCCTCATCTAAATTGCATGGCCTAGACTACCCATCGGTAATTTGTATAAGGGACTCCTAGTCCTAGTCATTCAATTAAATTAATCCTTGTTCGTGAATGAGCATGTTCTAATCGCAGGCTCGCAATAGTACAACTAACTTAAGTACTATCACGAGTTTTGCATGATTTACGAAGACCGACCTGCATGGGCCACCACAAAAACTTGTCACGACCCGCACCCATTTTTTTTAAATGGATACGAGACGTGTCCAAGCCAGCCTACGTCGCAGTGTCGGCGGTAGAACGCTGTCACGGCCATGAGATCAAAATCACAAAATAATACTCATTCACAAAAATTAATTTAACTCACAATGATCACAAGATTTATATTTGCAAAATATAAACTTGTACAATTATAGAATGACTACAACTCAAATATCTAGCTAGTCTCTAGGCTTCTGGCTGCAAGTATTCCCGTCACTCCCCAATCTAAGTGAATCCACGGCTAACCTGAAAATGTTGGTTTCCAGTCAGGAATAGAACGAGCACAATTCACTGAATGCAATTTCAAATAAAGAAAATGACTATAAAACAAGGTTAAACATCAATCATGAGTTTTTGAAAATAAACAGTAAATACGAAAAAACAATAGCAATAAATCGACACAAAATACTTTCCCCAACTGTTAGAAGTACCTTTGATATGTGATCAGTCTGGGCCACTACATTGCACGGTCTACGATGTCTACTTGCAGAAAAGTAAGCACTGTCTACGATGTCTACTTACAAAAAATAAGCACTGTCTACAATGTCTACTGCAGAAAATAAGCACTGTCTACGATGTCTACTTGCAGAAAATAAGCACTGTCTACAATGTCTACTGCAGAAAATAAGCACTGCCTACGATGTCTACTTACAGAAAATAAGCACTGTCTATAATGTCTACTTGTAGAAAATAAGCACTGTCTATAATATCTACTGCAGAAAATAAGTACTGTCTACGATGTCTACTTGCAGAAAATAAGCACTGTCTACAATGTCTACTTGCAGAAAATAAGCACTGTCTACAATGTCTACTGCAGAAAATAAGCACTGTCTACGATGTCTACTTGCAGAAAATAAGCACTGTCTACAATGTCTACTTGCAGAAAATAAGCACTGTCTACAATGTCTACTGCAGAAAATAAGCACTGTCTATGGTCGGATCACACATCCTTGGTACTTCTCATTCCCGACTCAACAATTTATAATAGAAAATAATCTCATAACTAATGGCTAATCAATGAAATATAGTGAAAATCAATATCGAAATGCAGACAATAAACTGTACTCGCCTGTGGTCCTTTGCTGGTGAAACCGACAAATCTGAACTACTCAATGAGCCACAATAGTCAAAACCCGTACAACAGTCCCCGGAAGCTGAAATAAACTTTACCAATGTTTTTATAATAGTCAAATTAGCTAGGATTGCCTGTCCTTAAGTCCAATTCTAGACATAGGGGCAAAACGATAATTTCGGGTCAAAACGATGTCCGTCGTTGGACCCGCTTTGCACCGAAAAGCGTGCCAGAGTCAACGGTCTCTAAAGTCATCAAACTACATGTCTACGGATCCAATTTTTCGATACGAACCCAACCGTATGTCCAAAGTTTAGATTTCGGCAGGCCGTGCACAAAATCGTCCGTTGAGTGGGACCGTGGGGCCCGCAAAACGACGTACGATTCAACTGTCTCAGAATTGGACCAAACTTGGCATACAGGACCAAAAAAACGATACGGTCCTGATGGCGTATGTTTCGTCTCGATCTGACGAGCGTGCACAAAAGTAATTGAGAAATTTGCACAGAGGCCGATACGGTGAATTTTGACGGATACGCATCAATTTCGTCGCGCACACGCGACCAATTTGAATTCCGTCAAAGCCCACACGACCACGAAGCCGATACGCAGCTTTTGATGCTTTCGGTTCGCGACCACGTCGCCCGGAATGGTGGGACGGACGTGGTATCGGAGAATTTTTTCAATATTTTAAAACAGGTTTTCGACAAACTTCGGGATTTAATTTCTCGATGCAGAGTCGACGAAATCCGATTCTACAAAAAAGGAATCGAAGCCCTATAGGTTGTCTAGGATTGCCTTTAAATAGTTTATTAATGTTGTGCACGAGTTGAACAGAATCGATCCTCGAACAGGACATCCATACTATTTTCTAGACTGTTTCAAAACGGGTTTTTTGTTGATTTTTGGGTTGATCTCCTGGACCATCTAATTCGATTTGTTATAAACGAAACAAAAGGACTAAGAGTTGGATAGGTTGGTGACGTACCGGTAAAGACGGTTTGAAAAACGATGCCTCGGAGACGGAGAAATCTTTCCGTGAAGTCGGATGTTGCACTGCGGTTGCTGTCCTCTTTTCCCCACGCTCGTACGTGCGCGCGGTTCTCTGGCCTTGTGGCCGGCCGGACTGCCGGCGGCGGCGCCGCTGTGGGCGTGCGCGGCCACGCCGTCGTGGGTTGGGGGAACTCGGCGTTAGGGTTTTTCGAGAATATCCCGATGGTATATATATAGAAGCAGTTATTTGTCGAACATAGTCGAAGGAGTAATCCTGAGGACTCAGCGGGCTGGTTGGGGAAGGCTCGGCCTGGATTATGGGCTGGCCGAGCGGGAAGGTGAAGTCCCTGTGCTGGGCTTGGGTTTTTATTTTGTTTCTTATTATTATCATTAATCCATACAAATATATATATATATATATATATATATATATATATATATATATATATATTTTTTTTTTTTTTTTTTTTTTATATATATATATATATACACAAAAAAAATATACATATATGTGTATATATATTTATATATAATGATATATTATATATGCATACATTATGAACTATCATGCAAGCAATTTAAATATTATAAATATTATCCATAATTGCAATATTAAATTATCAATATATATATATATATATATATATATATATATATATTTATATATATATATATATATATATATATATATATATATATATATATATATATATATATATATATACATACAAAATGCAGTTAGATCGATATTTGTATACATATATATATAGAGCCTAATTTTTGTATATCATGAATTACCTATATATATATATAAATATATATATATATATATATATATATATATATATATATATATATATATATATATATATATATATATATATATATATATATATATATATATATATATATACACCCGTACACATATTTATTTATCTATACCTACACACACATATTTCTATATATACATACACGTATAAATATATAAGCCATAGTTAGAGATTAATATAGACAAACGATTTACTTACATTCACAAATGACAATAATAACATTAATAATGATAATAATAATAATAGTCCCAATAATAATTAAAATACTCCATTAGTCGTTTCTGATGGATATAACCCGCACTCTACTCATCTGACTCTAGAAGGTCATACAAATATTGTAAACGCTATTAAAATAGTAATTATACTTATAATCTACCTATAACAAATATTTAGAGAACAATTGCTATTTCCCAAATATATATATACAAAATAATTGTATTTATCAAATATGTCTACAAGGTCGTATTTGGTCCCACTATATGCCTACCTGGGCTTGGATTTGACTTGGGCTTATTCTGGGCTGGTTCGGTACAACCGGATTCCCAAAAATCCAATGATATAATTAAATAATAAATAAAACTTCGGTACGGGTTAAGTCGCAACTTGGCTTGGTTTTCCTAGTTAGGACACTCCTATGTCTCGGCATTCCTCTACCATGGCTAAATACTAGTCAAAGCACGTCACTGTACTATCCGTGCCATGATTTCTAGACGTCTGGTACTTCAAAACTCGACCATGGCTAAAATCATCTACCGTAATAATTAACTAAATTAGTTCTAAAAAAATCTAAAAATCACCATAATAATCAAATAATAAATAACAAATAATTATTTCAAAATTTGGGAAGGTGAGCTACAATACTGCAACGATTCTCGCATGTATAAGAAAGAATTCATGAAGGTGGTACTGGTAATGGATACAGATGAAGAACAAAAGGGTATACCAAATGATACTCTGGTGATCCCTATCAAAGGGCGTACTTCTTGTCCTTAGTCGTCCAAACCACTGACTATCTATCTTCCTTCCCATGAGAAGCAGCTTCCTGGTGATAGTCAGGAACAAAGGGAGCTCACCTCTTCTGAACCGCTTGTAATCGACCTTCGTCGTAAGAAGCTCCCTCCTCCTTCTCGTTCTTCTTCTCTCTCTCTTGTCATCAATCTGACTAAGCATGCTAAGGCTAAAGTTCCTGTTGTAAATGATGGTATAAAAATTAATAAAGCATCTCCTTTGCATTATACTGATGACTCTTACTATACTCAATGTTATTTGGATATGCTAGATAGCTTTAAACCACTTACAATAGAAGTCGTATCATCTCTACAAAATATGGTATCATTGGATTCAATACAAGAGTCGTACTTCTTAGTACCGTCTCGAAATAAAGATGAAAGGCCTATATTCTTCAATAAAAGAGAGGAACAAAAAATTATGCTCTATAATGATAATATAGATGATACAGGAAGGCTACAATTACGTCACTATAGTCCACAATCCAAAGCAATTATCTGTAAAATGGGCTATGATTTCAGAACAGGCCTCAACAATAGTAAAGGAAGACGAACTCCTATTCGTATTTCTGTTCCAAAAGGAAAATCACAACAATGCCACAGTAAAACGAAGCGGGGATTAGGTTATGCTTCACCACTTCCAACTCCAGAACCTTCTGAATATGATGAAGAAGAACGATTTAACTCTTCTGATTCCATCTTATGGGATTCTGATACCAGCATTGGTCATGTTCATCGGATAACAGTATCTTCTAACATGGTATCTGCCGAATTTTCGGAAGATAATGAAGATGACATTGAAGAAGCTCCTGAAGTGGACCCTTGGGCACAAAGGATGGACAATCAGTGGAAACTTTATTTTGAACAACGAGAACCACCTACTAAGGATCAACTAGTCCAAGTTGATATCGGAGAGAACGGCGTATCACGGCCAATCTTTATTAGCAAAAATCTCTCAGAGGATGATAAACAAGAATTAATTCACTTTATTCGTGAATATATTGATGTCTTCGCCCGGAGTTATGAAGATATGCCAGGATTAGATCCTCAAGTTGCAACTCACAAACTTAATATCTTACAGAATGCCAAGCTGGACAAACAACAACAACGATGATCCAAGCCTGTAATAATGGATACAATTGATGATGAAGTCAAAAAGCATATAGCTTGCGATTTTATCAGAGAAGAACAGCATCCTGGCTGGGTATCCAACGTTGTACCAGTTTTGAAGAAGACCGAAAAGGTTTGAGTTTGCATTGACTTTCGGGATCTCAATGATGCTCACCCTAAAGACGAATTCCCTCTCCCAATTACTGATGTCATGATCGACAATACATGTGGATTCGAACGAATTTCTTTCATGGATGGATTTTCTGGATATAATCAAATCCGGATGAACCCTGAAGATAAAAAACATACTTCGTTTCGTACTCCTCGTGGAGTGTACTGTTATACAGTCATGCCATTTGGTCTTAAGAATGCAGGTGCAACTTACCAGCGAGCTATGAGTACTATCTTTCGAGATCATTTGCAAAAGACTATCGAATGCTATGTTGACGATATTGCTGTCAAAAGTCGTCTAAAGGAAGATCACATTCAAGATTAATTAAAAACTATTTTCAATCTAATACGCCAACATCAACTCAAAATGAACCCCACCAAGTCTTTCTTAGGTGTCTCTAGTGGCAAATTTCTCGGCTTCGTCATTACCTCTAAGGGTATACACGTTGATCCCGAGAAGATCAAAGCCATTCAAGAGATGCGTCCTCCACGCAACCTAAAAGAGCTACGAGGATTCTAAGGTCGACTTGCATACATCAGGCGGTTCATTTCAAATTTATCTGGATGTTGCAGACCATTTACTCAATTAATGAAAAAAGGTGTATCTTTCGTTTGGACAGAAGAGTGTCAACGAGCATTTGATGACATAAAGCGGTATTTAATGAGTCCACCGAATCTTGTACCATCGATCTCAGGAATACCTTTCTCAATGCATGTCCAGGTAATGGATCATTCATTGGAAGCTTTGCTAGCTCAGAAGAACAAGGAAGGTCATGAACAAGCCATCTACTACCTTAGTCGAATGATGATTGGAGCTAAACATCGTTATAGTTCGGTGGAGAAGGAAAGTTTAGCCTTAATGTTTGCTGTTCAAAAGACAAGACATTATATCATAGGCCAAACTATTCATGTCATATCCCGAGTCAATCCTCTTCGAGTCTGAATGAAGAAGCCAAGTACACTCAATTCTAGGCCTGCCACATGGGCCATATTATTAGCACAATATGATGTGGTTTATATTCCTCAAAAGTCTGTGAAAGGTCAAGCACTTGCTGACTTCTTAGCAGCTCATCATGTCCCTGAAACATCTAAACTATATGACAAGATTCCAAACGAAACATTGGAATCAAATATGATATCAGAAGAATTTCCTACTTGGCGGTTATTCTTTAATGGAGCTTCTAGAATTGGACCTAGAGGTACTCTTGTTGCTAGAGTGGGAATTGTTCTCGTTTCACCAGATGGATTAGCTATTAAAAGGGCTTATTCTTTAGACGAATCATGCTCTAATAATGTAGCAGAATACGATGCCTTGCTCATTGGACTCCAATTAGCCAAACGATTGGATATTGAATATCTTGAAGTATATGGTAATTCTAAGCTGATTATTAATCAGGTTAGAGGCATATATGAAGTTCGACATCAAGATTTGGTACCATACCATGAAGCAGCAACCAGGATAGCTTCTTCGTTCAAAGGGTTCTTCATCGAACATGTACGTCGCGCATGCAATATAGAAGCTGATGCCTTAGCTAACCTAGATGCGGTATTGGCAGTGACAGTCAAAAGACAACAAATGGTTGTTATCTCTAATAGAGAACTATTTTGTGTTGAAAACAACCACAACATTGAATTCAGCAATCTAACTGAAGTCAATGTCATTAGCGAGGACTGGAGAGCATCTTTCATTAATTTTATAGTACATGACATATTGCTAGAAGATCCTAAGGAAGCTACAAGTATTCGTCGCCGATCGCTGCGGTTCTATTATAATCATACTACTAAAACTCTTTATCGAAGAACTTTTGATGGGTTACTTTTGAGATGTCTCGCTGGTGATGAAGAAAAACAGATATTACGCGAAGCTCATGATGGCATTTGTGGAGCACATCAGCCTGGTCCTAAACTACAGGATCGTATTCGACGTATGGGCTACTACTGGCCCTCTATGGTATCAGATGCTATTGACTATACAAGGAAATGCCGTGCATGTCAAATTCATGCAGATTTCACTCATCAACCTTCGGAATTTGTTCATCCTACTGCTGCTTTATGGCCCTTTGAAGCTTGGGACATGGATATAATTGGCCCTATCAATCCTCCTTCATCTAAAGGACATCGATTCATCTTGGCTATAACCGATTATTTCTCCAAGTAGGCAGAAGCTATACCTTTGGCTGAAGTAAAGACTAGTAGTGTCATCAACTTCATCAAACATCATGTGATATACAGATTTGGTGTCCCTTGTCGAATCATCCAAGATAATGGGCCACAATTTGTCAGCCAGAAGTTTAATAGGTTCTGTGATGACAACAGAATCAATAATGTTGCCTCTACGGCCTATAATCACTACTACAAAAATAGATAACAATGACGGCTAAATATGTTAATTGATGACATTTGTTCGGCCGTCATCTATGAAGGGGTCATCTTTATCATTAGAAATCAATGACAGCTCAACACACGTCATCTTTATTTATAAAAGATAACTTTTATGTGTCATCTTTATTTAGAAAAGATGACTACTGTGTGTTATCTTTATTTATATTAAATGACTTTTATCTTGAAAAATCAATGACAACTAAACACGCATCATTTTTATTTATAAAAGATGACTTTTATACGTTTTCTTTATTTACAAAAGATGACTTCTATGCATCATCTTTATTTACAAATGATGACTTTGACGCATCATTTTTATGTACAAAAGATGACTTCTATACGTCATCTTTATTTTTTTTTAAATTACATTTATCATAAGAAATCAGTGACAGCTCAATACATGTCATCTTTATTTGTAAAATATGACTTTTTGCGTCATCTTTATTTACAAAAGATAGACTCGAATTTTTTCATCCATATTCCACAATTTGTATTTTGTGTACAATATCCCATATAAGAAAAATAAAGAAGAAAAATAAACACTTACACGAACAAAAAAAAAATTTATTTCATATTTATTCAAAATGCCAACATTGATCTATACAATATTATTCTAGTCTCAAACGTTCACAACATAAATTTACAATACTTCCGAAATTTTCTAATACATCATTTTTTACATGGTCTTCATTAACAATAAATTTGGCCAGCTCTCGTCTCATTTCATCAATTTCTCTGACAGAGTAACCCTTTCTCCCAGCAAACTACAAAAATAAACATAAAATCAACTAGTACATAATGTTATACCAATACATATATATCGAAAAAGAATATATTATGAAGAGAAGACAAGACAATAGATACCTCAAGCCAACTTTCAGAAGCCTCCTCTTGACAGTCTTTTGTAATATTTTGCTGGAATATACCATATTTGTATCCAAGCCCATAACCCTATGCACGATAATTTAAAGTCGTAAGAGAATCCCAAAAGCAAGATGAGGTTAGTTTATGCCTATTGAGTTCTAATTTAAAAAAACTTGGTTGTTATTCAAACATTTCCCAGAGGAAGAGACTGAACAAGTTGCACACCAGACTGATAATCAAATAAAATATTACTCAGGGAGCTGTATTGTGGCTCTGAGAAAAAGAGGCTAATTGAATGTGTTAAAGTTAGATCAATATAGGATATGTAGTTCTATACATTTTATTGACTGATGGCTCAGACTAGGTTTTTCAGAATGTGTAGGTGCAAGCACTCAAATGTTGTGCACTCGTATGTTAGAGTCTATTGAAAATGTTAATTTATTTCAAACATTTCCCAGCGGAAGAAGCCGATATTGCCGATACCGCCGATCCCGATATTTATAGAAATTGTCCGATACGGATTCCGATACCGATATTGTGAACCTTACTATTACTATTATATAAACCACAGCCTTCTCAACTTTCCTAGCTTATAATAACCTTATAATATTGTTAACAAGAAAGGAATATATCTACTGACCCAAGTTTTCCAATTTCTTTAGCCCTGAAAAGTCCTTCAGCTATGATTCTGGCACTTTTCTTGACGGTCTTTGACAGGGCTTTTCAAGCTGAGAAATAGAAAAGAATGTGAAACTATCTAGTGTAGGAAAATGATGAGCTGACTTGGGCCCAAAAATGGCTAAAGGAGGACGTATGTAGAGAGGAAAAACGGAACATGTGGGAAATTCTAGGAAGATAAATTTAAAAAAAAAAGAAAAAACTTCCATACCCTTTTTATTATGTGTTATATATCATTTTTCTTTGTCAGTTGGATGACGATTGATACCAGAGCTAGGGACTCCCTGTACAATACCAATTAAGCCATACCCAAATGAAAAAAAATTACTTGCCACTCATAGGAGCTGCACCTTTCAATTTTCGCTCAATCCGTAAATCAACTAACAATAGCTTTATACTTTGAAATACAAGACTAACTAGAAGATACAAGTTCATTAGACATAAACAAAATGCTTAGTAGAACACGTGGTTTCTTTTCTAATTAAGGATGTGGATGCAGCATGTTCAAAACATGTTATTTGATAATTCTTAAACATGGAATAAAGAAATGTTTACCTTTTCTGTATTGAATAGAAGATGAGAAATTCTAGAACAAAGTCCGAATATATCTTGATTTCTGCCTAATGGATATAAAATAGTAAAAAGATGCTTAGTCAATGGGCGAGATTTTGGATGTGGATATAGGAGGATTAGATCATTAGAAGCAAGGATAGAGATTTCTTCTTCATCGAAACAAGTTTCATCAAAAAGAGCACGAGATGTGGAAAAAATGTTGTAGTGATAGACGGCAGATCAGATTAATGCAGAACAAATTTGAAACTGGATTGAGAAATAATATGTTTGTAATTGATGGAACATCTTGACTTAAGGTAATAAAAGATAAATTAACACCATAACATTTCATACAACCCAAACTCTCCTTTTAGATTCCAAAAAGTAAAAGCAAATAAATAGGTAAATTAACCCCATAACAATAATTTTAAGTCGAAAGACATCAGTAGGCTACAGGAAAATTGCATAATTTATTTATAATTAAACCCACATATAGATAATCTCCAGACAAACCATCTAATCTACAGCTGAATCTTCTTTCTGATGAATAGTGTGCGTAAGAAAAATGATCATTGCTACATATTACTCCTGATGTATGTTCATGTAAGCAAACTAGTCGACATATCGTACTTCGATAGAATTTAAGTTTAAATTGCTTGCATAACCACTTGGTTAATTTGTCGATATACTATAAACTAAATTTTGCATAACAAATTGGCAATTCAGTTAACATAAAACTCACAACAATTCATAAATTAAGTACTAACCTCCGTAGAACAGGAATAACATTCTCCAAATACCAGTTGGCAGAAGCATGAACATGTGCAGTTTTTATTCTGGTATCTCGAATAGCAGTAGCATAATACTCTCTTGCGCTACATGAGTATTCACTGGGCAAATCCCTAACTATTGAAACGTCATCTTTCAAAACTCGAATAAAGTGATCTACGTCAAAAAAATTATCAAATGAGCTGCAAAAAGCAAACACAGCTTTGTCAATCACGTGTAGGATGATCATAAGAGAATATACACAGTATGATATTGTCCTATGGAAACCTTATGTCTTGCCAAACAGGATTTACTTCAAGGTGTGGGATCACAAAGGGTTGCATTCAAAATTTTAGCAACAACAACTGCATCACATATCTACACATGAAAAGTTTATATGGACGAGTCATTTTATCTATATCCCCACAAAGCAAGCATTCAATCAAGCCCTCAAGAGAAACAACAGTAAGTATGGAACAAGAAATGTATATTTGGAAAGTAAAGCAAATAGCATACCCCATCCTCTGTTGATTCAACCCTCCATCAAGGAATACTTGGATATATCCACTTGATTTCGTAGGAAGTACTAGTAACAAGGTAGAAATGGAAAATATTTTAGAACAACAGATTCCTGAAGAAGATGCACACTTTGTATCGTTTGTACAAAAGAAGAGACTTATACATATGCTTCTCAACGAAACATGATTTAGCGTGTTGTCATCTCAGTATCTTGCTGCTAAACAACATTCTTGTACTTCTAGATCTATATGCTTTTGTTAGATGCATGCATCATCCATACAAAGACAAAATGATTCTGTTCAGTCATATTTTTGGCCAAATGCTAGGTTGGTTATCACAAACCATTCAGAAAGAAATGGTCACCCTAATAGACCCTTTTTCTGTTATTGCTCGAAGCTCTATCTATATGATTAATTAGTAGTCATCAAGCAATATTTGGAACAATATGAGGTCAATAGACCTACAAAACAAGCAGGATATTTGTTTGAAGCTCTGTTAACCTGGTGGTGTTTCCCAATGCCTCTTCTTGCTCAACTTTTCCTACTCTTGAGAATGTCTTATACCTCAACTAGAACATAATCAATAGGGGCTGATTTAGGTTCAATAGACAGATATTCACTATTCAGATTATTCCTTAGTATATCACTACTCTCGATGCCTTTCCATGTAGTAGATAATTAGATTCGAAGTGGACAGTATTGTTGAACAAACAAAACACTTGCACATACAGAACTTTTTCCGAGCAAAAAAGAAAGCATACATGTAAAAGCTTGCACCAAATAAATCTATCAACTTTGAATTTCTATTCATAAGAAGCACTAGGAGGGGGATAGAGATGGTTGAAGAAGACACCTACAGTTTATCTGGACCTACTGCTTCTCGATAGATGAAAGAAACTCTTGAATCAGATACATGCAGAGTCTTTGGCTCATCTTCATCATTGAACTTAATAAAGACAGATTGCCCAACTCTGTTGGTGAATATGATAAATGGACGACTGACATAAAAGTAAAACTTACATGCCCATGGTGCATCTTAAACCCCCTATCCTCCACTTCCCATCTATAAGCAGAATCTTGATCGGAACCTAAAAAACACAAAAAAAAAAAACAGTAATTAAAAAAAAAACTCACGAGTAAAATTCAGCATTTTTAACACTCCGAAAACCAGTGACGTGTCCGCATCCGACACAAAATCAGACGTAACATCGTGTCCGTGTCGTCGTGTCCGCTCAACATGACACCAAATAATCAGCTGCGGTTGCGGGAGACCCTCTCTACTTACCACGTCTCCAGCGCGAAGTAGCGCATGTATATGAATGACCTCCCGATCTTCCTCCTCCTGTACCGGACCATCCACCCCTCGTAACCACCTTCGCCAACATCAGCAAACCCTAAATTCTCTTCCCCCAATTCTGCAGATCGATCGACTACAGAAAAGAAGAACTGTTCCCCCCTCCCCCACTTCAAATTTTGGGGCTTCTTCTGCGACAAGGTCCAAAGTCGAATAGGAGGCACGGTGGTCTGGTCGGCTACGAAGGAGTTAGAAAAGTGCTTCTAGTAGTTTCTTTCTTCATCGAGCTCTCTGTCCCCTTCATGCAAACAAAAAATTCCTAAAATAAATAAATTCAAACACTACATGACCAAAACCCTAACCCTAAATCAAATATGATGACTCACAGATCAGGGAATTGAGCTTCTCTTTCCTTCAACATTTTAGGATTAGGGTTTGCGAGTTAGGTTTAGGGTTTGGAGAAAGAAGGAAAAGATTTTGCATTTTTAGGGGGGAGTTGGAGAATGAACTCGAGAGTGTGAAGTAAATAGAGAGGAGAATGGAGAGGGAGCTAGGGTTCGGGAGATATAAGGAAAAAAAATTATGTTAGAATTACCAAAATGGCATACTGAAATGTACGCGGGAATTTTACTGCGTTACAATTAATGACGCTAATGAAAGAATCGTCAAACGATTTTATTGACGGTTCTTTTAAAATTGTCAATAATAAAGTAGTTTTTCTTGACGGTTGTTGTTAAAACCGTCAATAATACTAACAAAAGAGTGGTTACATGACGTATAGTCAAAATCGTCAAGAAAATAGCTCTTCTTGACGGTTTAACATGACCGTCAACAAATAAACCGTCAAGAAACGCCTTTTTTTGTAGTGTATGCACTGTAAAAGAAATTATTAGTAACGAAAAATATTGTGTTGTTTTTTTGTAGTGTATGCACTGTAAAAGAAATTATTAGTAACGAAAAATATTGTGTTGTTAAATTTTTTATTGTCTTATGGGATACTAATTGTAGTAAAATACTTATCATGACGTTATATTTTTCAACTCAATAATGTCATTTTTTAATCAACATTTTATAACATATATTTGGTGTAGATTATTGTTTAAACTAAATATGACCATTAATATCAATGTGTCATTATTAGTCTCACATCTTTTCTTCATACACAAAGATGACATGCAAAATATATATTTCATGACGTTATCTTTTTAATCGTCATCTTAGAGCACTTATTATGACATTATATTTTTTCATTGTCATTGATAAAGCTATTAATGACATGTATTAAATTAGTTGACATTAAAAGTATTATTAATGATACTTTTAAATGAGTGTCATCTATAACGTGTCATTGTTAAAGATTTTTGTAGTAGTGAATCATGTGGCTAACGGGTTAGCTGAAGCATTAACTCCTTAAAAAGTTTGTCTCTATTAACAAACGTAATTGGAGTGATAAACTTGGAGAATGTCTATGGGCATATCGTATATACTACAGTCCATAATCCTACAGATTGCACACCTTTTTTTGCTAGTATATGGATGTTAAGCTGCCTTACCACTGGAAATTCAAATTCCTTCATTGAGAATTGCCATCGCTAAAGAACTTTCTACAGAGAATAACGATCGTCTTCGACTTCAAGAATTAGAAGCGCTCGATGAGAAAAGGTTACTGGCTCAACAACACATTGAACTTTATCAAGCCCAGATTTCAAAAGCTTTCAATCGCAAAGTCAGAGTGCGAACATTTCAGGAAGGCGAGCTATTTCTTATAATCAGACGTCCTATGACTATGACTCATATGAGCAAAGGTAAGTTCGAAGCGAAATGGGAAGGTCCATATGTGGTAAATAAGGTTTTCTCAAATGGAGCCTATCAATTAACAAATATGGATGGCAGAGTTGCTATGATGCCTATCAATGGCAAATTTCTCAAGAAATATTACGTATAAACGCAAAATGCATTTTATTTCAGAGACATGATGTAAATAAAAGTTCATTTTATTCAAAAGCAGAATGGAGTTACATAATATTAAAGACGAGGAGGAGGCCCCGATCCTTCATGATTAAATACATAGTTTGCCAACAGTTCAAACATCTCATTGTCTGAACTCACAAAAAATTTACAAACAGCCATCCTCAATGCCTCTTAATCGGCAGTCTTCCCAGGCTCTTGGCAATCAAGTCCTGTCCTGGTGCAGGAGCAGTTGAGCTTCACCCCTTTCTTTTTGAGGAGGCACTGGAGGCTCATCAAGGGGCGTCTCGATCTTTCCTTCAATCTTCGGAGTGAGCAAATCTTTGGAAGACATTTTATACAGAAAGAAAAGAAATAGACAATATCTATGAAAGTTTTGTTCTATTTATAGACAGAACAACTAGATAGTCAATCTCGAGAACTGATGCGACTTTTTGAAAGAAGCCCAACTATTCGTCCATTTATAACTGTTCGTTCATTCATAACTGTTCATTCATTTATAACTGATCATTCATTGTCCTTTCTTTAAAAACCGACGTGATTGCTCATTCATTTATTCTCTTCCTCGAGAGTTGAAATGATTGTTCATTCATTCAGTATCTCTTTTTCAAAAATTGAAGTGACTGTTTACTCTTCATAATGAGAATTCACATCCCTCACACCCATAAATTCCAATTATTTACATCAGCAACTTGTCACGTCCACATTTCTCCTGGATTCTATTTTCCATATCATCACATCAAAATCAAATCATAAAGGAGAGAAAATCATTCTTTATTCCTTCTTTAAAAACATAGATACATCATAATGGAAATCTATTTTATCTTGGATTTTTGTTCTAAATATAACAAACGAAGGTCTATTACATCTTTGGATCTTCTTGTTGGTGCCAGTTCCTTGTCATCTCGTCCTGAAGCAGCGAGCAAGACAATGGAATCAACTCTGGTATTCTCTCTTAGAAAGACGAGAGGAAAACCACAGAGTACAGCAGCCCATAGAAAAGCTGCTATCATTACAGCTGGTGGAGAAAAGACGACCCATCATGGGAACTAGGAATGAGATTACCCTTGTGATACGATTCCTAATTCTATCTCTCCACCATCCAACTCTCATGTATAAAGGCTCTTCCTACCATCTGAGGAAGACCCTTTTGGAACACAGAGAGTCCTGAGCTGTCTGATTTGAGTGTCAGAATCACATGAGCTGTCTGATGTGGGTGTCAGAAAAATGTTCTTCATAGTATCCAGGTCGCCGATACCAGTTTTGAAGAAGCTTGCCAACCAAACTTCTGCAAATATTAACAAAGAAAGAAAATTTAGTCAAATCTATCAAAACTGTGTGTCGATCAACAGGCGCGTATCAACAGTGTACGCCGATCAACAGGTGCATATCAGCAATATGCGCCTATTCTCTGAAAGTACATGCACGTATCAACAGTTTACGCCGATCAACAGGTGCATATCAACAGTGTGCGTCGATCAACAGGCGCATATCAAAAGTATGCACCAATCAATAGACACATATCAGTAATGTACGCCGATCAATAGGCACATATAATAGTGTGTGCTAATTAACAGGCGAATATCAAAACTGTGCGCCAATCAACAGACGCATATCAACAATATGCACCTATTCTCAAAAGCACAGGCGCATATCAACAGCGTGTGCCGATCAATAGGCGCATATCAACAGTGTACGTTGATCAAACAGGCACATATTAATAGTGCGCGCTTCTGATCAAAGTCAGACACTGATTGCAGTGCATGCTTCTTCTCAGAATTTCAAGCGCACATCTACGACCTGCGCTTCATTTCTACAAATTAACACCTATCTTCACAAAAAAAAACCAAAAAAACAAAAAAAGGCGCAAAGTAAATGCTCATGTATGAAAACCATTGGTTCGTTGCTAGAACTTACCAACTTCTGAAGGTTCGGCATGCAAAAGAATAGCATCAGAGGGTGGATGGCACAGGGGTCAAGTGCGTCGGAGAAGATGGCGCAGGGGCCAAGTGCGCCGGGGGCAGATGGCGCAGGGGTCAAGTGCGCCGGGGGATGGATGGCGCAGAGGTCAAGTGCGCCGGGGATGGATGGCGCAGGGGTCAAGTGCGCCGGGGGCAGATGGCGTAGGGGTCAAGTGCGCCGGGGGATGGATGGCGCAGGGGTCAAGTGCGCCGGGGATGGATGGCGCAGAGGCCACTGGCGCACGGCCGAGGGCACATGGGCCGAGGGCGCGTGGGCCGATGGCGCACGCCCGAGGGTGCATGGGAGGGGTGCACAGTTTGCCAAGGGGCAAGCTGTACTGATCAGCCAGCGCTAAAGAGCGCAGGCCGAGGAAGGCTGCGCGGTTCAGCACTGCGCTAAAGAGCGCAAGCTGAAGTCTTCTTCTCCAGGCCGATAGGAAGCATCAAGAACACCAAAAATTCAATTCTTCATATCTTGGCCAAATCAAAATGAAATCTGGATTTTCAAAGTTCTAACTTGTGTAAAATTAAATTCTCTTCCACATGGAAGCCTCAAAACAAGGAAAAATCTAAGTTTAATAGATCAAAACCAAGAAAATCTGAAAATAATTAAAACTTAGATCTAGAAAAATGGAAGCTCAAAATCACAAAACACCAAGTTCTAATGTTGATCACCATGGCCTAATCTAGCTAATGGACAAATAAAATAGGGTTCTCATGTGGTGGCAAGGTGCACTTGCCTATGGGTGGAGTGTTGTATGGAAGAAGGAAGAAGATGCTAGAAAATTAATGGAAGAGTAATGAGGAGAGAGAAGGTTGGTGGAGATATTTAATGAGGGTGGGTTGTGGTAGAATGAGGGTGGAGAAAGGTTAAGGTGTTCCATGAGGGTTTAAAATCAAACCAACTCAAACCAAACCAAACCAATTAAAACCGAGCCGAGCCGAAACCCAAAATATGATAAAACTCAAAATTCCACAAGTTGGGAAAATAAAATACATGCCAAAATCTGATTACGAGTATTAATACTAAATACGAAAAATGGGGGGTGACAGAGGATTAGGGTTCGGGTTAGGGGTGGTGTAGGGGGGGCTTGTTCAGGGGCACCGATAGTGCCAAAAATTCAGATAATTTAGTAATAATTATTTGTTTTCCGACACCGAAAAATGTGATACTCCGATTCGAACGCACCGATAGTGCCGATATTTGTAACAAGTAGTTTTGTTTGTTGGTTAATTGGTAACATGGTGATCGGGACATATAGTCCCTGCAGCCATTCGACTGGCGAGACAGAAACTATGGCATGGTGATCAGGACATAGTCCCTGCAGCCATTCGACTGGCGAGGCAGAAACTATGTAGCCGTAGATAAAGTTGACTGCCCTCTGACCCTCATCCCCCGGCGCACTTGGCCCCTGGTTTGGTTTATTTCTTGGACTTGGCTTTTCTTTTGTGGGTTGGGTTTTGAGATCTTGTTCCACACAGCACGACTATCTTGACCCAATACGTCCTGGCACGGTTTTCGATGATTTTGCTTATGACTAATACGGTTTTCCTGATTCTGTGAAGTATGATTTTAGTACCTCTGATCTTCTTAATAGTGACTCGATGGGGTACACACTTGACTTGTAACCTGTGATTCATAATTTATCTCGGTAACCAGATAACTTGATAGTGGCCCAGGGCGGCGCACTCTTGACTCGTAACTTGACTTGACTTGATGCCGTTACGATGGCTAACTTGACTCTCGTAATTAACTCTGACACTGTGGGTGTTCCTGCTTGCTTGCTTGTGCAATCCACTTGTCTGGTCTTGCATCATGTCTAGGACGTGACTTCCTGGGTACTACGGCCAGGGATTCGCGCTAATATGGATTAGGCTAATGATTAGATCAAACTAGAACATGGAGAATTTCCAGTCACAGGCAATCTCGTTATCTGGGCGCCTTAATTGGACTTGTAGCTTGCCGACGAGTAGAGCACATTTCCAGCACACTGTCATGTGTTGCACCTCTAAGTCACCTAAGGGTATATCGTCTCCTGGGCGATGTACCCAACCATACTCTCAACCCGCGGAAGGATAACTAGATAGTCTGCAGGGCTTGGGACTGGGAAATTCTCATTGCATCTTGTTAGTAATTAGGCTTGTGATAACCCTAGTTAGTTAAAGAAGTAAGCCATAGTAATTGCTTGGCCGCTTGTGAATGGATGGTGTCCAGCCTGGTCTAAGTCTCGTCTAAGTCCCTATACCTGGTACCCCTGTACATGATTGTTTTACTTATCTTAAACAATAAATGGATAGGAACAAGTGCTATTCAGGCGAAGGGTTACAACTCCGGTCCTTGTTTGGTTTACGGGTTGTAATCTGGCTCCCGGAATGGTTCTATGTCCCTAGTCGCTTATTGTCCTGCTGTACTTTTATTACCTGTACCTTCCTTTCATTTTCTTATGTTCTGATATGCTGATTTTGTTCTTATTTCGTGGCCTCCTTTGTGGCACTTGCTCTTTTTGACCCAGCTGGTTTTGTGTGGCCAGATTTCGGAGCAACTCCCGAGGATCTACCAAACCTCCAGCCCGATGGTGGCAACTAGAAGGAATTCGGGCTACGAGTGGGTTTCCTACTTTGTTTCACTCACTCTATTGTAAAAATTATTCTTTTGAGGCATTTAGCCGACGAGCACCTGTTAGCTCGATGCACATTTACTTACTGTCTGTCTACGGACTGTAAACATGATTAACAAATCCTAGGGTTGATCATGTATGACTTAACTCTTGCTAGTCCTCGCATTTTGTATGACTAGCTTCATGATCAGCTGAATATGTAATATTTAGGACGCCTTTTATTGTATATTTGGTGGTCTAACATCTTGTAATTATATTACTTGCTTGAGATTAAGACAATAGGCTTGACCTTAAGAGACCGTTGGCTTGTAGTAAACCCTCATATCTAGACAACCGTGACCGTTATAGCGAGGTGGTTTCCATTTCATTATACGTAGCTGCCTATGTTCGCCCCCGCTCTCCAGTATTCTGGTTCTGGGGCGTCACATCCTCCACTCCCCCCTGCTCCCCTCCCCCAGCCGTCTCCATCCCCCCTGCTCCCCTCCCCCAGCCGCCCACACATACCCACCCCTAACCCGAACCCTACCCCTAGCTCCCCTCCTCCAGCCGCCCTCGTCTCCCCTGCCCCACCCCTCAGCCACCCCCCATCCACCCCTAGCCACCACCGAACCACCCGTATCCCCCTGTCCCTCCTCCCAAGCCACGCGTACCCCCAACCACCAACAACCAAAACAGCCAGAGATAGAGAGATTCGCCGGAGAGAGTGAGTGTCGCCGGAGAGTGTGAGAGCGCCGGAGAGAGTGAGAGTGCCGGAGGGGAGAGGAGAGAGAGTGAGAGAGTAAAATGAGAGGAAATGGACCCTAACCCGAACCCTAACCCTAGCTTCCCTCCCCCAGCCGGCCTCGTCCCCCCTCCCCCCCAGCCACCCCAACCACCCGCATCTTCCCCTGCACCTCCTCCCGAGCCACCCGTACCCCCCAAACCACCAACAACCAAAACAGACGGAGAGAGAGAGAGGGGAGGAGAGAGTCACGTGGAGAGTCACCGGAGAGTAAGAGTCACCGTCGGAGAGAGTGAGAGCGCCGGAGGGGGGATGAGAGAGTGTGAGAGAGGAAAATAGAGGAAATGAATCGGCGGGGGGGGGATATAATTAGAATTTAGCGAAGTTCAACCGACAGTCGCTAAATTAGTCGCTATTAGCGATGTCATAGCGACGTTTCACGACGACTAGCACATGAAATTAATATACGTCGTTATTTCGTCGCTTACTTCGTCTCTAGTAGCGACTATTAGCAAAGCCTCACTAAAACGTCGCTAATGTACACAATTTAGCGACGTTAATCGAACGTCGCTAAATTTATGTCGCCAAATGAGCAGATTTTAATAGCGTTTCCCTCCTAAAGATCGTGGAAGTTCAGATACAAAGTCTATAGTGATGTGCTCCCACTTCCACTCTGGAATGGGTAGTGGCTGAAGCAGACCACCTGGCCTCTGTCTTTTGGCTTTCACCTGATGGCACACTAAGCATCGAGATACAAACTGAGCTACCTCTCGTTTCATGCCATACCACCATACGTGCTCCCTCAGGTCTCTGTACATCTTGTTGGCTCCATGATGCATAGAGTACTGAGAACGATGCGCTTCATGCAGAATATCCTCCCGAAGCTCTCCATTCGGAATGTATAATCGAGTACCGTGCCTCAGCAACCCATCTTCGGCTATAGAGAAATCGTCTAGCAATCCTGCCTGCACCTGCTCCCTGATGCTCCTCAGGGCCACGTCATTAAACTGTGCTGATCTGACTCTGTCCATCAACACAGACTGAATCTGTAAACCCCACATCTGAACCTCCATCCCTAGAACGATCACCTCGATACCCAAACTATCCAGATCGGCCAATAGATGACGATCTGCCGTCAAATACATAGCGACTGGATACCTGCTCAAGGCATCTGCAACTACGTTGTCCTTTCCTGGATGGTACTGCAAGGAGATATCAAATTCCTTCATCAGCTCAAGCCAGCGCCTCTACCTCATGTTCAATTCCTTCTGGGTGAACACGTACTTCAAGCTCTTATGATCCGTTAAGATCTCAACTTACTGGCACACTCTATCCAGGATACTATACTACACTTATGGGATACTACCTTCTATTGTCTTCCTCAAATGAATGCGGGTAAATAAGTAGCATGCGGGGCTCAGTTGAATGGGACACATGTGTCATATGGGTAGTGGGCTTAATGTGGGTCGTGTCCATATTTTGGGTCAACAAGTTTGGGTCGAAATGGTGCCCCCAATTCGAGTCAAAATAAAAGTGACTTCGTGGATGAATCAAGATTAGGCCTTATGTCAGAAAAGTCGTGTGATAAAATGAAGCACAAGATGGTGTGCCTAGGTGGAACACGAAGGTCATAGGCGTAGGGTGTCTTGTCTAGATCATGCATATGAAGTTGGTTTTGAGAAAACAACTAGTCTTGTGCTCCTAAATTAAAAGTCATGGCAATGTGCATATGATAATCATAAATAAAAGTGGGAATGGTCAATGGCCTAAATTGATTCGTAAGTTGTGCGATACAAAGATAGTACAAAAGAACGAATTTGAGTTGGATATGATATATCAAAATGAGGATAATCTTGTCTACTACAAACTCATGAAGGAAGTTTCTAGAGATTGACATCTCTGACGCTCCAGAAATCAAAGTCACGAAAGAACATTCATCTATCTAGGATACTCTCTCTAGGGTGTCTACCCAAGTCTTGACGCCGTCTACACAAGGCACTAACTCATCTATATGATACTTGGATGATATATCTATACTAGGTTACTCATGTCCCTCCTCTAACTAGTAACTTAAAATGTTGGTGCCTAAACCTCTATAACACTTGAAATACTCTGGCTATTGCTAGTAGGGTACTCCTCATATTCTGGCACCTGGTACAACTCCTACCTTAACACTCATTAATCACTCTAAGGTTCTCTTCTATATTTAATTATAAAAAATCATATACATTACTTCCTAACCATGATCTAAACTATTAACACAATACTTAAGGACACAAACTAATTGCAAGTCACCAAGCCATCATACTACGAAGAACCTATAATGAAATGAGACTCTACAAGGACCTGGACTAAATAACTGAAACTATCCCTACTCCTAAGATAATTGATGATGGAATAGAATCTATAATAACATAAGTGAAATGATATGGATGATATGTTACGACCCTTATCAAGATATAATCTGATAATCATATACGTCTTTCCAAAATCATGATACTCGTAATCCTCGCCATGCCAGTAAGCAAGGCTATGATACACGTCGACTAGTATGGCTGTGAGAAATCCCAAATCTCATAACCAAGTTATGTACATCCGAAGTCAGGTCTCTACGTTTCCGCCACGTCGGCTAATATAGTTACGATAAACTCCAGGTTCTATAACCAAGTAGACGTTTTACCTTCCCTATTATTCTGTCAATAAATGTTAACAAAAGATACCGTAACTCGGGCTATAAAATTCATCTCGATATGCAATCAAAATCAACGATGATCCATCAATATCAAATTCAATAACAATGAGCAAGGGTAAACAAAAAAAAGAGGAAATGATTTCAAATTGATGTTCAAAACAAGATTCCCAAAGGTCATCACAGGAATATCTCGAAAGTCCTAAGCAAAGAGATCAATATGGAACATGATAAGATATCGACAAGGAAGGACAATTTATTTTGAAATGCAAGGAGAGTTGTCTTGATAATCAAAAGATTGGAATTTTCCTAATATGTGATTGAGTAACTCCTATCATAACCTAAAACCTACATCCTAACAGCAGGCTCGTAATTAGCACTCTAAGTCGAGCACCATTACGAAATCGTACTAATTATGACTCTGACCTACATGGGCCACCATAAAAAACGTGTCACACCCGCACCCTGTTTAGGGGCACGAGCACGTGGGTACGTCCAGCTTACGCCGCAGTATCGACGGTAGAACGCTGTATAGGTCATCTAGAATATATAGAATCTAAGTCACAATAATATAACCTGTCATCTCCGCACGGA